>CM069447.1:1067299-1173591 GCA_035610835.1 Ophiura sarsii
CATAGCATATCAAAATATTGCACAGATGAAATGTTGTGAAGACACTTTGTTTCTTGATCAGTTGCAAAGTATGAAAGTTAGTCACATTTGTGAAGAAAAAAAATACTTGGCAGGTTCATAAATTAACTTATAAGTTATGAGTCCCATGCCTCTTCAGCTAAAGTTGTGTACAATATAAAATGAAATTGGCAATAGCTTCCTTGCAATATGAAAGGGAACTATAAGTTGATTTGTTAATATTTAGGTCTTTAACGAAGCCCACCACTGATGTGGCCACCATTTCCAGTCACTTCAGCTATAGTAACACTTAACACTTCAGCTATAGTAACACTTAACACTTCAGCTGTGTCCAATGACTTTTTGAAACCTTTTAATTTACCATTTTTTATTGTTTTATCTGAAAGGGCTCATCAATACGAGCATTTTAAGCCCAAAATCAGTTCATACCGTTAATCGGTTGCGGAGATAGGTCGTTTTAAAGATGCGAAAAAACACCCTTTTTCGTCTTTTGGTCCAAAACCCCCCAAAATGGGTATGTTTGGGCAATATTAATTACTATTTCTCAAACCGATACAACTATTCTTGAATTGCTGTTGGAAGTAGCCATGTCTTCTCTACATTTAAAAAAAAAGCTGAGAAGAAATGGCCTAATGGTTTTTCAGATGTAGCCGTATGGAATTCGATGATTTGCCAAAATATGGGATTACCCATAATGCATTGCAAAAGGTGTCTCCAGTGGGATTTTGCCCCTGTACAAAGTCTATGGGGGAATCAAAGAAAAAGTACTAATTATTATAACAATAATGTAAGAGATGCTGTGTAAGACTGGAGAGGTTATTTTCATCTAGATTTGGCACATGTATAACTTAGAACATTATCATTGAAATAGGGCCATATTCTAGCGCTAATTAGCATAATTAGTGTCTAATTTGCATATTTAATTGGATTAATCCTATACCCTGGAAATGGCGTTATTTATCCATATTTTATCCATATTACGTAGTACCACAACAATTCTTTCCAAACTTGACCTGTATTGAGGTGGTTATTAAAAATATGGTAAAGTTGGATGCCAAATTTATATAAGAAACATAGGCTAATTTGCATAATTGCATAATTGATGAACCGGTTGATTACTAACTATCCATGCATGCTGATCAATGCTTCAGAGCTAGACACATCTTTTAATTTTATGTGATTCTGCATGTTTTTATCACTTTGTATTATAATATAACCACAATTTATAAAAATGCAATAAAAGAAAGAAACAATGTTTTTTGTGTATATTGTTGTATTTGTTATGTGTATGCTGTATTTTTTTTTTTTGATTCCTAGAACTTGGTACAATACAAGGTCAAATGGATAGAAAATTCAGTGTATCGCCCATGACTCCCTCTCAATTTCACTGACCGTGGGGCATAGCTTATAATAAACCCTGATTGATGGAAAAGTTACCTCAACCCCTAGTTCAACACATACTTCATTGTCAGTTAGTTAGGTGGGGTGGGGGGGGGGGGGGGGGGGGGGGGGGGGGGTCCATAGCCAGGGGACTGCCTGCCTTTGACCCCTCCTGTGGCAGCCAAATGGCAATGATTGTACCAAACATGGGGGCCCTCATAAAACAAAAATGTAAATATATAGGCCTAATCTAAGATTTAAAGAAGCTTGGTAGGCCATAAGAAATACCAAAGGATAATAAAACAGGTCTAAAATACTCCACTATGCTTCGAATGCACTAGTGAGATATGAGGCTGCTGTGATGCCCCAGCCTCAATTTGGCCTGACCACCTCCCCCTGGCCGGATCAACCCCCAGCTGGTCATGTCGCCCGCGCCAGTTCCCCGGACCGTTTCCTGGTTAGGAATACGTTTGTGAAGGGGGATGATAAAATATTAAAATGATGTGATCATAGTTCAATTATACTGAATAATAAGCAAGGAATGAGGCCTGAAAAGAAAACCGAAACTACTATTTTTACATACGGGTTCAAAATTATGCAGCCTTGCAACGCATTTTACACGTGGGAATAATGGGACGCGAAATGGACAATAGAGTAAAAAATCAACAGTAATTAACATTCTGAAGTGATAAAAGTTAGCAGAATATTGGTTATGAATTATAAACAGATAATTAACAACATTGAGGCACAGTTAGTATTTCCAAATTCGATCGGAATGAAAAAGACATCGAGAAAAACAATCGCTAATTTTCAGAAACACATTGCACAAACGTCACAGATAGCCTGTCACGGTAGCGCCCTCAAGGGTTGCTAACGTAATATTCATGAACGCGATGGTCGAGCGCGACAGTGCAGTATTGATGGACAACTGACGGACTTATCCTACATCATGTAATCGCGCCCACTCACCGCCGTACCAGACAGGGAAGGGCAGTGCGTGCAGTGGCGGTATAGGTATTTTAGCGGTTGGGCGTTAAATCGATACGGCGTTTGATCTGAAAGGTTACATGTTACCAACTTTTCAGCAAAAAAATAAACTTTCAATTCCGGTTCAAATGCGGGTTCGACCGTTCAGATTCGACCTTGGGAACGCCTTCAAATAACTCGGTAAATATTTCAAAAAATCAGGAAAAATACTTATCGTAGGATTTTCTGAGTCGTTTAGGTACCAAATAGAAGCTACAACCCTCTTCTATTTAATGCAAAAATCGGTAGATTCTAACTCTTCTCAGATCAAATGCCATAATATTTTGAAAAATCATGTTTTGCCTCGAAAAATTGGCGACATTTTTTAAAATGGTGATTTTTGCGTCGGGAAATTCCCTGCGTAAGGCCTGAAATTGAGTCAACTTCAGCCCTCAAAAACAACACATTTTTCGATACATATGGTTTTCTTTCATCGATTGTTATTGGTATACATATCATTTGCGATGAAATCTGAAGTTTCATAATTATTTATTCATTATTCTGACCAAAACGGCAAGTTTAAAACTTGTACTCTTGAAAATGGAAAAGTAAGCGTGTGCGTGTGCTGTGCAGGGGTTTCAGCGTAGCTGACGGCCAAGATGGCGGCGCGCAGCGTACACCTAAAGTAACACTTAACACCTTTTAGAATGTCTCAACCTTGTTAACTGCGTACATCCAATTGGAATGATGAAAAAGGGGGTCAGCTAACAAAAACTGTTACGTTTTGCTTATTTTCATTCGATTACTTTCGGAGGATGAACTTCGAATTTCGCCTGTTTCAGATCTTCAAATAATACCCTTTAATTGTAATATTATGGCTTACAATATACAACCGCATAAGAAAATTTGGGAAATTAATGAGTGTTAACACTTTTTTGCCCCCCTTTTTGGAGGTTAAACATTTTGTTGACCCCCACCTTAAATTGTCCAGCCCCCACCAAAGTATTTATGAACGATCCCCTAAAATCGTTATCCATGAGGCAGCCTCCGTTTTCCAATTAAAACAACACCTAAATTGACTTTAACGTAATCCTAATGAATCGGATTTGCTGTTTTGAGAAGCTTACTACTTATACATTTGAAATGTGTAATAAATGTTTTTGAGACATCTGTATCATTCCAATTCAATGAAAAGTAATTTCCAACTTTAATAATAGGCCTACCTGCAGCAAAAATCAGCGAACCCGTGTTGCGTAAATAAAGTACCAAACTGTACAATATGCCTAACCGCCGCGTACAACACGCATGCGGAGTACAGTAAGACATATTATTCGTGACCACTATTAGAGTGATAGTCCAGAGGAATTGATGGTACCAGGTGGAAAGTTAGTACAGACTCTTTTTGATGATTGATTTGAGTTTATATATACCTAAGGTCATAATTTTTAGAGGGTGT
Source organism: Ophiura sarsii (assembly GCA_035610835.1). NCBI lineage: Eukaryota > Metazoa > Echinodermata > Ophiuroidea > Amphilepidida > Ophiuridae > Ophiura > Ophiura sarsii. The sequence goes on from CM069447.1 coordinate 1,071,120, forward strand.
GCAAAATTTCACCCTAAGGGATTTTTTTAAATCCAAGATGGCCGCCATTACCCCTAAATTGCATTAAAATGGTCATAACTCTGTAATGGATTGTTATTATGATATGATTGTAGGCTTTATACCAAGATTTTTAAGCTTGAGGAATCTACTAGAGTGATTATTGATGTGATCTGATCATTCCATAACCACAGAAATCCAATATGGTCGCTCTGCAATCCAAAATGGCCGCCGAATTCATGAATTTGGCTATAAAATTGTAATAATTAATGATGACTACAATTCTGTGAGCTTTACATCCATGTTTTGAAGCATGAGCAATCTGCTGAAGGGTCTATTAATGTTACTTGATAAATGCATCACCATCAAAATGTAATATGGCCGCCCTGTAATTCAAAATGGCCGCTGAAATCATGAATTTGGCTTATAAAATTGTAATAATTAAAGATGACGACAAGTCTTTGAGCTTTACATCCATGTTTTGAATCATGAGCAATCTGCTGAAGGGTCTATTAATGTTACTTGATAAATGCATCACCATCAAAATGTAATATGGCCGCCCTGTAATTCAAAATGGCCACTGAAATCATGAATTTGGCTTATAAAATTGTAATAATTAAAGATGACGACAAGTCTGTGAGCTTTACATCCATGTTTTGAATCATGAGCAATCTGCTGAAGGGTTTGTTAATGTTACTTGATAATTGCAACACCATCAAAATGTAATAATATGGCCGCCCTTTAATCCAAAATGGCCGCTGAAATCATGAATTTGGTTTACAACTGTAATAATTATTGAAAAATATGTGTTTGTGGGCTTAACATCCCGTCAAAATGTCATCCTGGATCCGACCTGACCTTTTTTATGTTAGGCTTATACCAAGAATGCCTCCACTCTCTTCGAGATATAGTTGAAGTTCATTGATGTTGGCAGCGTAACATGTAGAAAAAATGTACTAAAATGGTCCAGAAAATCGCTCATGAAGCCATCTTGTGGGACAAATCTAACTTATTTGATCTTTTATTGATGAAACATTGATACAAATTCACGAGAAGCCCTCACAAATTGCCGACATTAACACAACGATGGTCCAGTAAGCCGTCAAAAACACCACACCTGCAGTAATTTAGGAGAGATGGGATAGATGGGATGGTAGGGATAGTGGATGGAGGGGTATAATGGTATCAAACCTTTTGTTAAGCAGGTCTTGACCAGGAGCTACTTTTTACTATTTTGACCAAAAAAATGGCTCCTGGTCCTATACTTTGCTGTGCAGAGTTTGTAAAACACCAGGAGCCAAAACTTGGCAACCAGTGAGTAAAATCTCCTGGTTGCCCGCTTAACAAAAGGCTTGTATGGTATGGCATATAGGATACTGGGATAGATGGGATGGTAGGGACAGGGGGATCGAGGAGTTTATGATATGGTATATAGGATAGATAGGTAGATGGGATGGTAAGGATAGGGGGATAAAGGGGTATAGGATATGGTATATAGGATACTGGGGTAGATGGGTTGGTAGGGATAGGGGGATAGAGGGGTATATGATATGGTATATTAGGGCGTGTTCTCACTGTGCGAATGTGGACTCATACCTAGGTGCGAGTCTACATGCATAACAGTGATGTTGCGTTCTCATTGTGCGATTAAAATACATCAAAATACCGATGTGGTATCGAGTCCACTTACCCGGATGTTACTTGTTTACAAGTTTAAGCGAGTGCGCCGTGCGTACTTACTGCGTAAATACCACGCGTGCATGACATTCGGCCGCGTGAAATTGCATTTTGAAGCGCGCGGCAGACGGCGGCGCAGTCTGACGCAGCGCAACACGCTTGTTATTGTGGAACAAGTGGTACGAGTCCACATACGATAAGTAAAACCAGGGAGCTTATATAATGGGAGAGGACATTCGAATCGCGAAATTGAAGCCTCCCCATATATGGGCATGTGGGCGTGAGTACGCGCGATGTACCTCTTGGGACGACGGCGAACACGCCCAATCATTAATATTCATGATGCTGTTAACAGCTTCGCGCCATTTGAACTTCTCGACAGCGTGCCTTACTGACCATTCGGAACTGCATAATGATTTTACAGACAATATTTCTTTTTATTTAGGAACTTTAGCGAAATAATCCATTGTTGAAACATCGTTTTTAATATGCAGCTTGATTCTGTGCACATTTGGAGTGTAATTTTCACATCTAAAGGGACTTGCAGTCATATTTGCTGATGCTTTTTTGGCAACCAGACGATGTAAAAACCCGTGCATGTGTGAACGTGGACACAACATTTCGCAAGATACACGATCAAGATGACTGTTGATTGACTGTTGATTGAATCATGAAAGAACTTTAACGATTGAATGAAACAACCCTCTCATGCTCAAGGTCATCTAAAGATGTATATATTCTCGTCGTTTCCAGGTTGAATGGACATTTACAGAGTAAAATGTAAGTGATTTTTAAAAAAATAATAAAATCGGTTTTAAATGTTTGCATTTGTTTGTTCAGGAGGTGTTGTAAATTTAATGTAGCCATAAAACCTTACGGATAGCCTAATATATAATATAGGCCTAGGCCTATAAAACAGTACATCTATGCGTGTGTTTATTACATCTGTCATATTGGACACAAGGAGAATCCATTTTCGCGAAGATTATCACACCCGCCTAATTGAAGTTTGATTTGACAATCTTCTGTTCTTTCTGTGACGGGTGACCTTCCCTGCAAACAATCTGAATTTGTCCAACCTTTTTTTGTACCTAGAATATTTCAAATTTGGGCCTATTATTATTTAGTATTCCTATTATTATTTAGTAGGCCTAGTCCTATTATTATTATATAGTACCGTTACTAATAGTAGGCTAGGACGTGTGGCAAAAAAAGAAATCAAAGTTGTTAAATGCTATTGCAATGTACCAGAGTCTAACTTTCCTCAATGACATGTAGCCTTGTAGTAGGCCTACACACATCAGTGAGAAGGTCTTTGAAATACTGTAAGTCTGCATAGCGTGGAATTAGTATTTAGCCTTTGGGCTAGTAAGTAGTAGATCAATGACCCGGTAGGCCTACCCCAACTCAACACAAAAGTTTACAAGGATTTTTCAACAATTTTACCGGCAATCCTGCATTGGGGGGTTAAACTTAAATTAATTGCTCCTGTAGTGTATTTTAGGGGGCTAAATTTAATTATAGGGATAGGGCCTGTATAATATAATAGGGTAGGGTACCGGTAAGGGTTAGAAATAAACCCTTAAAAAATACAGGAGAAACGTACTGCTGTAATTTCTTACAGTACCAATTAATTTACCCCTCAGCCTCTCAGGCCTAGGCCTAGGCTAATACAGGATTGCCATTTTAGCTAGGCCTATACTCTGTTTCGCCAACTCGAGACAGTGACGTAACCGCGTATTCTACTAATTGCATCACACAATACTCGCGGCGCTGGCGTGCGTAAAAGCTGCGCCTGTTCAGTTACGTCACTGTCTCGAGATGGCCAAACAGAGTATACCGAGGGCATACCCCCTTAGAAAACGAGAACAAAATTGGGTGAAAAATTTAGGCTTTAGGCCCTAGGCCTATTTGGTTTTCAAAGACTATCCTTTCATTTCATTTCAAACACCCCTTTTCAAAAAGACACTCAGACCTAGTTGAGGCCTATAAAAACTTGTTGCTCCCAATTACTAATTAGTATTTCAGGCATTTATTGTCCTGTGTTAAATGAGTGACACCGGGGGCATCATGGCATGACACAATGGACTACGGCCTAAATTTATGCTATTCCCACACTACCAAGTAGGTCTATGCCCGATAGCTCCAAAAATATAACCCTATCGTTGATTCTCAAACATGAACTTTTTAAGATTGCATGAAATATATACCCTTTTTTTCCTTCGCGGAGACTTATAGGTCTAGGCATATCTATTTTCATCATTTCGCTGCCTGCGCTGACAATCGAAAATCCTATACTATAGGCCTAGCCAACCCCTGTTTCTTCGATTTTTTAGAACAGTCATGGTTGGGCCTACCAACTTTTGTGTTGCGTTGGGGTAGGTACCGGGATCAATGATAGGCCTACAAGTACAATATGTAGGTCTAGGCCTACAAGATAATAAATTAATATGACAAGAAAGTTGCACTGAAGAATAGCTCAAATTGGGGCCCTATTTTAATACTAGTATAGGCCTAGTACATGTATAATATTTATAATATAAGCTAATGTGATCAATCAATTTTGTTCAAATTTTGATTCCATTTGTTTAAATCAAAAGAGGGCCGTGCTATCCAACTGAGCATGCTCAGAGCAATTAGTGCTCCGAAAACGAGGCTAGTTACCGAGACAAGAGTGATGTTGTTTTTCAACGTGGCAAACTTTGCACTTTAATCATAAAATGTCTTCATACTTCTGACCTGTTCAATATTTGACCTTATTACATTTGTGAAATAAACTTTAACGTATACTATCTATCCACTAGTTTGAAATGAATTATTTGCTGGTAACCTACACTATCTAGGAAAATGTAGAAGTTCACAGTTCATTATGGTTTTCAATACCATTTATTCTGTTAAAATAAGCTACCGGGTTCCAAAGTATCGGCTATCAATTATCTAGGAGCTGCGTTTAATCAGATTCTTATAGTCACTCTAGGTCCATTTGATAATCTCTACCTTGGTTTCCAAAATCATTCAGAAATATGTTCCTTTATTTAGCTCTAGTCTAAGCAAGCATACAACGTTATCAATTTTGGAATGATTTAACATTTTTCGTAAACTTTTGATTTCCTTCTTTTTTCAGATAAAGATGAACTTGTTGACTACTCTGCCACATATTTCAAGGAAGGAACCCTCTAAAGGCTACTGATGGTAAGGAATATATTTTCCAGAAAGATCAAAGTTAGGTTAATTAGAGTACCATCCACCCCCACCACCCCACCCCCACCACCCCACCCCCACCACCCCACCCCCGGAATCAGGGTTGCCATCTTTCGAATTACACGGATACATACTACCAGTCCATGGCATGTGACGCTGGGGAGTCGTAATTTGTTGTTTTGATACGCCTGCATAAGATTTAGAAACATTGCTCCCCCTTTTTACCTTGATTTTTTCAAAAATCCAGGTATTGTATCTGACGTGTTTCTTCTTTTTTTTCTTTCTTTTTTTTCTTTCCTCAAACCCATCTAAAAAATGCTATTTTTTCTACAGTTTACATGCTAAAATCACCAAACTTGGTCAGTAGAACCCCCCACCTAACCTTCATATAGGGTGTTCACAGTTTGGGGTCAAAGGTCACACAGGGGTCACTAGGGGTCAAAAGGTGATTTTCACTTAAAACGCATTTCCAATTTAGTGAAATGACCTAGGATCGTCAAAATTGGTCCACATATTCCTTTTGACCGTACGCATGTACAAAAGAACGGTTTTTTTAATTAAAAATCATTTGGGGTCACTAGGGGTCAAAATGTCAATTTTCACTCCAGTCACTTAAAATGCTATTTATTCAAGAGAAAATGGCCCATGATTATCAGAATTGGTCAAAAGATTTCTTGGGTCCATGCACATATAGGGTGTTCAGCGATTAAAAGTGACATGTCATACGGGGTCACTAGGGGTCATTGAACTTTACAGGGGTAAAAGTTAAGACATGCTCCGATTTAGACGGGGTTTGTTGCATCTTGTTTAATTTGATGAGCTAAGAAAATAAGTCAATCATATTGACCAGGTCAAATGTCAAGAAGGGGTCACTAGGGGTCAAAATGTAAATTTTCAATTCGATCACTTAAAATGCATCTTGTCTCAGAGGAAATGATTCATGACCTTCATAATTAGTCAAAAGATTCCTTGGGTACATGCACATATAGGGTGTTCAGCGATTAAAAGTGACATGTCATACGAGGTCACTAGGGGTCATTGAAATTTACAGGGGTAAAAGTTAAGACATGCTCCGATTTAGACCGGGTTTGTTGCATCTTGTTTGGTTTGATGAGCCAAGAAAATAAGTCAATCATAATAACCAGGTCAAAGGTCAAAAAAGGGTCACTAGGGGTCGAAATGTAAAATTTTACTACATTAGGACCCCTAGTGACCTTTTCTTGACCTTTGACCCCAAAAAAATGATTGACTTTTTTTCTTGTCTCATCAATGCCTACAAAATGAGCCATCACCGGTCAAAATCGGAGCAAGTCTTAAATTTTACCCTGTGTGTCTTTACCTTGATTTTTTCAAAAATCCAGGTATTGTATCTGACGTGTTTCTTACCTTGATTTTTTCAAAAATCCAGGTATTGTATCTGACGTGTTTCTTCTTTTTTTTTCTTCTTTTTTTTCTTTCCTCAAACCCATCTAAAAAATGCTATTTTTTCTACAGTTTACATGCTAAAATCACCAAACTTGGTCAGTAGAACCCCCCACCTAACCTTCATATAGGGTGTTCACAGTTTGGGGTCAAAGGTCACACAGGGGTCACTAGGGGTCAAAAGGTGATTTTCACTTAAAACGCATTTCCAATTTAGTGAAATGACCTAGGATCGTCAAAATTGGTCCACATATTCCTTTTGACCGTACGCATGTACAAAAGAACGGTTTTTTTAATTAAAAATCATTTGGGGTCACTAGGGGTCAAAATGTCAATTTTCACTCCAGTCACTTAAAATGCTATTTATTCAAGAGAAAATGGCCCATGATTATCAGAATTGGTCAAAAGATTTCTTGGGTCCATGCACATATAGGGTGTTCAGCGATTAAAAGTGACATGTCATACGGGGTCACTAGGGGTCATTGAACTTTACAGAGGTAAAAGTTAAGACATGCTCCGATTTGGACGGGGTTTGTTGCATCTTGTTTAATTTGATGAGCTAAGAAAATAAGTCAATCATATTGACCAGGTCAAATGTCAAGAAGGGGTCACTAGGGGTCAAAATGTAAATTTTCAATTCGATCACTTAAAATGCATCTTGTCTCAGAGGAAATGATTCATGACCTTCATAATTAGTCAAAAGATTCCTTGAGTACATGCACATATAGGGTGTTCAGCGATTAAAAGTGACATGTCATACGAGGTCACTAGGGGTCATTGAAATTTACAGGGGTAAAAGTTAAGACATGCTCCGATTTAGACCGGGTTTGTTGCATCTTGTTTGGTTTGATGAGCCAAGAAAATAAGTCAATCATAATAACCAGGTCAAAGGTCAAGAAAGGGTCACTAGGGGTCGAAATGTAAAATTTTACTACATTAGGACCCTAGTGACCTTTTCTTGACCTTTGACCCCAAAAAAATGATTGACTTTTTTTCTTGTCTCATCAATGCCTACAAAATGAGCCATCACCGGTCAAAATCGGAGCAAGTCTTAAATTTTACCCTGTGTGTCTTTATATTAATGATTGCCGCTCTGTCCATGTCGTGTTGATATCCGTATAATGTCATATACGGCATTCTATCAACAAATTTGTAATAGAAGTTTGAATTAATGCCAAAAAATTAATATCATAAAGCGGAAATGGAGTTAGATTTCCATTCAAACATCTTCGGACTCAGTACTACAAAAGACATAAGTAGTGACAGAATCAGCAAATCATATAAAGGATTAACAAATTATTTGAGAAAAAGGGGATGCACAAATAATCTTTTCTTATCATAAAATCGTGCCAAACTATGGCACGCCCCAGAGGACAAAAACGTGTTGAGACTAATCTTTCTTTCTTTCCTCAAACCCACCTACAAAATGCATCTCCTCCTACATCTTACATGCTACAATCACCAGACTTGGTCAGTAGAACCCCCCACCTAACCTTCATATAGGGTGTTCACAGTTTGGGGTCAAAGGTCACACAGGGGTCACTAGGGGTCAAAAGGTGATTTTCACTTAAAACGCATTTCCAATTTAGTGAAATGACCTAGGATCGTCAAAATTGGTCCACATATTCCTTTTGACCGTACGCATGTACAAAAGAAAGGTTTTTTAAATTAAAAATCAATTGGTGTCACTAGGGGTCAAAATGTCAATTTTCACTCCAGTCACTTAAAATGCTATTTTTTCAAGAGAAAATGACCCATGATTATCAGAATTGGTCAAAAGATTCCTTGGGTCCATGCATATATAGGGTGTTCAGCGATTAAAAGTGACATGTCATACCGGGTCACTAGGGGTCATTGAACTTTACAAAGGTAAAACTTTAGACATGCTCCGATTTGGACCGGGTTTGTTGCATCTTGTTTGGATTGATGAGCCAAGAAAATAAGTCAATCATATTGACCAGGTCAAAGGTCAAGAAGGGGTCACTAGGGGTCATTGAACTTTACAGAGGTAAAAGTTAAGACATGCTCCGATTTGGACGGGGTTTGTTGCATCTTGTTTGGATTGATGAGCAAAGAAAATAAATAAATCATATTGACCAGGTCAAAGGTCACGAAGGGTCAATAGGGGTCATTGAACTTTACAGGGGTAAAAGTAAAGACATGGTTCGATTTTGACCGGGTTTGTTGCATCTTGTTTGATTTGATGAGCCAAGAAAATAATTCAATTATATTGACCAGGTCAAAGGTCAAGAAGGGGTCAAAAGGGGTCATTGAAGTTTAAAGGGGTAAAATTAAGACATGATCCGATTTGGACCGGATTTGTTGCATCTTGTTTGGATTGATGAGCCAAGAAAATAAGTCAATCATTTTAATCAGGTCAAAGGTCAAGAAGGGGTCACTAGGGATCATTTTCTCAAAGAAAAATCAAGGTAGCCTGGTCTTAGACCGGAGCAAGATCTAGTTCCCATTACATTTTACAAAGTCATTAAATTATTTTCCTGCCTTTTCCATCAACACTTTTTAAAGGTAGATGACCCGATCACATTTTCGATTTTCAACTTGAAGTTTTCTATTCTACATGAAAGGTCATCCTTAAAAAAGTCGTGTTCCAAAGTTAGAGTTGCATAGCTCTAATGGTTCTTATTTTAGACGCACAAGATGCTGTGAACTGTACCCATTGAGTACTATGTACACAAACTATATCGGTGGTTACCACCATTCGCGGTAATTCGACGTTATTTCATCGATTTCTCCGTAATTATACCGATTTAGGCCGTCAAATTTCAGTATGATGATTAGAAAAATACGAGCTTTCATATGATATGAAAATCTCCGTATGTTTGAAATAATTATGTGTTACGAAAATGTGATCGGGTCATCTACCTTTAATCTATTTTGATTTTCATCTGTATTACACTTACATCCTTACAGGTATTTTGTAACCATTGCAGATTCTTGAATTAAAGACATTGTTCGGCAGCTTTCCCAAGTGGAACCATGTAGATTGTAAACAATACAGGAGCTTGGATAGCCTCAACAAAGGTAAGGTTTTAAAATAGTAACATATGCTGTAAAGAAACTCACAACATCAGCTATACCGCCTAATGTACATGTAGGCCTACAGTGTGAGCGAGAAAGAATTGGCACTTTTTCACAAGGCGTCACAACTAATGTATGCAGTCACAACTAATATGCATATTGCATGCATATTCAAAACCAATGGTAGCGCTAAAAAGACCTACAATTTAGCTTTCATTCAAAAGAAGAATTTTAAGCATCAACTATTTTGCTTCGCCTCATGCAATGAAGAAAAAAAATCAAAATTTGACCTTGTGATATAATTTTTACTATTACACGCTCAGGCATTCAATATTTGTATAATATGTGGTCTTTGTAATATTTGGTTTTAAATATTTCTGTGGCGCTTTCGCCAAAAATGTGCCCATTCTTTCTGACTCGCCCTGATGGGCGATTCCACAGTAACACATGTTACATTTTAGCTTGTCATTCTTTGTTCTCCACACTTTAACTGTAAATGTAATTTGAATTTCAAGACTTGGGACTATATCCTCAAAAAACATGCGCATTTATACATACATGTATACAGTTATGAAAGGTATCCCAGGTTTTGCTACGGAACTATTTAGTGACGTGCTACCTCAATTGAAACCAAATCAAAAGTGTTGCTCCTGTAACATGTGTTACCATTTTGTAAGTAAAAAAAGTATATTTCTTCATAATAAACAAATGGGCTTTGAACAACATGAAGGTAAAAATAAATCTTTTGGAGCAATTTTCATTTTTTGTTCCGTCACATTTTTCATGGAACCACTCGCCTCCTTACACAAAATAAGTCACAACCAATAACATAGATCAAGTTCTAAATCAATACTCATTTATTTGTACTTCATTCAATAAATATTAACTCATATTTTTCATATACTATTGTTATTATTTATTATTTAATCTTTCTTTATTGAGGGTAAACAGCTTCAGTGTCAAGCACTGCTTTCCAAGCAGGCCCTCATTTCACAGAGAAAAATACATAATTATTTACAATACATGTATATATACATGGAATATAACAATTATTACATAAATATATATATACAGAACCATCAGATAAATTCAGCAAGGAAATGCAGAATTGTAATATACTTTAGAACACAAAATTTAAATTCCATGGATCTTTGTTTTAAATTGTTGCACTGACATATTCTCAAGCTCGGTTCTGATTGTTGATGGCAAGTTGTTCCAGGCATATGCTGCCCTAACATGAAACGTTCGCATACCTGAGTTCGACTTAAATTTCGGTACAACCAAAGTATTACTTGTGTGATTTCTTGTTACATGACAATGGTTATTATGAACAAATTCAAACTGCATCGATAAATATGATGGACATACATTTCTTAAACATTTATACACAATTAGTAAAAGGTGATTATGCCATCTTTTATCAAGTTTAACCCATTGAAGTGCATCCATCAAATCATTTGTTGGTGTTCTTATATCAGCTGAAAGTATTATCCTGGCTAAATTATTATGAAGAACCTGTAATTTTCTATGACATTCGGCAGAAAAGTTTGACCAAACTGTGCTTCCATAATCAAAGTGAGGAATAACAAGAGCATTTGATAACATTACAATAGTTTGATTTGGAAGAAAATGTTTCATACGTTTAATAATTTGATAATATGAAATAAATTGAAATTCATTTATAATTTAAAGTTGAATATATTATAATAAATTATTTACATTGAATAAATGAATTAAACTTTTACATTGATTAAATAAAATAATAATTTATTTCACTATATATATTTACAATGTTGGCCATTGGAATTATTTGTGTTCTATTGGATCATCAAAAATTATTGTGAATGTGCAATTAAATAAGTTAGTGTGTGAAATGCTACTACATTGTATGCACAGGGGCAATGGGCGATTATTAATTTGCTAATATCATGCATGCAGGTTTGCTTTTGGTACATCTGATGAAAATAGCCTTTAGCCCTATTAAATTGGATGCTCAAACGATTAACGCATAACATTCATTTTCATACAAGTTGTATGTATTGCACATTGAAAGATAGAGAAACCAATAAACATGTTTTTGTTTATAAAAGTGGTATTATTGTAAACTTGGACCACCTGTAACATGGATGTGTTCAAATTTGTTTCTTTCAATGTGCATTCCCTGAAAAAAATACAATGTTTCATTTTCAAAACAAACAACCTACAGTCAGATATTTTGCTACCAATATATTATCCATGAAGTACCAGCCTGATATACTTTTATGATCTAACTTTATAGCAATCTTTTGATTATTTTGCTATCTTGGTCTCATAAATGAGTAAACTAACGACTACATAGTGCTCTAAAATAAGCTGTGCATAATATCGAGCATGAAATGGTTACGAGCCGGGCCAGAGGTCCCTATAAATGGGAGAGGAAATTTGAATCGCAAAGCAAGTGCGTCCTAATGCCTTTAATTAATTTGAATCATCATTTATAGGATTTTTGTTATTAGGACAATTGTCTTACACACAGCATGGTAAACATATTTGATGTCATCAAGAATGAATAAGAAGGTTGTATGTACTTGGGCCCTGCAGGTCCTTTCTTATTTTGAACACTGAACTTTTTCAAATCATTTGCTACTCTAAAACATATTTACAAACATATTGGGCCGTATTCTTGTACTAAACACGGTTTTAGCTTAAAATCTTGTTTAACATTGAACACAATTTTAAACTCTGCAAATCTTGTTCCCAGAGTGGTCCTGCGTTGATTGTATACAGGTATTTAATTCATTGTGTCCCCAATGGCTTACAATTAGCGATCCGCAACGTCAGCTTGCACCGGACACTGTTGAGTGATCATTCAGGGCGAGTTTGGTTGAACGCGCACTAAACTACCCCGTACCCCGTGAGATATTTAGTAGGGGAGAGTGGGGTATGTTGGAACGCGAGGTTAGTTGAAACATTGAGATTTTCCTAAAAACCAACAATTAATTTCTAGAAACACTGCCATCAGGTGGTGTGCAAAAGCAACCCCCACATACCACATTGCCTACAGCACATGGGTGTCAGTCTTCTTGGAGTTAGAAAAGAAAATTCAATTTTTCAACTTTTTTTAAATTTTTTGACATTAAGAAATTTGGTATTGTATTATCTCTATGATGTTTGTAGATTCATGTGGCTATATTTTTAGTATGTTAGGCTCTTATACTAAGCTACAAAATAAGGCTAAATAGGTGTGCAGTTGTATGCCATGTTTTGCACAATAAGCTTAAACATCTGCCATGTTCCAACCAACCCCATGCATGGGGTTAGTTGAAACAGCTGAAATAATTTTTTCAAAGTGGATTATTTTAATAAATATAAACAAGTCTTAGAATGTTATATGCTGTATTTGTAACACACATGTATGCTTGAACTGATATAGTTATTGAATCCTGAATCAATTTTAATTGCGTTATAGAGTCATTTTTCTGAAAAATGTTCCAACCAACCCCACTCTCCCCTACATTGTAAACAGCAAATGGAAGCTGTACAATACATAACTTTGCTATAGATATTAATCTTGTTACATGTATAATACACAAATATTTTTAGATATATTATATAAAATTTACAGTTAAAATACATTATATTACTTATTTACACACTTACGCCAATTAAAAATATAAAGCAGTATCCTCTTCCCTTCACGCATCCCTTTTCAGGAATTCGGTTAAATGCTCTTTTTCTTCATCTTATATTTCTTCCATATCTTTTTTGATAAAATATTTAAAAATGCTGACATCTTTGTATAGATTTACATTAGACTATTAGTATAGTCCAATGAGCATTCTAATGAAGCAGATTTTGCGTTAACCCTTGCCCTTTTTTCCAAAGGTTAGGACGAGAAACTCATTTTTATTTTTATTTGGCCTTAGGCCTACTATTAGTACCCTTTGGTACCTTTTGTTTGTATCTTTAAATGAATCTTTTGGAAAATTAATTTTAGCAATAAAGATTTAGGATACAACAATTTCCACCATAAAATTGTTTGTATTATGAATTGTTCTTTATAAAAATTAGTAAACCTACAGATTCAGGATATATAACAATTTCCACCATAAAATTGTTTGTATTATGAATTGTTCTCTATGAAAATAAGTAATACAGATATAGGAATAGGATATGCAACAATTTCCACCATAAAATTGTTTGTATTATGAATTGTTCTCTATGAAAATAAGTAATACAGATATAGGATATACAACAATTTCCACCATAAAATTGTTTGTATTATGAATTGTTCTCTATGAAAATAAGTAATACAGATATAGGATATATACAACAATTTCCACCATAAAATTGTTTGTATTATGAATTGTTCTCTATGAAAATAAGTAAAACAGATATAGGATATACAACAATTTCCACCATAAAATTGTTTGTATTATGAATTGTTCTCTATGAAAATAAGTAATACAGATATAGGATACAACGTAAATTTCCACCATAAAATTGTTTGTATTATGAATTGTTCTCTATGAAAATAAGTAATACAGATATAGGATACAACAATTTCCACCATAAAATTGTTTGTATTATGAATTGTTCTCTATGAAAATAAGTAATACAGATATATAGGATATACAACAATTTCCACCATAAAATTGTTTGTATTATGAATTGTTCTCTATGAAAATAAGTAATACAGTATAGGATATACAACAATTTCCACCATAAAATTGTTTGTATTATGAATTGTTCTCTATGAAATTAGTAATACATAGATAGTAACTACTAACTTAGTAAGGATATAACAATTTCCACCATAAAATTGTTTATATTTTTGAATTTAGTAATAAAGATTTGTGGTACAACCATAAAATTGTTTGTATTATGAATTGTTCTTTATAAAAATAGATGTTTTAATGTGTAAAAAAATAAATAAAAATATGAAAATACCAAGAAGAGTCACAACATTATGATTGCATTGTTATAGAATTACATTATTTTGATAGATTCTGTGCACTGGAAGTCTGGAATACAATAACATACATCACTCTCACTCACACACTTCATGCCTCTCCTTTTAATCACTCGCGCATTTGGAAGAAACCGAAGACTGCACACCGGATTTTTAAAAAAAATTATCAATTGAAATATATAGAAAAATATGAAAATTCAACAGTATTTTGTGTTACGAAATGAGTACAAAAATAAAGATTATAATCAATTCAGATTACAACATTTTGATTGGTAGGGCCTATTCAAAATAGGTATATTATATAGAAATATGAATAAAAAAGTAGAAAATATATAGATATAATTTCACAATATAATTTTGTATAAAAAATATAGAATATGAAATTCAACAGCAGACGATCAATCAACCCAGCATTCAAGTGTAATATATTTAAAAAGTATAAATTTGACAGTATTTTGTGTACGAAATGAGTTAAAAAAAAGATTATAATCAATTAAGATTTCAGGTACAACATTTTGATTGGTATACAAAATAGGTATTTAAAAATAGGAATAAAAAAGTAGAAAATATATAGATAATTTCACGATACAATTTTGTATATCAAATATAGAATATGAAATTCAACAGCAGACGATCAATCAACCCAGCCAGCATTCAAGTGTAATATATTAAAAAAGTATAAATTTGACAGTATTTTGTGTACGAAATGAGTACAAAAATAAAGATTATAATCAATTAAGATTTCAGGTACAACATTTTGATTTGTATACAAAATAGGTATATTCATTTGTATAAAAAATATATATTTTGATTTGTATAAAAAATATATAGGTATGTGCGTTACATATAGAAATTATATTGTATTATACACCAATGAGGCATTTAGAATTACTACACTTTTGTTTATCAAAAGTGAAAATACATCAAAATAGTTGTTTTTGGGGAAATATAAAAATAGGAATAAAAAAGTATAAAATATATAGATAATTTCACGATACAATTTTGTATAAAAAATATAGAAGTTTTAAAAAAAAATCGAAGCAGCAGTTATTGACCTACTTACCTATTGAATGTCAGCTGATGAAGTGTACAGAAGTTGAAGGCAATAACATGATTACAAATAATGGAAATGAACACTGAGGTACAATTATAGAAGCGGTTGGAAAATGAAAGGTGAAATGTTATCATAGTGAAATGCACTAGGAGCTGGAAAGTTTTATTTACAAATGGCTTACTTTCAAAAACTTGCGATTCTTTCTTGCTGTTGCTGATAATCGCTTATTGAAATGCTTGACGGACTGATGGATTCGCATTCTGACAAAGAGATTAACTATTGCATCAAGGGTAGATGTACAAAGAAATTGGCTGACCTGATAATTATCACTTTCTTGGAGAATGTGTCGCCTTATCTTAGCTCCTAATGCATCACTATGGTAACTGTGATTAAAATGGTACTCGAAAATATCCTCGCACTTAGTCATAAAATCAATAAAGTCAGGCGTTGGAACTTTTAGATAGCCAAAATCTTTCCCTTCAACATCCATGGCTATGAAATGCGTAAATAGGAGCCGTTGATCATCAAGTTTGGCATCTGGATTTATCATCAGTGATTGGCATGATTGGCATGAATGCTTTGAAAGAACTTTGAAACAAACATAACCTGTGACATAAACTAAGACATTCATTTCAGACAATGATCTGGATCGTACCATTGGGGTTGCGGTTGTTGAAGGTGGGCCGGGAGGATTAGGAACATTGATTGTTGGGGCAGATGATGTGTTATCTTTCTTCTTACGTTTTGTACACTCCAACAGCTGGTCAATGAATTCTATTGTGTCTTCGTTCTCCTCGTCTTCCTCTGCAAAATCACAATTACGTCCCATGGGACGCATGAACCTGTCAATAACTGCTGCCTTCAAACAGTTTCTAAATTGATCACATTGTGGGGTGTCATTACAACCCCCCTTCTGGCGTAATACAGAAAAAAGGTTTTCCAAGCAATCTTGGTTTGCACGCCCAACTAAGAAATATTTGAAATCATGATTTGTTTTTAAGTCCTCCCATAACAAGCCTAAAGAAGTTAATGTAAGAATCCATCCCTTTATGCATTGAATATGGTTAGAATCTACTTTCCATGATTGCATCCACTTTTTGTTATCTTTCCAAAATTGTGCATGATTAGTTTTGTCGGAACAGGGTCGCATCATTGGCTTTGATTTTGCCTTCTTACATTTTGCTTTGCGACTGTTGACCGAATCGAAGAGTGTGTCCATTTTTTCGCAAAACTCTCCTGTGTACACGGCCTCTGGGGGTAACTCATTAAGTGCCACATTGGTGTATATACCTGACGCTACTGAATGACTTAATGTCTGACTCGCTCGAGAAACACTCATCTTTGAAAATGGCGGTAATCGAATATGTTTGTGAGTTAGTTTGTGGGTTGATTTTAGCCCGGTATTTCCTCTCTGCTTCTCATTATTATACATTTGCTCAATATAGAGCCATTTTACTTTCTTATCGCCAATTTCGAACACATGATTATGCAAATTATTTCTAATGCTTTTTAGAAGATGTGGAGGATCATACATGAAATAAGTCTTGACATCCTCAAATACTTCCAAAAAAGGTTCTTCTTCTGTTATGCCTAATTTTCTAAAAGCCCCCCTATTGTTTACCCCTTGATCCCCAACACAGACTTTTACAGTTAAACCAATCTCAAATAGACGTTGAATACATTCAGTTATTAATACAGATAGTTGTTGTTCTGGTGTGCAGTCTCTAGCAAAAAAATAACATAATGGTTGCTTCCAGTTTCTTGCCAAACCTCTTACCATAAAAACAAGTCCCTCATTCGCAATTTTCTTCGTTCGTCCCTGTGATCCGAAATCTTCCAGCCCATCTATCACATCTGTCTTCTCATTATACCTTAACCCTGCCTCAGCGAAAAAACCATGGTTCAACCATGGTTGACCATGGTCAAACCATGGTTGACCATGGCCAAACCATGGGATTTGACCATGGTCCAACCATGGTTGACCAGGCTTTGAGAAATGGCACCACGGTCAGAAACCATGGTCTGACCATGGTCAACCATTTCTCAAAAGCATGGTCAACCATGGTTACGGTGACCATGGTCAACCATGGTTTGACCGTGGTGCCATTTCTCAAAGCCTGGTCAACCATGGTCAACGTGACCATGGTCAACCATTTCTTAAAAGCATGGTCAACCATGGTCACGGTGACCATGGTCAACCATGGTGCCATTTCTCAAAGCATGGTCAACCATGGTCACGTGACCATGGTCAACCATGGTTTGACCGTGGTGCCATTTCTCAAAGCCTGGTCAACCATGGTCACGGTGACCATGGTCAACGTGACCATGGTCAACCATTTCTTAAAAGCATGGTCAACCATGGTCACGTGACCATGGTCAACCATGGTTGACCGTGGTGCCATTTTTCAAAGCATGGTCAACCATGGTCATGACTGACGGTGCCATTTCTCAAAAGCATGGTCAACCATGGTCATGGTGACTATGGTCAACCATGGTTGACCATGGTTGACCGCCATGGCGCCATTTCTTAAAAGCTTAGTCAAGTGACTTTGACATTGTCAACCATGTTGTTTTAACTCACAACATATTCTTGAATACACATTTTGATGAAATGATTTGTGTGCACGTCACAAAAAGGTATAGGGTAAAGTCGCCTATTTTCGGTCAGCGCCTATTTTCGGTCACTGGTCAAAATCGTGTAATTGCATCGGCCGTCGCCATTTTAAAAGCAATACCGGGCATCAGCTATGCGGGGGTTTTTTAGTCATCAGTTTATAACGACAAAGTCATTTTTATTACACGATTTGGGCGAAGTGACCGAAAATAGGCGACTTTACCTTACCTGATTTTGTTTTATTTGATGAATTCCAACTTCTTTGGCGCCTACTTCATAGACAGCAAAAAGTAACTCATTCAAACAGGTATTTCCATAGTTGGATTTGCGGTACAGTATTTAACTTACATGTAGCTACATTCAAGGCTCAAGATAAGCGGGCGCTGGGCGATTTTTACCCCTCGGTCCTCCTGCCATAGCGCCCGGTAATGCTGAAAAATAAACAACCGAGCGCTGATATTTTGTCCAAACCAGCGCCCGTTGATGAACGGTAAGCTTGCCTAAGACATTGAATTTCGATTTGACAATATGATTTAATAAAAAGTTCGCTCCCGGTAGACTGAAAGTGGCTCCTGGTTCTCAATAAATCCATTTTACTTTTAACAATGTTTTGTGGTATTACCTTTTGACTCATTTGGAATATGCCTGCGCTGTATGGGACCCTCATGTAATATCTGACGTCAAACTACAACGACTACTAGACAATATATATCACCCAAAGAAATTCTGACTAGTCAAGCATCCAAAAATGTGTATAAATACAGCTTTTTTGCTAATACCATATCAGATTTGAACAACCTCCCTTCATAACGTAGATTAAGTTAATTTGGTCTGTTTCATCATTCGCCATTTTGTTTTTCTCAATTAGATGTTGCTTTTAAGCAATTTTATTGAGTATTGATTTAGATTTAGATTTAGACTACAGTCAGTACAGTGCAAAAAGATTTTATAAATGCAATTTCAAGGAATATATTTTTTGAAGGTTACTTAATACTTTTTTAGTAATAATTCTACCTAAAAAACACTATTTTTGAGCAAATCATCAAAAACTCAATTAGTTCACCCTGTGAATGAAACTATTATTGTGGCTGGAAATAAAACTTCATGATGAGAACATATCCAATCCATAACGTGTATATGAAAGTTTATGCAAGTGACTCAATGTATGTGAATATATCTCAATGTATGTGAATACATTGTTTGATTTCAAAACACAGGACCTAGAAAGTGCTGTCCGTTTTGCATTGGTCGCACACTGCATACATTTGTTGTGCTGATTTCTTTTTTGTAGAATTATTTCTCCAGCCAAAACAGTACAGTGGATAAGTTAATAAACCTAAAACTACTGAATTTGTTGCAGCTTACAGAACCAAAACAAACTTGTACAAAATCACTTTTCTGAATACTTGTAACCAAATCAGAGTGTGATTTTGTTTGGAAAATTTTTAGAGCAATATTTGCTAACTTCTTCATAAGTTAATGTTTGTTTATGATAACATTGTCAAAACTGCTATACCAAGCTTAAATTTGTGTAACAGTTGACTCAAAATGAGGAGCAACGCTCCTCGAAACACTCAAATTCGCACCCTGAACCTAATACCTAGGGCTTACAACTGTGATGGGGTGTATGTGTTTTTCCATAGGCCATTAAGTGCACTGTAAACCTTGAATTCAAACTTCACTATTTGCAAAACTTAAAACTGTGTAAACAATTTTGTTGAAAAAGGCTATGCTCTGTATACATTTGGAGATAATTTTACTGTAATAACACAAGGGGTAAAAACACAAACAATTAACAGGAGTCTGTAAACAACTGAAAACTGAAAAAGTTGGTGAAATGTGGTATGCAGTAATCAGTCCCACTATTACACATCAAATAGGCCTAAAATGCGCAAAAAGTATTTTTAGGCTCAAATTATTTTAATGACCAGTTCAAAATTGACAGAATTAACTGTTGTGAGACCTTTAAAAAGCCAAGAAATCATGGTTAAATTGGCGAGGCCATTTAAAAACTCATAGCTCCTTTAAATAGCAGATGTTGCTGTAAGGAAACGCTTATCATGACTGGACGAAATCTCAATTTTTTTACCCGCACTACATTCGGAAATCAGCAAAGGTGTTTACAAGAAAACCGTGTCACGCACTACGCGGGAAATACACCCGCAAAACTTGAAGCAGACAGATCAAAGGCGCAAGGAAGGTTGTGTTATATTCTTAAAGAATATAACACAACCTTCCTTGCGCCTTTGATCTGTCTGCTTCACTAATGCAGCCATCGAGAGTACTACAATAGTTCTATTGTTAACGCCAGATAAGTAGAGAGGTTTCTAGTTAATCACCGATCTTTTTCCGATGCTTTTAACAATAGAACGAAATACCGTTGGAAAAGCGCTTTTAAATCGCTAGAAAAATGCTTTAAAAGCACTGAGAGTTTGGATATGGACCCTAAGGAGTTATCATACAGCGTGTTTTTACTGAAGAAAAAAAGCAGGCATATGACTGCTAACGGATTAAAATCCCCCAGTAAAAACACACCACCACCGGCATTTGCCCGCTCATACCGGTTTTTTTCTCCTGGATTTTAGATGCCTTTTATCCTTCGAAACCAAGGATAATAGCGGTTGAAACCGGTTAGGAAAAGCAGTCTTTCGTCAGTATAAACATGCACGGTTCCAGCTCAGCGCGTTTGCCGATGGTAAGCGGAAATGGGTACATCAGACTAGCGCACCTGCTTACGACCTTTCACTGGCATTTATTATAATGAGGTCAGCGGCAGCCGGCAAGTTTGTTTATCGTACTGCAATAAAAACACGTCTCTCACACGAGCAACCGGCTTTTATCCTGCTTTTTATAAGACGGGTAAAAGCCGGTTTGCTTAATAAAAACACGCTGATAGTTAACATAATAACTCCTTGCTTTGACAGTGGTTTCAGCAGACGGACGCTGCACATGACGCGTACCAATGAATTGGAAACAGCAGCGTTTTACGGAACAAATCTGCATTCAGACTAATCAACGCAAGTTGTTTACCACTATCTTCTTGAGTTCGAACGAGTGGCCTATCTCTTATAAATTTCAATATTTTTAACAGAAAAAACCCCCGATGTCTGTGCATTAATCACGAAAAGAGCCCACACAGTTGCAAAATAATTAAAAATCTATGTAATCTACAAAGGTAGGAATCATCGATAAAATCATGTTAATATGTACACTATGTTATCTGGACTTCAAGTTCAATGTAGGCCTACACTACAGTACAAGTTGGGCTATAAATAATTGACGTCTACTAGCGTTTCCTTACACTTTTTAAGCAACATCTAGGGCAGGCCTATCTACTATTCAATGAGCTCAAAAACAATAATGTGGTGCAAATTGATGTGCATCTTAATTTTTTTAATTTTATAAACCTACCTGCAGGTTAAAAAAACATTTTTTTCAAGTTAATGAAATTTTCAATCTGCATTTAGTATTTTAATTTGACCTGCGAAATTTTATTTTTATTTTGTGAAGCTTTTTTACCTCCAATTTTGATGAGCGAGTGAAGCTTGAACACATAGTTTGTATATTTTGGTGAAGCCACATCAAATAATCTAGTATGCCAAGTCGAAGTAGTATTGAATTTCTGTCTTGCAAGTTCAAAATCAAAACAGAATAGGGCCTACCGCGATTTCCCGGATAGTATCAAAATTCGGAACCAAAAACCTAAGTAAAAATAAAAGGCCGTTTTCAACGAACTTGATCTACAATTTCACATTCTTCATAATTCTGCAATACCAATTTCCTTCAAACATTAGCATATGATACAGGCCTGTGATACACAACTTACTGTTCTATCATAATTTATTTTCATTTTAAAAACTTATAGTAAAGAAGTATTCTATTATTCATCAAAGTCACGGCAAATTTTCAAAAAATGACACAGAACCAAAACATGATTGACCCTTGACCTCAGTGATTATTACCTGGCCTTGTTCCATGTGGTGACATATTTTTCACTGTAAAATTACTTTATTTATTGTTTTATCAGTCTAATATCATCATTAAAATTATAAATATATTACTTGATATTTTTTAAAGGTATTTTCCCAACTATAAGGAATCAAAAAGAAGTAAAACTTTCATTTATGTCAATAAATAAATAATGGTTTTGGTATAAAATATTTGACTAAATTTGGAATTTCTCAAGTTAGATGAAATGGTCCATCGTGATTCGTATGTTTAAATTAATAAATAAATAGGTGAATGAATAAATAAATAATTAATTAATTATTAATTAATTAATTAATTAATTAATTAATTAATTAAATAAATAAATAAATTTATAAATAAATAAAACACTTTAAAAAATAAAAACTTAAAAAACAAAAACTTTAAAAATGTTAATTTGTTAAATAAGAACTTTAACAAATTAAAACTTTAACAAATAAAAACTTTAAACACTTCAATTTGTTAAATAAGAACTTTAACAAATTAAAACTTTAACAAATAAAAACTTGAAAAAAGAACTTTAACAAAAAGACTTTAAAAAAAAGACTTTAAAAAACTTTATAAATTGAAAACATTAAAAAATTAAAACTTTAAATAATTAAACTTTAAAAAATTAAAAATTAAACAAATTAAAACTTTAAAAACTCTAATTTGTTAAATAAGCACTAACAAATTAAAACGTTAACAAATAAAAACTATAAAAAAACTTAAAACAAAAACTGATTGAAAAAATATAAATTGAAAACTTTAAAAAATGAAAATTATTAAAACTTTAAAATATTAAAAAATAAAAAAAATTAAAAAAAAATAAAAAAAAAAAACTTTTAAAACTTTAATTTGTTAAATAAAAACTTTAACAAATAAAAACGTGAAAAAAGAACTTTAACAAATATAAACTTTAACAAAAAGACTTAAAAAAAATTATAAAACTTTATAATTGAAAACTTTAAAAAAATAAAAATTAAAAATTAAAAAAATTAAAAGAACTTTAACAAATTAAAACTTTAACAAATAAAAACTATAAAAAAACTTAAACAAAAACTGATTGAAAACTTCAAATTGAAAACTTTAAAAAATGAAAACTTTAAAATATAAAAACTTTAACAAATAAAAACTATAAAAAAACTTAAACAAAAACTGATTGAAAACTTCAAATTGAAAACTTTAAAAAATGAAAACTTAAAAAAATGAAAAAACTTTAAGAAATATAAACTTTTGAGAGTCGAAACACCTGTGCTTGCACACCCACCTCTGCCTGGAGGTCATCAACCTTTGACCTGTGTTGTCTAGATGGCAAAGTTCCCTTAGCCTCAGCACATGGTATTCAACTAATTTTGCCCATTCACATCACAATTTGTAGGTTGTCCCCCAAAACGTTTCTGGGTTATATGCAGGAATGTGGATTTTTTAAATACTTTTTTTTAAAATCAAAGTCAAAAGCTACACTGAATAATAGCCTCTTAAAACTCCAAATGAAGGTGCAAATAGGTCTATTTTGAAATAGTATTTTACTAATAAATCGCTTTTTACAACTTTTAAACCAGTTTAAAGCTAGATGCAAAAATAAAATTGATAAATGAAACTTTTAATTAAAGATATATTTAAAATCTGAAAATTCTCAAAAAAAATTAAAAAACCTTGTTTTGAAGTCCGACATGGGCAAACTTTAGTGGTCAAAAATGGACAAGTCTGCAGTCTCAGGACAACGTCCATGACTGACCAGGGCTAACCATGCTGAAAGATGTCCATGAACATTTAGACTATGGCCAACCATGGACAGACGTGGTCAACTATGCTTAAAGATGTCCACTAACTTTTTACTATGGTTGACCATGGTCAGACATGGACAAGTAAAGCTTAGGACCATGGCTGACCATGGTCAACCATGCTTAACAATGTCCACTAACCTTTTGGCTATGGTTGACCATGGTCAGACATAGACAGTTAGTTCAGGACCATGGCTGACCATGGTCAACCATGCTTAAAAATGTCCACTAACCTTTTGACTATGGTTGACCATGGTTGACCATAGTCAGACATGGACAGTTAGCTCAGGACCATGGCTGACCATGGTCAACCATGCTTAAAAAGGTCCACTAACCTTTTGACTATGGTTGATCATGGTTGACCATAGTCAGACATGGACAGTAAGCTCTGGACCATGGCTGACCATGGTCAACCATGCTTAAAGATGTCCAGTAACTTTTGACCATGGTTGACCATGGTCAGACATGCTCAGGACCATGGCTGACCATGGCTGATCATGGTCAACCATGGTCAACCATGGTTGACAATGGTGACCATGGTGACCATGGTTGACCGTGGTCAGTACACCATGGTTGACCATTGCTGACCATGGTCGACCATGGTCAACCATGGTTGACCATGGTTGACCATGGTACCATGGTTGACATTTCGCCTAGGTGCTTTTAAACTCACCTCATCTACCAGTAACACACACACCTTATCTCTTTCATTCATCTTATCCACTCTCTTCTTCAAAATCTCAAAAACATCCGTGTCAAACCCACTCCCAAACTCCATCCCTTCTAACCACTTGTTGATTGTCCTCTTTGACGGTAAAAAAAATATAGACTTACAAAATCTGTATGCTTTCGGGCTCTGATAGTATAATGAAATGGCCAAAGTCTTGTCATCATTGGTGTAGCGTCTGCCGTTTTTCTTTACTTTTGATAGACGTAATTGTGAATAAAAAAATGATAGTAATCGACCAGATAGATATTTTGATGCATGATTTTTAATTTCTTCTGGGCTAATAATACCTTTCTCCAATCGCTTGGTCAGTTTGTCAAAACCTTTTGACAAGTCTTTGATTTTATTATTGAGTTCTTTGATTTTTGTTTGATATCTTCTTTTCTGTTGTTGGCATTGTCGTTTCAACCTTCTGTTTTCAGCTTTCAGTTGTTGATAGCTTGGTGAATACCGTGAATGATCTTCAAAGTTGGGAATTTCATCTGAAAAGTTTTAAAAAAACATCAATTAAAAGAGCACTCAACCAATAAACTCGGTCAGCGCCTATTTTCGGTCACTTCGCCCAAACCGTGTAATGAAAATGACCTGCCGTTATAAACTGACAGCCAAAAAGCCCCCGCATAGATGATGCCGGTATTTGCTTTTAAAATGGCGACGACCGATGCAATCACACAATTTTTGCCAAGTGACCGAAAATAGGCGCTGACCGAAAATAGGTGACTTTACCCTACTTACATGTTTGAAAAAGCTTCAACTTCTGGCTGTTTTTACTCCATTGAAAAGTACATAATTGCCTTGTGCCTTTCAAATTGCCTGAAATTGCCATGCCCTTTTCATTTCTTAATTTGAGGGCTGGCCGCCGCATAACAACATATTGATATGCCTACCGAAATTCGGCCTCGGGTCTAGATATCACCGCATGTGTAAATCGGTCCTTGAAATTAAGGGGTCATCCATAATTTTCGCCATTTTCAGTTACGTTCAAAACGTACGTAAGAGGGGGGAGGGGGTCAAAATATACCCCAACCGTACGTAACTTAACTGGCGATCTTGAGAGGCGGAATTTGGTACAAAATAAAATAAAATTTCGCCATTTATTGCGTACGTAACTCGTTCGAGGGGGTAAAAAGTTACGTACGCTGGCGATGATTTTGGACGACCCCTAAAATTGACCTCAAATCACCCCGTTTAAATGTCAGAACACCAACAACCCATTTCAAACACAATGTAGTTGAAAAATTGTATCATAAACCGTCAAAAAAAATCACAAATTTCTTCTTTTTTCCGCCAATTATAGGAACTATTGTTGTAACACCCCCCCCCCCCCCCCCTCCCCCTCCCTGGGCTTGAATTAATCGAAGGCAACTGATCCTCCCTCCATTTTTCCCAAATCCTCCCCCTTCCTTACCCACAACCCACACCAAAGTATTTATGATCACAAATTTTAAACAGTGATAATATCAAGATTGGCCACCTTCATGCAAGTGTCCATACAGGAGCTTTATGTTGTTGGAGGTGTACGTGTTATTGATTGAGAGTATTGAATAATTATACTTACAAGTTTTGATTGTTGGTTTACCACAGGTCATATCATCAGTTGGTGGTGGTGTCAGTCTTGATGTGAATGATGGTGGGTTCATATCATTAGGTTGTGGTGGTGGGTTCATATCATTAGGTGGTGGTGGTGGGTTCATATCATTAAGTTGTGGTGGTGGTGGGTTCATATCATTAGGTGGTGGTGGTGGGTTCATATCATTAGGTGGAGGTGGTGGGTTCATATCATTAGGTGGTGGTGTGGGTCTTGATGAGGGCAGGTTCATATCAGGTGTTGTCAGTCTTGATGAGTGTGGGTTCACCAGTGGTGGTGGGGTCATCAGTGGCAATGTTGGTTTCATCGATGATGGTGGGGTCATCAATGGGGTTGGGTTCATCAATGATGGTGCTGATGATGGAGCGTTCATCAGCCCAGGTGTTGATATCGATGGTGTTAATGGTGGGTTCATCAGGGGTGTTGATCTTGGTGAGGATGGTGGCAGTCTTTGATAACCTAGAGTTAGAAACATTGCAAAAAATGTAATTAAATTTCTATTCAGCTGATGTGAGATATGAGAATTATAGTCTCAGACAAACAGAACCCATCCATAATGTATAATTAATTCAATGTGCACTAAAACCGTCGTAAGGGACTCACTTTGTCCTGATGACGCAATTGACTCCATTGCTCATTTCATTCATAATCCTTTCAGTACTAGTTTTAACTCAATGAGTATTATGTTTATTTTTTCTTTCTTTTACAGATCTTGGTGCCTCTTATACCAACAACCACTGAGACGTTATAATCTACCGACTAAATAGACTGTAGAGATGAGATACCACCCATTACTTTTATCGTTTGGCTGGTATTAATCAAGAATGATATGCCATGGTCAAGATGACCGAGATGGAAATGTCAGAAATTTACATAACTCAATATTTTATCAGATCTCAATTTATGCCAACTAACAGATAAACTTACATGGTGATAGACAATGGACCGGTACAGCATCCTTCCTCAACCTTAGACTGCCTTTATCTCTCGCGTCAAAGTGAACTTCACAGACCTTGAGTCTTGTTGAAGACAGCTGCTTCTTTACCAGCAAATCCTCTCTAAGAATTGCTACAGCCCACTCACGAGACCTGATGGAAAGATAATATTAATAATTTCATTAGTTGTAATTAATACACACACTATAGTTATGGTAAGTGGATATCTGTGGTAACGTTAGCAAACCAGTTGGCAAATTTTGTTAGGTATGAAATTGTGGAAATGGAAATGGCAAAAAAACTATAACCTTTAAAGAGATTATCTTGATTTTTAAGACTCGACGGCACATTTTTAGGGGGGGGGGGGGGGATGACCGACCATACCCTGAGGTGTCTATATCTGTTTGCCCGTAGAACAGGTCTTTTTTCTTGGCATTTTTTGTCAAAGGGGTAGGGGCGCATGGCCTGCGGGTCTAACTGACCTATTTTTTTTGTTTTTATATAAAATTCCCCTCCCCATTTTTTTCCCTTCTTTTTTGGTAGGGGAGGGGTGAAATCTGTTTATTTGTGAAAATGGCGGGAAAATAAATCTTTAACCAAGATACTGTTGTTTTTTTGGATCTCAGTTTGCACTAGTTTTGGATACGCTATTTATTTCCTATGTTTCTATATGGTATAATGATTGAGAAGCGAACCATTTTTGTCTCGCCTGATGTAATCAGAAAGAGACTATGTTATCACTATTTCTGTCCGCCGTGTGCTAAAAAATACCTTTGTGACGCGATATCTGGAGATCCGTAAGGCCTATCGTGATGGGACTTGGTGGAGGGAAGGGGGGTGGTGCGTTCTGTTGCTGATTGATTTTTCAAGGTCATCGGGGTCATACAAGGTCATCGGGGTCAAATATGCTTAAAACTTTTGAGACACGTTGTGACGCGATATCTAGAGAATTGTAAGGCCTATCTTGATGGAACTTGATGTCAGGGAAGGGGGTGGGGTGTTCTTTTGCTGATTAGATTTTCAAGGTCATTGGAGGTCATCGGGGTCAAATAAGATCCGTAAGGCCGATCTTGATGGGATTTGGTGGAGGGAAGGGGGTGGTGTGTTCGTTTTGATGATTAAATTTTCACGGTCACCAGAGGTCGTGGTGTGTTCTTTTTGATGATTAAATGTTCACGGTCACCAGAGGTCATCGGGGTCAAATAGATCAGTAAGGCCTATATTGATGAGATTTGGTGGAGGGAAGGGGAGTGGTGTGTTCTTTTTGCTGAATAAATTTTCAAGGTCATCAGAGGTCATTCACGGTCATCGGGGGGTCAAATAAGATCCATAAGGCCTATCTTGATTGGATTTGGTGGAGGGAAGGGGGGATGGTGTGTTCTTTTTGTTGATTAATTTTTCGGGGTCATCAGGGGTCAAATATGGGGTCAAATAGATCAGTAAGGTCTATCTTGATGGGATTTGGTGGGGGGAGTGGGGTGGTGTGTTCTTTTTGTTGATTAATTTTTCGGGGTCATCGGGGGTCAAATAGATCAGTAAGGCCTATCTTGATGGGATTTGGTGGAGGGAAGGGGGGTGGTGTGTTCTTTTTGTTGATTAATTTTTCGGGGTCATCGGGGGTCAAATAGATCAGTAAGGCCTATCTTGATGGGATTTAGTGGAGGGAAGGGGGTGGTGTGTTCTTTTTCCGGATTAAATTGTCAAGGTCATCAAAGGTCATTCAAGGTCATCTGGGGTCAAATAAGATCCGTAAGGCCTATCTTGATGGGATTTGGTAGACGGAAGAGGGATCCCAGCTGGCCATTTACGGTTTTTAAACGTTAAAACACGTTTCAAGTTGGTGAAAAAAAACGTTTTAATTTACGTTTCAATGTAACGTTTTGAAAACGTTAATATAACGTGAAAATAACCACATTTAAATGATTTAGTCTTGCAAGATGTATCAAATACGTTTTAAAAACATGTTTTTAAACGATGTTAAATACGTTTTAAAAACGTTTCACAACACGAACCTATTCAACCCAATTAAAAACGTTTTGAAAACCTATATTAGGTAATTGCTAATTAATTGATAATTAACTGGCAATTTAAAGAACAATTCAATCATCTGGCTTTTTATTAACATTCTCCAACAAAATTCTTCATGTGTTGTGAAGTAATGTTCTTATTTGCCATTTAATTATGAATTGATGCATGTTGCAGATCGAATATCTTTATGAAAGAAAATAAATATACAATCCATAGTGTTACCAAACCAATATAACCCAGGTAAGTGCGCATGCGTGGAATTGCCCACGTTTTTAAAAACGTTTTTAAAACGTTTCGTAAAAACGAAACATATGGTCCAGGACCATAATAGTTGGTTTGATTTAGGTTGTAATATAACGTTCTATAAACGTTTGATTTCGTTTCAATCATGTGTTCGTTTATAAGTGTTGTGACAACATTAATTTAACGTTTTTATAACGTTTTGATAAAACGATTTGCAATAAAAAAACATGCTTTGAAAATGTAACATTTTTAAGACGTTTTAAAAAACGTTTCACAAAACAAAACCTAATAAAACCCAATTCAAAACGTTTTGAAAACGTTTTGTGTTTACTGGGATGTTGTGTTCTTTTTGTTGATTAATGTTTCAAGGTATTACATCCCTTGCATTAACTACAATGCATACCTCTGTGACAGTGCTACATTGTATCATATGTTTCATCATCATTTCTTTCAAGTCACTTTTGATGAACAGGCGAGACACGCCGTTCGAGAACCGCCTTGTATTACTAATTAGAGAATAATGACTAATTACGCTATTTATTTCCTATGTTTCTATAATGGTATAATGATTGAGAAGCGAACCATTGTATTACTAATTAGAGAATAATGACTGCGTAACAACTGTTTTCGTGAATATGTTTTGAAACCAGAGGTCGATGCCATGGTCTGAGAATCGACGCCCCTTCAGAGGATTTGAAAACACGTTTACGAAAACAGCTGTTAAGCAGTCATTATTATCATTCATACTTTGTACTCAAAAATCCAATTTGTAATGATGTAATCACGATAATAATTAGTTTTCTGCTTATTATTTTGACCACCCCTTCTTAAATTTTTTGAAACAGTCCAAGTCAGGTCATCTCCTCATTTACATTTTTATCAGTAAACCAATCAGAAATAAGCTTTAATCATGTTTCCTCATAACTAGGCATGAGAATCTTCATGAAAAAGTAGGAATTTAGTCAAAATGTAGGCAGTTTTATTTAATTTCAGCCTGTTTTTGGCCTTTTTGCCCAATTTCACACGCTTTCAGGAATTTTCACCACTTCCTGCTACTTTCAAAAGCTTGATTCTCATGCCTGTCTTTGAATATTCAGTTTAGTGTAAAATTTGATTGGTTGGTCAATGAGCAAAACAATCGAACACTTTGGTGCAGTTATTCGGGCAATTATTAGTAATACCGTATTATCCCTATTAAAGGGACACTAAGAGATGTTGGAGGCTGCGCCCTCAATTATGATAAAAACTGGGATTAGTATATGTTTATAATTGTATTACATGTATGAACTTACACCTATAAGGATTAAGAAAAATCAGCCCTCTTTGTACAAAAAAAACGTCAATTCAAAAATGCTCGTACAGCCGCGACGAACATTTTACGTCCGACAGTGGGCCCTGCAGTACGCGTGATACATAACGTGAACCATATTTGCATAGAGGGCGTTTTTCAATAAATAACGATGATATTGTTTTAATCAAGTTTTGCTGTGTTTTTTCATCTTATCCACTCTCTTATTCAAAATCTCAAATACGTCAGTGTCAAAACCACTCCCAAACTCCATCCCTTCTAACCACTTGTCAAAATCATTATCCCGATTCAAAACCGACAATTAAAATAATCATTTAATGATGCAGGCGTCACTTATAATGACTGCGTATGGACACTTGCATGAAGGCCAATCTTGATATAATTATCACTGTTTAAAATGTCACGGTATTCACCAAGCTATCAACAACTGAAAGCTGAAAACAGAAGGTTAAAACGACAATGCCAACAACAGAAAAGAAGATATCAAGCAAAAATCAAAGAACTCAATAATAAAATCAAAGACTTGTCAAACTGACCAAGCGATTGGAGAAAGGTATTATTAGCCCAGAAGAAATTAAAAATCATGCATCAAAATATCTATCTGGTCGATTACTATCATTTTTTTATTCACAATTACGTCTTTCAAAAGTAAAGAAAAACGGAAGACGCTACACCAATGATGACAAGACTTTGGCCATTTCATTGTATTATCAGAGCCCGAAAGCATACAGATTTTGTAAGTCTTTTTTTTTTTTTTTGCCCAGGAGAAATAAAAAATCATGCATCAAAATATCTATCTGGTCGATTACTATGATTTTTTAAATTTTATTCACAATTACGTCTTTCAAATGTAAAGAAAAACGGAAGACGCTACACCAATGATGACAAGACTTTGGCCATTTCATTGTATTATCAGAGCCCGAAAGCATGCAGATTTTGTAAGTCTATAAAAATTAAAAAAATTATTAACCCAGGAGAAATAAGAAATCATGCATCAAAATATCTATCTGGTCGAATACTATCATTTTTTTTATTATTCACAATTACGTCTTTCAAAAGTAAAGCAAACGGAAGACGCTACACCAATGATGACAAGACTTTGGCCATTTCATTGTATTATCAGAGCCCGAAAGCATACAGATTTTGTAAGTCTATATTTTTTTTACCGTCAAAGAGGACAATCAAGTGGTTAGAAGGGATGGAATTTGACACTGACGTATTTGAGATTTTGAAGAAGAGAGTGGATAAGATGAGTGAAAGAGTTAAAAGCAGGGTTAAGGTATAATGAGAAGACTAGTGAACTAATTGTACGCCTTGAACAGTAGCGTAGACAGGGTCACTTGTCAGGGGGGGGGGGGGCAATGGTATTTTTCCCCGGTGAGCACCAGTTCGACCCGGTGGCGTAGCCATGTTTTTTCATGTAACTTTTTATTTGCCATCGAAAAAGGTAGCCCCATTTTTTTGGGGGGCAGTCACCTCGTGAATTTCACGTGGGGGGGGGGGGGGGGGGGGGGGGTTGTTTTGTCGGTAACCAGGAGGAATCATAATTTGTACGCCTTGAACAGTAGCGTAGACAGGGGTCACTTGTCAGGGGGACAATGGTATTTTTTCCCGGTGAGCACCAGTTGACCCGGTGGCGTAGCCATGTTTTTTCATGTAACTTTTTATTTGCCATCGAAAAAGGTAGCCCCAATTATTTTTGGGGCAGTCACCTCATGAATTTCACGTGTGGGGGGGTAGTTTTGTCGGTACCAGGAGGAATCATAATTTGTACGCCTTGTAGCGTAGCCAGGGTCACTTGTCAGGGGGGCAATGGTATTTTTTCCCGGTGAGCACCAGTTCGACCCGGTGGCGTAGCCATGTTTTTTCATGTAACTTTTTATTTGCCATCGAAAAAGGTAGCCCCAATTTTTTGGGGGGCAGTCACCTCGTGAATTTCACATATGGGGGGGGGGGGGGGTGTAGTTTTGTCGGTAACCAGGAGGAATCATAATTTCTACGCCCCAAGTTATACTTCTAAAACAACTGATACGCAGTCATTATCCTTTGATTAATCTGTTAATCCTTTGATTAATCTGTTAATCATAAGTAATTGATACACTCTATGTAGTGTTTAACCAATCAGGAAGCAGGAAATCACAAATACGCGGAGTGCATTGAAAGTGTCCACCTGCACTCGGCGTGTGCGCCGTTCAAATCACGCAGTGCACGTTTTGTTTTGGTTTGCTGTTCAAGATCCGATTTTCACTGCGGGTGTTAGCAAAGTGTTTTTAAGTCGTTTTACATAGATCAAAATTATGCTTAAATTGTGACTTTTTATTTGTATAGTGTCGTGTATGAATTAGGTCAATGCATGCGTATGTTTTGTTTCTCAAAAATCAATGCACTTGCGCAAATATTGATATGCTCACAATAGCACTCCCCCTTCGGGGTTGTGCCATTTTTCACACATCAACTTCAGCGCGCGTGCATTGATTTGTCCTAATTTCTCTCGAAACAGAACATACGCATTTATTGACCTATAATTAATGTATGTAATAATTTGTTTTATGGACTCATGTTTGTATATAAATGCTCATTGTATGGTCAAGATAAATACAAATAAACGTGACTTATTTACTATTCTTATTTGTCAGTTATCTTATTATTTTGATGTCCTTTTCTGCAAGAAATCTTCCACTCCATATTGATGTAAATACAATGCATTCTAATAATTCACTCAGTTTCCAAATTAGCGCAACCTGTTTACAGCAGCGAATTATTCAGAAGAGCGTGTTGCACGCAATACTCACGCATTGCTCGTAGTGTCATTGTATTGCGTAGTCCTATGTCAAAATTGCGCTTAAATGCTTGGATTCCTTTTGCGCAAGGATAGATAAAACACATTTCTCGCTAATATGGAAGTGATTGAACTATTGAATATAGCGCAAGTGAAATTCGTTATGAAAGTGAGGCCAAGTGGAAAAAAAATATCTGCAGATAGTGTAGTAATTAGGCAAAATAAAAAGATCCTGTTTAGTGTCCCCTCCTGCTTCCCTTTTAAGGTCTGATAAGTGTATCGCAAACAAACGATTTAATTGCACTAGAATTTTAAAGAAAAAGGACCTTTTTTTTGAAAAATGAGGATGCTAAACATTTTTTTTTTTTTACTTTGCCTTAATTTACCTGGTATTTTTTTTTACTTGCCTTTAATCATGAGAATTATAGGCTAGGTCTATGCAGCGGTTAAGATACAAAAAAAGTTAAACGGCTTAGGCCTAAATATTGACATATAATATTTAAGCCCATTTGCTTTTATTAAAATGGATGATTAAATAATAAAAATTAAAAAAACAGGCTTAGGCCCTAATATAATACTAATAGCCTAATAGGCCCACCGTCCGAGTGTACGTGTGGGGTAGGCCTAGGCCTATAATTGTGACTAATAACGCTTCTTTTATTTACCTTCCTGGATCCTTAGGAAATCTAAAAAAAGATATATTGGGGGCGTTTGTACTGGTGTTGGTACAAAAGCTAGCGGAACATATTGAAACAAATTGTATGGGCATAGGCCTAGGCCTATTCATGGTTCTGGATACTCCGAAACCGGCAGCCATTAAAATTCGTTCGTCGTCTGCTCAAATTGTCAACGTGACCTTGGGCCAAGTTAGCCTATCTATTGTATTTCAAGATCGTAATTTATCAATTTTAATCTTGTCTATTTAAATCAATTTACCTAATATTGTAAGAATCAACATATTTAATATAGTTTCAGAGATATTGGTGATACATTTGCTTTTTATTGATCCCGGGTTGGAGTAAAATGGGATGCCTGTTACAATTTAGACAATGCGATTGTGAGAGCTCGGAACAAGTCTAACTAATATGCTAGGCGACAGAATGATTGACAGCTCGCCATCGATCTCGTCAACTCATTAGCATGATTTAGACGCGCGATGTACCTCTTGCATAATGAGGGCGCGCAATGTACCTCTTAGAAAGGCTTCAATCTCGGCAATGGGAGTTTGTGTACAGTGGCACCGCCCTGGTAAAACGCGTTCTCACTAGCGATTTTGATACCACGTCCTAGGTGCGAGACTACCTCTTCGAGTAGGTTTCGACCCTACATCGTTGATGTAGGGTCGAACCCCCTTATTGCGCGTTCCCACTAGGCTTGGAAGTAGGTTCGATGTAGCATCGAGTCCACGTCCTGGTATCAAAAGGCCACAGTGGGAACGCGCCCTAAGATAGATGGGATAGATGGGATGGTAGGGATAGAGCGATGGAGGGGTATATGGTATCATATATAGGATTTCCCCCTTACCTCCCCCTATCCCTACCATCCTATCTATCCTATATACCATATCATGTACCCTTCCATCCCTATCTCAACCATCCCTACCATCATATCTAACCCAGTATCCTATACACCATATCAAATACCCCTCCGCCCCCTATCCCTACCATTCCATCTATCCCATCTATCCTATATACCATATCATACCATTCCATCCCCTTATCCCTACCATCCAATCTATCCCCGTATCCTATATACCATGCATATCATATACCCCTCCATCCCCCTATCCCATCAATCCTATAATAACCATATCATATACCCCTTCATATACCACTCCATCCCCCTATCCCTACCATCCTATCTACCCCATCTATCCTATATATCATATCATAAACTCCTCTATTCCCTTATCCCTACCATTCCATCTATCCCAGTTTCCTATAAACCATACCATATACCCCTTCATCCCCCTATCCTTACTATCCCATCTACCCCAGTATCCTATATACCATATCATATACTCTCCATCCCCCTACCATCCCATCTATCCTATATACCATATCATAAACCCCTCGATCCCCCTGTCCCTACCATCCCATCTATCCCAGTATCCTATATACCATATCATAAACCCCTCTATTCCACTATCCCTACCATCCCATCTACCCCAGTATCATATATACCATATCATATACCCCTCCACCCCCCTACCATCCCATCTATTCTGTATACCATATTGTACACCCCTCTACCCCCCTCCCTACCATCCTATCTACCCCATCTATCCTATATAACATATCATAAACCCCTCTATCCCTACCATCCCATCTACCCCATCATAAACCCCTCTATCCCCCTATCCCTACCATCCCATCTATCCCATCTATCCCATCTATCCTAAATTACTACAGGTGTTGTGTTTTTGATGGCTTACTGGACCATGGTTGTGTTAAAGTAGGCAATTTTGCAAGGCTTCTCGCAAATTTGTTTTATTGTTTCATCAATAAAAGATCAAATAAGTTAGATTTGTTCCACAAGATGGCTTCATGTGCGATTTTCTGGACCATTTTAGTTAATTTTGTCTACATGTTTCAATATATAAAACAAAAGTAGAACTCGCTCACCTCCTCCTAATTGACTTTTCTTCCATCGCCGCTACCAACATCAATGAACTTCATCAATGAGCTATATCTCGAAGTGAGTTAAGGCATTCTTGGTATAAGCCTAACACAAAAAGGTCGGGGCATATCCAGGATGACATTTTGACGGGAAGTTAAGCCCCAAAACACGTATTTTTCACTAATTATTACAGTTGTAAACCGAATTCATGATTTCAGCGGCCATTTTGGATTACAGGGCAGCCATATTACATTTTGATGGTGATGCAGTTATCAAGTAACATTAACAAACCCTTCAGCAGATTGCTCATGCATCAAAACATATGTAAAGCTCACAGACTTGTCGTCATCATTAATTATTACAATTTTATGGCCAAATTCAAGATTTCAGCGGCCATTTTGGATTACAGAGCGGCCATATTACATTTTGATGATGATGCAGTTATCAAGTAACATCAATAAACCCTTCAGCAGATTGCTCATGATTTAAAACATGGATTTAAAGCTCACAGACTTGTCGTCATAATTAATTATTACAATTTTATAGCCAAATTCATGATTTCGGCGGCCATTTTGGATTACAGGGCGACCATATTGGATTTCTGTGGTTATGGAATGATCAGATCACATCAATAATCACTCTAGTAGATTCCTCCAGCTTAAAAATCTTAGTTTCAAGCCTACAATCATATTATAATAACAATCAATTACGGAGTTATAACCATTTTAATGCATTTTAGGGGTAATGGCGGCCATCTTGGATTTTAAAAAATCCCTTAGGGTGAAATTTTGCACACCCTCTGAAAATTATTACCTTATGCATATATGAACTCAAATCAATCATCAAAAAGAGTCTGTACTAATTTTCCACCTGTCAGGGCCATATCAATGAAATTCCTCTGGACTATGAATGAATCATTAACAAGGGGGCGCACCACCAAATTACTCCGCATTTATGTAATAACGAAATTCGGTTAATGAAGTTCTAACATTGAAGTCACGATTTTAATAAGAAGATAGGCTTGAAATTGCACGATATTCGGTAATATGATTGAGATATAAGTTAAGATTATATAACCAACAAATCATACTATTTTGAAAACGTTAAGCTAAAATAGGCACGCGGATGTTCACGACAGCCGATACCCAAATATGAGTGATGTGTATAATTGAAAATAGGGTTGCGGCGCTATTTGTCGCTGTAGCGGGAAAAGTCAAGGGATAGGACCATGTTTTGACCGGTGATTTAGAGAGTTGAGATAATTTTCCGTATTTTGAGAGCAAACAGTGTCTCTCAAGTACTGCAGAATATTTCAAAATATGACCATGAAAATGACTCTAAACACGTCTGAAAATGCGCCGCGTATAATTTACGGAGTGTCCCACGCATAAATATTCAACAGGGTTTTCCAAATTTTGGTAAAATATTCAAAAAATTGAAGACAAATGCTTGAATTTGATATCAAACACTATATCTCAAGTTTTGCAGAAAGCGCCACAATAGCACCGTGAACATGACTGTCAACACTCAATTTTCATGAAGAGTATATTTGGTGGTGCGCCCCCACAATTCACGTTTTACTAATTTTGACCGTAGTATAGCGCCACCAATAGACTCATCATGACAGTTACACTGGGTGTACGATATGCGTAGAGAGAAAACATCATTTTGGGGAAATGTGACTATTTTGGGAAAAGTAAACATGATATCGAAAGTGGAAAATTGTCTATTGGTAGCCAAGCGTTTCTCTTTTCATAATCGTTTCAATTTGTCAAAATGTCTAATTGTGTGTGAAGTTATGTAAACAAAAGTGATCTAATTTTAGGAGGGACTTACTTTTTGAACCCTTTATCTAAGTGCTATCCCTATGTTTGTACAATTTATTTTAGCGTGTAAGCGCAACAGACAACAATTACGGGTCAATAAATGCGTATGTGTTGTTCAAGAGGAATTCGAAAAATCAATGCATGCACGCTGACATTGATGTGTAAATAATGGCACGATCACGTAGGGGGTGCTCTTTTCTATTTATGAATCTATTTAATTATATCTATATGCTAGTGCCGATTGATTTGACTCATATCTCGAGAATCAAGACATATATATGTAGTAATCTATTTTTAATATACTCGACAATAGTAATCAAAATGTACAGTTAGCAAAAAGGTAACACTATAAGTGTCTTATTATGACCGAGTGTTCTAACCTATATCTCTAACTTACAAGTTAGCATAGATCGCATCATGGAGCTGCGATGTGCTCCAATAGCCTTGTTTCAAATTGATGTAACTATAAGTGTCTTTGTATGGTCCTGTGTTTTAACATACGGCTCTATTTACAAGTTAGCAGTGGCGTAGCGTCATAGGGGCACGGGGGGGCACGGCCCCCCCCCCCCCCCCCCCAATGATTTTCGGAGGAAAAAAAGGGTAGGGAAAGGAAAAGAAAGGGGAAGGGAAAAGAAAGGGAAGGAAGAAAAGAGAAAGGAAGAGGAGGGTAGAAAAGAAAAAGGAAGGGGAAAGAAAGGAAGAAAGTGGAACGAAAGAATCGTTTATCGTCAGGACGGTGTTTAATTCGGATCGGGAATCATTAGGCGCGGCCGGAAGGGGGAGGGGTACTCAAGGCTGGATCCAGACGATGGCACGGCGCGCGAAATCATAGTTGCAAGACCCGTGCCCTGGTATCTTTCGAACACATCGGCAACACGAAAATCCCGGGATCCGCCGCGGTGTTTCTTAAAAACACGTATTATTTGCAATTTTATTTCAGTGCCATATTTCAAAGAAAAAACATTTGTGAAGTAGGCCTATAAACATGATAAATTAAATTCTAATGTTTAATTGAACAACGTAATTAATGTGACAAAAAAGTGAAAGGGAGACAGAGAGAAAAGGGAGGGGGGGAGAGAGCCAGTGGCGTATCCAGGGGATGGCCCAGCAGGCCATGCCCCCTCCCCCCCCCCCCCCCCCCCCCCCATTCGTGCGTATTAGTTTCAATGTTACAAAATATAAGCTTAAAACAAGGTGGCTTCAGGCAAGTTTTCTGAACCATTTTAGTTTAGAAACTGAAAATTGTCGCGTTTTTTTCTACAGGTTTCAGCAATATATTGGGTCTCGAACCACCCTAAATCTTCTTGCTTCAGAATGCTGAATCTTTGCCTTGATAAATGGGGAACCTGTTTTATGTTGTCAACATAACAATTTCAACCATCTATACTTAATTAAATCAAGAAAATATCTGTATATTATGCACAAATTCTTTCTTACATAACAAAATAGCTATCTAGCATTTTGACATGATTGATAAAAACCAAAATATTGATTGGAAACGAAGTGTGGCTTTTCAATAAAATGTTGGTCAAAAGTATACACCAGATTGCACCAAATGAATTCGAAAATTGAAAATGTTTCCATTTCTGAGGGGGGCACATCCCCTCAGACTCCCCCCTGTTTCAGCTTTTAAACCATCTACATGTAGACTTAAATCAAGAATACCGTATATCAGTATAATTATGCTCAACTTCTTTCGTGCATTGATAAAAAACAAAATATTTATTGGAAATGAAGAGGTGGCTTTTCGATAACATTTTGGTCAAAAGTATACACCAGATCGCACCAAATGAGTTCCAAAATTGAATTTTTTTCTACTTCGTTGGGGGGGCACATCCCCCCTCAGACTCCCCCCTGTCCGAGCAGAGCTCGGAGGGCGGTGCTGCGCACCGCTTGGATGGTACATGATCAATTCAATTTTTTTATCCGCGCCTGGTGCCCCCCAATTACACCAGATCGCACCAAATGAGTTCCAAAATTGAATTTTTTTCTACTTCTGAGGGGGGAACATCCCCCCTCAGACTCCCCCCTGTCCGAGCAGAGCTCGGAGGGCGGTGCTGCGCACCGCTTGGATGGTACATGATCAATTCAATTTTTTTATCCGCGCCTGGTGCCCCCCCAATCACAACTACCACGCTACGCCCCTGCAAGTTAGCATAGATCGCATCATGGAGCTGCGATGTGCTCCAATAGCCTTGTTTCAAATTGATGTAACTATAAGTGTCTTTATATGGTCCTGTGTTTTAACATACGGCTCTTTACAAGTTGGCATTGATCGCATTAGAGCTCAGGCGTGCTCCAACAGCCTTGTAGCAAATTGATATAAATATAAGTGTCTCAATATAATCCTGTCTTTTAACCCACAGTTCTAATTACAAGTTTGCATATATCGCATCAGAGCTCAGATAGATACTACAAATGTCTTATTGTAATCCTGTGTCTTAAAGGTATATTATGTGATCTTTCCAGGGAACGCCCTCAACATCGAAAAAAAAAATAGAAAGCAGATTTTCTTGCAGATTTACATTTCTGATCATAAATCATGCATACATTCCAAGTTACAGGGCGATACGATTCTTAATTACTTCAAAATCATGGTTTTAGAGTGAAAATAAACTGTCGGAATCCCGACACTTTATATTTTTCACTCTAAATTCACTCTAAAACCATGATTTTGAGGTAATTAGGAATCGTATCGCTCTGTAACTTGGAATGTATGTATGATTTATGATCGGAAATGTAAATCTGCAAGAAAATCTACTTTCTAAAAAAAAATCATGAATAGAGGGCGCCCTCTGGAAAAGATCACATAATATGCCTTTAACCAGAGGGTAATTTGCAGATCACATGCTCATGTTTAATTTTCATGTTTTGTTTATTTACAAGTTGGCTTCAGAGCTTCATAAATTCATTATTATTATTAGTAGTAGTAGTATTGTTATTAGTAGTAGTCTTTATAACCTATGCGCATTTATATTTACAAGTTGGCATAGACGGCTTCAGAGCTGACATGTGCCCAAATGACCTTGTAGCAAAATAGATATAGTAAGGGCTGATATCCAAACTCTCAGCGGTGTTACACCGGTAATATAGTATAGATGCCCTAAGCGTCTTAACTTATGATCACGTGATTTAACCTACACTTTAAGAAAAAAGGGTTCCACTTAGAACCTTTTTCTGTCCTGTATGTAGAACCCTAAGACTAAGAGCTCTTAAGATTCTATAAAGAACTTTAAAAAGAACCTTCAACATTTAGGTAGGCCTAGGGACTTTCTTCATGGGATCACAAAGTTTAAAACAGTGTTAACAACATTAATCTTTTGGTTTTACATAATTATTTTGTGGCTAAAGAAACTTTTTTCAAGAACCTTACTAGTTTCCCCAAAAGGTTCTTCACTATAGTTATAAAGAATCCAT
Organism: Ophiura sarsii; assembly: GCA_035610835.1. Lineage (NCBI taxonomy): Eukaryota > Metazoa > Echinodermata > Ophiuroidea > Amphilepidida > Ophiuridae > Ophiura > Ophiura sarsii. Next base: position 1,112,299 of record CM069447.1, read on the forward strand.
GCAAAAAGGTTCTTTAACCAGTGAAGAACCTTTTTTGGAACCCTAGTAAAGAACCTTTTAAGCCCGGGGGGGGTACTCGGATTTGGTTTGGTCGTGGGGGGGGGGGGGGGGGGGGGGGTGCCGCTGGAGATGCACAATCCCTACCCATTTCTAAGGGTGATTTTGGAAAAATTGGTACCCATTTTTAGGGGTTTTGCTTCATTTTAGACCCAAACTTTCGCGAAAATAGACCTAATTTTGGCAAATTTTTGCGAAAATAGACAAACAGGACCCATGTCTAAGGATTTTTCAGTTGAAAAGCCTACCCATGGCTAAGGATGTCTCATGAAAAAACGACCCACTGGAGCATTACGTCCCCGTATGCCTTACATACGTGAGTACCCCCCCCCCCCCCCCCCCCCCCCCCCCCCGTGGCTTTTAAGGTTCTTGGAAAAAGTTTCATAGCCAGAAAATAATTATGTAAAACCCAAAAAGATTAATGTTGTTAACACTGTTTTTCATTTCACTCTTTTAAACTTTGTGATGAGCCCATGAAGAAAGTATATACCTACCTAAATTTTGAAGGTTCTTTATAGAACCTTTTAAAGTTCTTTATAGAACCTTTAGAGCTCTTAGCCTCTTAGGGTTATACATACAGGACAGAAAAAGGTTCTAAGTGGAACCCTTTTTCATAGAGTGTACGTCTCTATCTTCAGAGCTGTGATGAGATCCAATAGCCTGGTAGCAAAATAAATATAACCATAAGAGTCTTATTATAATCATGTGATTTAAACCTGCAGTCTATTTACAAGTTGGCATAGATCGCATCAGGGCTGAGATGTGCGCCAATAGCCTTTTAGCAAATATATATCTCTCCATAGGTGACTATCCTGTGCATCATAGATACTATAAGTGTCTTATTATAACCCTGTGTCTTAACCTCTATATTTACAGGCATATATCGCTTCAGAGCTGATACGTGCTCCAATAGTCAGAGCTCAGGTAGATACTATAAGTGTCTATAATATGCTAATCCGGTGTCTAACCTCTTTGTGTACAAGTTGACATAGATCGCTTCAGAGCTGTTGTGCTCCAATGGCCTTGTAGCAAAATAGATACACGGTGAGTAAAAACCTGTAATAGTGGAAAGAAACTATTTTGTTTTCAAAACCAGGTTCAAGTTTAAAATTTGTTTAACGTTATAAGGATAACCTGATTACATGGAAGTAAAATAATCATTTTACCTTACCTATGCCATTAATTGCTTATGATTTTTAAAATAAATTTGAATAGAAATATGAAAGTATGCCCAAAGTTTGTTGGGAGGGGCGGAGGGATATTCAAATGTACAAATCCAATGTGTGCGGTGTCAATTGAAAATCATTACGGTTTCGTGGACAAACAGTGAAATTGGGTTGTACAGTAAAAAGGTTCACAAATGACAAACGGAAAATGCGATTGACTTCATTTGTTCACACAAAGTTAGTATCAAATATATCATTCTTGCAACATTGAAAACGTTTCGAACTTCCATTTGAATTTGAAAACAAGATGGCTTCTGTCCACCCTTGCAGTTGTTTTACTCACCCTGTATAGCAAAATAGATTTAAGTGTCTTAAATTATGACACCTATATCTATATCTTCAGAGCTAAGATGTGCCCCCAATAGCCTTGTAGCAAACAATATATATATAACTATAAGTAACTTATTTTGGAATAATAGGCATATACGACGGGTATTAAACAAATATAATACAAATCGTATATATGCCTATTATTTCTATGTATTTTCCTCTACAGGGAGGACGGCACTTGATTATTTACACTTGTATAGGCCCGAGCTACTCCGGGTAATACTTGTGGCAGGAGACTGGGAAACGAGATCGCTTAGGTTGGAATTTCAGATGCTTTACCATGCGAGGTCTTGTGGCCCAATGGATAAGGCAGTTGTCAAGCAAGCAACAGATCATGGGTTCAACTCCCGGGCGAGATCGTTTTCCTATTATTGTCTCTTTTCTACCCACGACGGGGAACCTGTTTAAAAGTAACTGATTATGTTCATGAGCAATACCTACATGTCTATTTACAAGTTTGCATGGATCACTTCAGAGCTGGAATGTGCGGAAATAGACTTGTAGCAAAACATTAATAGAAGTGACCCATTATGACCCTGTGTCTTAACTCACATGTCTATATAAATGTCTTATTATGACCCAGTGTTTTAACCATCATCTCTATTGACAATAACCTTGTAGATAGTAGACGTAAATATGTATCTCTATTATAAGTTTGCATATATCGCTTCAGAGCTAGTAAGATATGCTTCAATAGCCTTGTAGCAAGTAGACATACATATGTATCTCTATTATAAGTTTGCATATATCGCTTCAGAGCTAGTAAGATGTGCTCCAATAGCCTTGTAGAAAGTAGACATACATATGTATCTCTATTATAAGTTTGCATAGATCGCTTCAGAGCTATAGTAAGATGTGCTCCAATAGCCTTGTAGAAAGTAGACATACATATGTATCTCTATTATAAGTTTGCATAGATCGCTTCAGAGCTAGTAAGATGTGCTCCAATAGCCTTGTAGAAAGTAGACATAAATATGTATCTCTATTATAAGTTTGCGTAGATCGCTTCAGAGCTAGTAAGATGTGCTCCAATAGCCTTGTAGCAGAATGTATACTGCGCCTGAAAATGAGAGAAAGAAAATATATTTTCATTGACATATCACTGTCATCACACTGTAAATATCCGGGGAGGGGGGAGGGCTTTCGCCAAAATCGTACATGGATGTGCCTGCCGAACTTTGAACATGACTTTCTCTATACCTATTTTCGGGCCAATTTCCCACCCAATTTTGTTAGAAAAGCACCTAATTTTGCACAAATTGGGTGCTTTTTACAAAAAATGCCTCAAAGTACACCCAATTTATGCCAAATGGGCGCTTTGGTCTGTGATGAAAACACCCCATCTCTATATGCAAAAAAGCACCCCAAAAGGAAAAGGCAGGCACACATACGTATACCATCTCAATGTGAGACCCCCCGGGTAAATACATACAAAGGATAGGATAACGCAGTATACGCCAGGTGTACGACTGTTATCAGCATCATTAGTGCCGTTTATCAGCAAGTACCGTTGGCCTACCGGTCAAGGCGCCAGTCTAGAGTTCGGGAGACCAGTGTGCAGTCAAGGCGCCAGTCTAGAGTTCGGGAGACCAGTGTGCAAGTCAAGGCGCCAGTCTAGAGTTCGGGAGACCAGTACGCAAGTCAAGGCGCCAGTCTAGAGTTCGGGAGACCAGTACGCAAGTCAAGGCGCCAGTCTAGAGTTCGGGAGACCAGTGTGCAAGTCAAGGCGCCAGTCTAGAGTTCGGGAGACCAGTGTGCAAGTCAAGGCGCCAGTCTAGAGTTCGGGAGACCAGTGTGCAAGTCAAGGCGCCAGTCTAGAGTTCGGGAGACCAGTGTGCAAGTCAAGGCGCCAGTCTAGAGTTCGGGAGACCAGTGTGCAAGTCAAGGCGCCAGTCTAGAGTTCGGGAGACCAGTGTGCAAGTCAAGGCGCCAGTCTAGAGTTCGGGAGACCAGTGTGCAAGTCAAGGCGCCAGTCTAGAGTTCGGGAGACTAGTGTGCAAGTCAAGGCGCCAGTCTAGAGTTCGGGAGACCAGTGTGCAAGTCTAGGCGCCAGTCTAGAGTTCGGGAGACCAGTGTGCAAGTCAAGGCGCCAGTCTAGAGTTCGGGAGACCAGTGTGCAAGTCAAGGCGCCAGTCTAGAGTTCGGGAGACCAGTGTGCAAGTCAAGGCGCCAGTCTAGAGTTCGGGAGACCAGTGTGCAAGTCTAGGCGCCAGTCTAGAGTTCGGGAGACCAGTGTGCAAGTCAAGGCGCCAGTCTAGAGTTCGGGAGACCAGTGTGCAAGTCAAGGCGCCAGTCTAGAGTTCGGGAGACCAGTGTGCAAGTCAAGGCGCCAGTCTAGAGTTCGGGAGACCAGTGTGCAAGTCTAGGCGCCAGTCTAGAGTTCGGGAGACCAGTGTGCAAGTCTAGGCGCCAGTCTAGAGTTCGGGAGACCAGTGTGCAAGTCTAGGCGCCAGTCTAGAGTTCGGGAGACCAGTGTGCAAGTCAAGGCGCCAGTCTAGAGTTCGGGAGACTAGTGTGCAAGTCTAGAGTTCGGGAGACCAGTGTGCAAGTCTAGAGTTCGGGAGACCAGTGTGCAAGTCTAGAGTTCGGGAGACCAGTGTGCAAGTCTAGGCGCCAGTCTAGAGTTCGGGAGACCAGTGTGCAAGTCTAGGCGCCAGTCTAGAGTTCGGGAGACCAGTGTGCAAGTCAAGGCGCCAGTCTAGAGTTCGGGAGACCAGTGTGCAAGTCTAGAGTTCGGGAGACCAGTGTGCAAGTCTAGAGTTCGGGAGACCAGTGTGCAAGTCTAGAGTTCGGGAGACCAGTGTGCAAGTCTAGAGTTCGGGAGACCAGTGTGCAAGTCTAGAGTTCGGGAGACCAGTGTGCAAGTCTAGAGTTCGGGAGACCAGTGTGTAAGTCTAGAGTTCGGGAGACCAGTGTGTAAGTCCCCGCCGGTGAATGAATGCCAATTGCTTATTTTTTTGCTAATATTTGTTGTTGTTAATACTGTCTACAGGGTCAGTCAAGAAAGTACAAAAGTAGAAAGAAGACATCTTGTCCTCAAAATCAAGTTGAAGTTTGACACTTTTTAAACGTTGAAAGAATGATAATTTGTTATTAACTTTGTATGAAAAAATGAAGTCAATCGCATTTTCCGTTTGTCGATTGTGAACCTTTTTACTGTACAACCCAATTTCACTGTTTGTCAACGAAAAATATTGATTTTGAATTGCCACCGCACACATTGGATTTGTACATTTGAATATCCCTCCGCCCCTTCCAACTAGTCCCAACAAACTTTGGCATAATTTCATATTTTTATTCAAATTTAAAATCATAAGCAATTCATGGCATAGGTAAGGTAACATTATTATTTTACTTCCATGTAATCAAGAAATGGTGTTTGAACCTTCGTTCTGCACAACTCAATTTACATGTTTGTCCACGATACATAGTGATTTTCAATTGACACGGAAGACATTGCATTTTCACATTTGAATATCCCGTCAAAAAACCTTGGAATTATTTCATTATTTAGAACATCATACGCATTTCATAGCATTGAATTGAATTGATTATGTTTCTCCCATGTAAACACGAAAGGATGCATTAAACTCCAATAACGGACAAATGTGCTCTTTTTAAAATTTAAATGAGAGGCGCATTTTTGCAATCTTATACTATATATAGGTGTTTTGGGTGTCTCGTGGACAAATGTGAAATGGGTGCATCGGTAAAAAGTCTTGGCAAAGGCAAACGGAAAATGATATTGACTTCAGTTTTTCACTCAAAGTCAGTAACAGTTATATCATCTTTGCAACGTTTAAACGGCTTCAAATTTCAACTTGGTTTTGAAAACAAGAAGTCGTGTTGTTATTTCAATGATACATTTTAGCAATATTAGTTGTTGGATATTGTGTCACAACACGCTTTACAATGATTCGTAATTAATGGTTGTTCATTTGACTTACCAAATTACGTACGGCTTGAGGTCTACTCAGGCGAAGTCTTCTTACGGTTTGCAACACGTCAATCTTTGGCTCATACTCTAGCCTTTCAAGAACGATCATGATTGCGCAGAACGCACAAGATGCTCCAACACCATTTCTGTAGGGTAAAGTAAAATAGAGCGATCATGATTGCAAAGAACACACAAGATGCTCCAACACCATTTCTGTACCGGGGTATAGTAACATATATTGCACAGAACACACAAGATGCTCCCACACCATTTCTGTACCGGGGTATAGTACAATATATTGCACAGAACACACAAGATGCTCCCACACCATTTCTGTACCGGGGTATAGTACAATATATTGCACAGAACACACAAGATGCTCCCACACCATTTCTGTACCGGGGTATAGTACAATATATTGCACAGAACACACAAGATGCTCCCACACCATTTCTGTACCGGGGTATAGTACAATATATTGCACAGAACACACAATATGCTCCCACACCATTTCGGTACCGGGGTATAGTACAATATATTGCACAGTACACACATGATGCTCCCACACCATTTCTGTACGGGGTATAGTACAATATATTGCTAGCCGGTAGGGATACCTCGCCTAAAAAGCCGTTCTTAAAAGGGTGAGGACCCTCACCATAGCCTATCTCCTTCATTATTCATTTAATCTATATATAAGTATACATTTTCTTGCAGAAAAGGGTTCAATGAATCCAACTGGGATCATGAAATTGACCATATTGGAGAAAATTATAAAAAACAAAACAATTTTTAACCCATTTTAGGTAAGGAAAAGATAACTAAAAGTATATTTTGTCAAATGTTGTCATACTAGTTTTATTATGATCCTAATAAAATCCTCCACCACTCTGTGATAATTTTGTTCTTGATATCTTATTTATTGTTTGAACTATAGACCAAAAAGTGCCAAAAGTGTGATTTTGTAACCTCCAAAATTATGACAATCACATTGTTGGTAAAGAAAATGTATACTTTTATATAGATTAAATGAATAATGAAGGAGACAAAAGAGTTACAGCAGTTTTACGGAGGCTATGCTGAGGGTCCACACCCCTTAAGCGCACAGCATACTCCACTATATACGCTCGAACTCTTTGCGCTCTCACACATGCGTAGTAGATCCAACACAACAAAATGACGCAGCCTGATTGGGAAGGGAGTGACTATACACGACTGTCTTGTAGCGATTTTGTAAAGACTGTATACACTTCTGTAACAGCACATGCGGGATATCTGTTCAGAGAGTTTGCTTGCGGGAGGCGTGTACAAGATCGTTAAGAGCTGAGCGACTTTTAAGATCTGTGTTTAAAGGTAGATGTTCTGATTGCTGGACCGATTTTCAACTTGATGTTTTCTATTTTATGTGAAATGTCATCCTTCCAAGCATTCCAAACTTTGAGTTACATTATTCCCATGGTTCTTATTTTAGAAGCACAAGATCACTAGAAATTTGCCCATTGAGTAGTACACAAACTGGCTTGTGGCAGTAATTCACCACATTTTAGCCTATAATTTCTAAATGGAACATTTCTGGTCCCTAAGATTTTACAGACATAATTAGAAACATATGGGGATACTTCTGATATCAAAATATCTTGATGTGAACAAAAAATCATATCAAAAAAAGGTGATCAGAACATAAACCTTAAAGTGCCTCTCGGGTGTAGCACCGGATTACCTATCATCTTGCCTTTCTCTACAAACCACGACGTGTCAACCTGCGATCGCCTTCGGATACTACCCAACTAAGTTAACTAACTCAGAATTCAACCATCAGAAAAGAACTTTTAGATCAGCCAGCAATCGGACTTTCACCTATGTTGCGCTAGCAATGTGGAATCACATTTCCGTACTCACAAGAAATTATGACTCATTACATTATGTTCAATGTTCAAGAAATCTGTCAAAACATATTTGTATCCAAATGTAGCGTAACTTGTATGATATTGTACTCTATGATGTTTGTTTGTTCAATGCCATTTTGTTTCTATTGGTTTACTTTCCTTACGCGCTTTGATGTAAAGGCCCACCTTCTAAATCATCCCCGCCTCCGCCTCCTACTTCATTTGTTTACTTCGGGAAAAATACCTAAACTACGATTTCGCTACACGACCGTCGGTCGTCGTGTATGACTCGATTTGCTTCTGCGCATGCGTCAGCTTGACGACCGTCGTGTACATAGTCTGTACAATTTCTCCAAAATCTTACATTTCTTACAAAATCATCTAGCAAGAGTTCTGACCCATTCAGTGAGGTGTTAATCACCGATCCTTTGTCACTCCTTTTAACAATATAGAAAAAAATGATCACGCTTTCCCTGCTCTTTCCTCGAGCTTTCCTCTACTTGTGTTTGGGCAAGAGCCCTAAATCTCCATTGCGGAATAAAATTGTCTACTCCAGAGCTAGTCTACTCCAGCGCATATTATTGGCGTGCTTACGTGTTACTTATGGTATTACACACTAGCTTTGATATATCTTACCTGCATTGTACAACGACCCGTTCATTCCCACATTGTTCCTTCCACGTCGTGAGATTGTTCATCAAAGCAATCACGGAATCGACCGATCTGGGTTCGTCATTTTCCGCCGGCCAATTATGTAATGAAAAATGAGAGATGATACGCTCTCCCTCACTCTGTGACAAAATATGGGGATATATTATTGCCAATAGACAGTCATGGTAATTACTGTTAGGGTCGTACCATATTGCAATATATAGCATTTTGCCTACCATCATAATTATGGTGTGCGGTATCGCAACTACGATGTAATTAGCTATGTTAATAGCAGTTATTGCAATAGAGCTGTGCCAATCGTGTATGTTACAGTCATGATTTAATAATTTAAAGATAACATATCGTACTTTATTCTGAACGTTGGATACACAGAATGTTCTCACGATGACATTGTGTGGACGTTCATCTTCAGCCATGCACTTCACGGATAGGGGCCCGAAGGTTACAGTCTTTCCTTTATTAGGCCAATACTTGGCCATTCTCTGTAGAGTAACGATAAAGAACACAAATATACATGTACTAGGCGGTCACCTGGGGTTTGTCGGTTCTCGGGGATGGGCGGTCACCCGGGGTTTGTCGGTTCTCGGGTTTGGTGGTTTGTAGAATGCATGCATAAAGCCCGATCGGACAAACTTTGAAAATTCGACACTTAGACGACCTTTGACCCCGGACGGCCCAAGGAAAGCAAAGCCGTTTTATTTTTTCCACGCTCGACTCGTATTCGGGCTTCCCGTCACCGAGTTTAAACCCGATCGGACAAACTTTGAAAATTCGACCTAGACGACCTTTGACCCCGGCAGACCCGACAAACGCTAACCCGTTTTATTTTTGCCACGCTCGCCTCGCATCGAGCATTGTGATCACCGAGTTTAAGCACGATCCGACCAACTTCAAAAAGTTGACCCCTAGATGACCTTTGACCTCGTATGCTCTAGCGAATGCGAACTTGTTGCTCTTGCGGGGACCGAACAAACAGATCACCGAGTTTCTCAGCACGATCGGACAAACTTTAAAAATTCGACCCCTAGATGACCTTTGACCCCGGACGACCCAAGTACAGCAAAGGCGTTTTATTTTTTCCACGCTCGACTCGCATTCGGGCTTCCCGTCCCCGAGTTTAAGCCCGATCGGACAAACTTTGAAAATTCGACCCTTAGACGACCTTTGACCCCGGAAGACCCGACAAACGCTAACCCGTTTTATTTTTGCCACGCTCGCCTCGCATCGAGCATTGTGATCACCGAGTTTAAGCACGATCCGACCAACTTCAAAAAGTTGACCCCTAGATGACCTTTGACCTCGTATGCTCTAGCGAATGCGAACTTGCTCTGGGGGACCAACAAACAGATCACCGAGTTTCTCATCACCGAGTTTAAGCCCGATCGGACAAACTTTAAAAATTCGACCCTTAGACGACCTTTGACCCCGGACGACCCAAGAAAAGCAAAGGCGTTTTATTTTTTCCACGCTCGACTCGCATTCGGGCTTCCCGTCCCCGAGTTTAAGCCCGATCGGACAAACTTTGAAAATTCGACCCTTAGACGACCTTTGACCCCAGACGACCCAAGAAAAGCAAAGCTGTTCTATTTTTTCCACGCTCGACTCGTATCCGGGCTTCCCGTCACCGAGTTTAAGCCCGATCGGACAAACTTTGAAAATTCGACCCCTAGACGACCTTTGACCCCGGAAGACCCGACAAACGCCAACCCGTTTTATTTTTGCCACGCTCGCCTCACATCGAGCATTGCGATCACCGAGTTTAAGCACGATCCGACCAACTTCAAAAAGTTGACCCCTAGATGACCTTTGACCTCGTACGCTCTAGCGAATGCAAACTTGCTCTTGCGGGGACGGAGCTGCACCCACCCACCGAGTCTGAACGCCGTCCGACCCCGGGAAGGCGACGAAAAAGCGCGCACAGACAAACAGACAGACAAACAAACAGACAGACAGAGAGTAGCGTATTATAATATAGATATAAGTTCGAATTATAGCAATCCTTCAGACATGGCTAAACGTACGGGTGCTGTTATCTGTCAAAAAGAACTCAATATTCATCCATTGGCTCATTAGAGACAACTTCAGTATAGTCACTCCTTGCACTACAGTGATGTACACCTAGCACATAAAGTCCCTGACCAGGTACTTTGAGATTGGCTAATTCAAAACATATTATCGGTACCAAAAATCTGAGATATACATTAAATGAGCAAATTTCTTCTCCGCAGTTTGATACCTCATTCAACAAAATCGAATGGATACTTTTAAAGTTATGGCGATTTCAATGACCGCGGATAGCAACAGAAAAGTTGCACTAGGTATAGGAATCATTGATTTGTGTGTGATTACTGTCATAACTGTGTGTTATCTGAACGAGACAGATGAATGGGCCTGTAGTGATAACCGCAATGTGCGGGACAATGGGTGTATCTGGCTGTGAAGAATACAAGTCATAGCTGATTAGATCTGAGTTTTTTCAGTGCGTAATCACACACAAATCAATGATTTCCTATACCTAGTGCAACTTTTCTGTTGCTATCCGCGATCATTGAAATCGCCATAACTTTAAAAGTATCCATTCGAGTTTGTTGAATGAGGTATCAAACTGCGGAGAAGAAATTTGCTCATTTAATGTATATCTCAGATTTTTGGTACCGATAATATATTTTGAATTAGCCAACCTCAAAGTACCTGGTCAGGGACTTTATGTGCTAGGTGTATGACTTTAATATCAATACTTACACGCCACTTGTAACTTGTCAGTAGAAATGATATTTAATTATTTTGTGTGAATCTGATTTATGTGACTTCTTGTACGTAAATTGTAAATGTAATTCCAATGTAACTCAATTCTTTTAACATTTTGTATAATGTTGATGTGTTTTGCTGTAAATACAGGTGTTTTACGTGTGTTGTGCGGAATAAAAGAGCCTTACGTAATTATTATATTTCGATACACATTAATAATGATCTTTAAACTGTTACAACTTATGGATGAAATTATGTGAATGTATAAGATGCTGTAGTGTAAATAAAAGTGAGGACTGTTAATAAAACTCTTGCTTGGAGAAAAAAAGAATTCGAAATGCCCATTTGTAATTCTTCAAACAAAAGGCATTCACACATGGAAGTCAGTTGCTCCAAATTCAAACATTTTGTGCATAACAATTTGTATATCACACATGCATTGCATACGGAATGTATCTCCAAAGATTGTTCATAGAACTTTTCTGTCGTTGAGGAGGCACTAAGCGATTTCGGAATAAGAATTAAATGCATTATATATATATATAATGTATACCAAATTTGTATACGCACCGGATCCTTGTAGTCCAACGTGTTAATCATAACAATGGAGGAGAAGTTGTAGTCTAAAACCATACGCCATGTGTCAGCGACTGTCTCTGGAAGAGGAATCTGTGTCACAACGTGCTGGTCTCGTACACGATAACTCTGGCAATGATACAAGCATACAGATCCGTAAAAAACTAGCTATGATTTAGTAATAATCTTGAATTTTAACTTACAAAATGTGATATTGGAAACAAACCATAGATATTTTCCGTATTGCATGAGAACAAACAAGGGGTAACGAATTTATAATTTAGTAGACATAAATGCATTTTAAAAAGTAAACATTGGGAACCACCCAAATGATACAGAACCATTGAAAAAATACATTTTGTCAACCCACCTCACTCTCATTCACCACACCGCTCATCCAACCTCAACATACATTGAACACAACTAAAAACAACTTGGAACCCAAAACACTGGAAACCACATAGATGATACTGGGAACCAACAAAAAGACAGGCCAACCCCACATCCCCTATCACCCCAGCCCCACCCACATCCATAACCCACAACACGACGGCCACCCTTTCTACCACCTCTAACCCCTAAAAATGATAATGGATCAATCCAAACCTTGATTTAACCAATCAGAGCTGTGATAAAATTACTCGACTAATACGGGCTCATATCAGTCATCAGATACAGAGCAATGTATGTAATACGGGAAAATATTCATTGGGACATTAACCAATCACATTTCAGCAATAATGTCTACTAAATAATAATGGTCAATATACATATGAGTTTACCATTTCAATTGGAGGCGGGCAGAAGGGGAACAAGCCCTCTGGCGGGGTGGGAAGGAAAACACTCCCCCACCTGCCTCCCTCTGACCTGAGACGAATATACCTGAAGGGAAAGCAGCTCTATTCATTCCTGTTATGTGCAGTGGTGCAAGTAACACGGTTATTGTTATGCTTGATGCCAATCGATTATCATCATTCAGTTTAATTTGTAGCATGACCTCATTATGTGAGTTACCGCGCTAGTTCAAATTTAGTGTTATCCACACGTGTGTTACGATCTTCTTAACAACCTGAACACACTGTAGTATCGGACGGTCACCGACATACAGACTGTGATAGATTTTTAAAATGATTACACATTTATATTGCTAGAATTATGGCATTTCATAAGAAGTATGCCAATTAAAACCTACTAGAGCCATAGTTTCAATACGTAAACAATGTATTATGATATTCAAAGTGCAGAATGAATGTGAGTATGTGACATTAAAATATTTTGCTTTCTTTAAGACGAAAAGTGAGACATAATATTGCCGATATTTACCAATTCTCCTCGTCAATTAAACCAACTAATATAGAGAAACGGGTTCGAAAAAGCTATTGCGTTATTCGTCTAAGAGAAATGAATGCTACTTTATCAGTTACAAACCTCGTAAATTCTGTTATGCATGTATGTATCCACTGGTATAACGTACTTCTTAATGAAAAACAAATCATTCACATACTTATGAAACCAGAGAGCCAATTACGACATTGAAAATGGAAATAATTTGAAAGGGTATCATAACAATCTACGTGGTGCGTCCGTTATTAATCGGACAGGCATGATTAGCGCGTTTATTTGTTCACGCGGGTAATACATTATCGACCGAGTAACTGAGGAATAGCGCTACCTTGCTAGTAAGTGAGAGGTAACTCATAAGTTTGAGAGCGCCATACCGGAGTAAGCTACTATATGCTAGTAAACGCCGATTAGTTTAAGCTAAATCTTATACCTGCCCAGACGGCCAGACCCAAGAGTAAGTTGGAGCATAACGTTATGCTGCTGCAACTATCGATGCTTAATAGTTTACAAGTTATACGCTGACATAGTTTTGTCGATGAAATATTATAAGAATAATAAGGAATACACGGGGATTGAGGTCAAACAAATTCGCACGGTCAAAAAAAAGATCGCTCAGTCAAAATGTCGCGCAGTACAAAAAACAGCACAGTTTTGGCAAATCCTCCGGGTTTTCATCAGTTTTCTCTATAACATTTTCAACAAAAAAATCGAACCGCCAAATTTCCCCTTTTGCGCACGCTACTGCCTTTTCCTTCCCTTTTCCTTTACTTCCTTTTTTTCACTTTCCTTTCCTTCCTTTTCTCCCTTTCTTTACCTTCCCGATTTTCCACGGTCTTCCCGATTTCCCGGTCAAATTATTTTTCAGGGGGGCACTCTGCCCCCCTTGCCCCCCCCCCCCCCCCCCCCTGGCTACGCTACTGCGCTAGTCACTATACCGTTCTTATTCTCCAGTTTTGCTCTCAAAAGTAATTTACGCTGTAGTTATCTCTCTAAATGTAAAACGAGTGGAAAGAGTAGAAATTCACTCGAAAAGGAGTGGAGGGAGTGAAACGCAGGACAACCCGTTTTAGAGTGGAAAATGTCCACTCTAAAATGAGTGTGAAAGTTAATTTTTCACCCTCAATAGAGTGGAACATTGTCATATTAAAATCCCTTTTCACTCCTTTTAGAGTGTTTTTCCACTCAAAAACGTGTTGTCCTGTGTTTAACTCCTTGAAAGAGTGGAAAACCACTCTTTTACATTTAGAGAGTAGGGCATAAGTACTAGCGAGGTACCTTACATCGCTCGTAAGTTACGCCGGCTTGGTGCACTCGGCCGCATACGAATCTGTTCAAAATGTCCGCTGATTGGCTTTTTACACGTGTTAAAATCCTATCAATAATGTGATGTTATATGAATTAGGTTGATAATGTTTGTAACTTCCGCAGATACTCACATTGCTATACTCCGTCCGCATGTTCGTTATAAAGTTATTCGCATTGATCAATTGATTATTCTCAATAGTCTCTTAAACAACTCACGCGAATTATGAAACACACTTAAATGAAACACAATGAAACACCTAGATTGAGAACAGTTCATATAAGAAAAATATTGCTTTAAAAAGAATATATTGGTTTATTAACCATGTTAACTTACATCTATATAGGCGGCATTTATGTAATTGGTGCTTCTCTCATCGACGTCTGTCATCAGATATGGACGTTTGCTGTCCGCTGAAAGCAAGGAATACGACATCAAGATCAAAGAAAATGAACGCTACACAAACTCAATGGATTGTTATGAAGTGAGGAATCGAACCGGTAATCAGGATTATCATGATGACGCATTCAATACGAAGGCGAATACTTTTTTGTTATAATTATCACTATTGTACAGCCTGTGTGTTCATCATGCGCTTACAAACATGATACAAGATATTCAGATTTAGATTAAGACTTACTTGGTAAAATATCTGGGAATCTATTTTTCTCAACGTTGAGGGCGTTTGTGCCTGCGTGGTAATTACGCTCATCGGGCCACGCAGTAACTTTCTCCAATGCCTGCATGTAGATTTTAGTAAACATAAATTATGATAAAGTTTGATTAATGTAGATATTTATTTTATAGAGCAATAAAGTAAACCACTTCTTTATATTTAGGAATTATAAAGAGTTTATGTCCAGCTCTTCTCTGAACGTGCAACCTTTACTTTCATAGTGGTCCCGTGGAAGTTGGAACAGATTGAATTTCACAGAATTTGGGAAAACACACTTTATATTTAGGAATTATAAAGAGTTTATGTCCAGCTCTTCTCTGAACGTGCAACCTTTACTTTCATAGTGGTCCCGTGGAAGTTGGAACAGATTGAATTTCACAGAATTTGGGAAAACACAATCTCCAGTTTAGATTAACCGAATTGGATGAAATAACAATGTGTTCGTAACGTGCATTTCATTAGATGTATTAATTTTTGTATTTGAATTGGTTCAGAAATTCGCTGAAATCGGGACCTGAATATTTTGACTCACCCTGTATAACTATGATCGAATTGAACAATTTCAACTTTCATTTTCGATCTACAGTTCTCAATTACGTTGTTGAATCCACAAGGTTTGCCGTCTCGTCGTCCATACAACGATAAATTAGTGATTCATGATTTACAAGGATGTGGTTTTTCTTCAGCGCAACAAGGTATGTTTCTTTTCTGTCACATTTCTCTCCTTTCAAATGATGCCTGTCTTTGTTTGACCCACTGTAATGTTGTGTTCTTGTTCGTTATTGCGCCTTGAATTAGATTTAGTTTCTACATAAATAGCGCTTTATCTATAAACACTTATAAGTGTTTATTTATTATGACTATATTATTTTTTTAAATTATTATTGTTACTTTAAGGTCGTAAGGCTCCTTATAAAGTATTCTAATTTTTTCTCTCACTTTGTCCTACCTCAAACTGCTTCATCAGACCAGAGATACCCGTCTTCGGATCAATCTTTGTGAGTTCAGAAACCTCTGATGCAAATGATGCGCTCGAATACGAAGTGTTACCACAAAACACGTTCTCGAGTAATGCGTCAAAGATGAACTGGTACTGTTCCTGTTAACATTAAACAGCATTAAATCCAATATCATTGTCTGTTTTAAAAGAAGCTGGGCTCATCTCGAGAGACGCCCAATGTTTTCAAAGCTTTCGATACCAATTACAATATACTTATCTTTAAACTAGAACACTATCATGGTTTAGACACTTCCTCACAGATACTCCACGAAATCATCGCTGCAGTCACTGATATGTGGGGTTCCACAGGGTTCCACAGGGTTCCACAGGGTTCTCACATTGATATGGTATACACGTGTGCCTGCCTTTTGGGGTGCTTTTTCGCAAAAATTGGTATAGCGATGGGGTGGGATCCCAGACCAAAGCGCCCAATTGGATAAATTGGGTGTATTTTGAGGCATGTGCTTTTCTAACAAAAATTGTATATTGATGGGTGGGAAATTGGCAAAAAATAGCTATAGGGTCATGTGTTTTAAGCTCGCCTCCTTTCGCGTTACACACGGATTTTGGCTTTCGCGACATGATTTTAACTTTACACATTTATATATACATCCACATGCCCACTATTAAAATGTGATTATCAGTTTCAATGGATCGTATTTGGAGTTGTTTTGTATCGCTATGATTCACGACAATCGCTCTTTAATGAAAAAATACGAGTTTAGGCAGTGATATGCAACCTCCGGTTTTCTCATTGGGTGATATGGGTAGAGAATATGTGACTAAATTCCACTCACCGAGGTTTGGACCATATGCATACGATTCTGCCTCATGCTTGAAACAAAACCAAAAACATCAACAGCACTCTCTCTTTGTCCTTGCTCTATCATTGCATCGATAGTAATGTATGTTCCTGTTCGACCGACACCCGCACTAATGGAAAAGAATAAAAATCTATTTGACAACAAAACGTAAAGCAGGGCTAAGAATCAAATTCAGTATTATTGGTTGTACATTAACTATTACTCTACATAACATAAATGACAGACAGTAGAAAATTGACTGAGCATCCATGAAGGGACCTCTGGCTACTAGACCGGCACCCTTCAACAGAGCTATTATTCGTTGGTTTAAAAATCTTAAATAACATGATATACATAAGAACTAAATTCACGTATCAACAAACGGCGGCATTGAAAACTGAATTAGCTTTATTTTTCGATGCCAAATACTTATTATATAATGCGATCAACGATGCCTTCTAAGGGCATCGTAGGTAACGCCGTATTACTCCAAGAATGAAACGTTTGTCTATTGGTATATTTAAGTATTGATATGCAGCCGGGTATGCAGCAGCAATACACATCAGTGTCAGCTTGGCGTACTCAGCTATGATATGTTTTCTGAAAGAACTCAAGCGCATACATATCATTCCTTTCATAAACATATCATAACGTTGCTCTGAATATGAAAAGGTATCATTCTGTTTTTACTTTATACTGTTATTTTTATGACACAAGATTATCATACGCTTAAGCAGGTTTTACCGCCCTCTATCTGACCTATAACCCGACAAATAATCTCTCTTCAACAGTGTCGTAGGTCCCTGAATCATTATTAAACCCTCACCTGCAGTGAACAACAGGTGGTCCGGCATCATCTGGCGTGTACTCATTGACAAGCTTCATGAAGTTTAAGATAGGTGCTGGGCAATCCGGTACTCCCATATCGGGCCACGTGGTGTAATGATATTGACGCAATTGACGGACTTCACCTGTCGATTCCTTGTAAAGAATGACATCAATTGTTGAGGCATCGATTGTCTAATTTAGGCCGTATTGCAAAACTTGTACGTACATCTCATACGTAAGACTTTTACGAATGACGCCGACGTACTATTTTGCATATGTTTTAATCTTATTATTACTGATATGTACTTGGAACGTTGATTAGGCTCTTAAAACCCATAATACCACGCCAGTAATTAATATTACGACAATCAGCCTTTTCTCATAAGGTTTCAGCACTGTGGCCCACTAATAATAATAAAATGTAATCAGGAAAGGTACTTATTGCTCCCAAATGATTAAAGTTGTAAATGAATCCTGATTTTAGAACTAGTATACATGTATAATACAACAGTGCAAAAAAACCCATTTTCAATGCATTTTGTAGATTTTGTAGGTAAATTTTGATTTACCCCATTTCTAAAATTCTTCTGTTGATTGAGGGCGGTATTAAATGATCAATAAAAATATTAAACTTTCAGGAAAATATCAAATTGAAAAATCTAGCGTCTTTATAAGAAAGAAAATTGGCTTTCTGTTAACCCCCTCTATCATGTAATTGAATAGGCACGGTAATTACTGGCGTTGTATCATATATATGTCTTGAAAGATATTCGGGAACATGCCAATAATCTCTGAACAATGACATGTATTATGGAGAAAGGTATAAGTTTATAATATGAAGCAAGACTAATTATTGTGACGTGGATGGGCCGGAATTATTCGAGTACAGGGTAAGAGTCCCTTTACACCGCGCACATAACTTAAATGTATATTATGTGATGGGGCCCTCAATCCTCGAAAAAAAGAATTGGAAGCAGATTTACATTTCTGATCATAAATCATGAATATATTCCAAGTTACAGAGCGATACGATTCCTAATTACCTCAAAATCATGGTTTTAGAATGAAATTAAAGTAAAATTTGAAAAATAGATTGTCCCGGTACCGGGACAATCTATTTTTCAACCTCTTAAAACCATGAATTTGAAGTAATTAGGAATCGTATCGATCTGTAACTTAAAAGATATTTATGATTTATGATCAAAAATGTAAATCTGCAAGAAAATCTGATTTCATAGTAAAAATCAATGATAGAGGGCGCTACTTGGAAAATATCACATAATATGCCTTTAAACGGTTGATTTACCTGCTCAATAGTAAATGATCGGATGAAGTAGTCTGCAAACTCCTCTTGTTTTTTCGGTGTAATTGTCACATTTCCCGCCATCTGTGTGACTACATCTGGCCAGTACTTCAAACATTTCACCTATAAATTAATGTTAGTATTTTTCTCATAAACATGATCAATGGTGTGTGTTATATAGTCACCAGTAAATGGGTACATTTATTGGTAGTGATACTTTATTTATTTATTTATAACAATAGGCTGAAGAGCCAGGATAAACCCAATAGTGACAAGCACTAAATTAAAGGGATGCCCGAACATCTAAAATAAATAAAAAGGGACAGACAAAAAAAAAAAAAAGGGGAACAAGACAAATGAAAGGGAAAAACAAAAAGGGACCAGACGGGTGAATCAAATGGAACTGGCTACAGGAGATGGTGGCAAACAGCAGTCTTGAAGGATGTTAAGGTGGTACTCTTGACAACAACATCAGTTCCACAAAGTGGGAGCAAAAGGATAAAAAAGACATTTTGGAGAGAGAAAGTCTGCAGAAGGGGGGATACAGAGCACAGCTGTTGAGGTTGCGAAGATTGGGTCAGGGATGGGGCTTGTATTAGGAGACGAACAAAGATGGTTGAAGATCTTGAAAAGATGGCAAAGAACAGCAATATCACGACGCCCCGACAGGGGAGGGCGTTTAGAGTCCAGAAGGAGATCTTTGTGGGAAAGATTCCAGGATTGGAGGATAACCCTAGAAGCAAACCGCTGCGTTGACTCAAGCCTGTTGGTCAAGGTACTTTCTTATATTATTTCACATAATATAAACTTTATGTTTCAACTCTAGACGGCCAGTGGCGTACCGACCGGGGGGGGGGGGGCAAGTTGCCCCCCCCCCCCCCCCCCCCCCCCTGGCTCCAAATACCGGGACGCTAAATTCGCAATACCGGGACGCTAAAAATTAGCATAAGAAAAAAAAATAGGGCCTAGGCAGAAAACACTGACGATTGGGCATTATTTGTTGACTGTTGTGCTTTTTTGACTGCAAAATATTGTAACCGTAGGAAATTTTGTGACCTTGCGAAATTTTTTGACCTTGCGAATTTTTTTGACACTATTTTTTAAATTTGGGGCAACCTTTTACGAAAATTTACGCCACTGTCGGGACGACATACTTCTGCCCCCTGGCTCACATGCCGCGGTACGCGCCTGTAGACGGCGCATTGGTATTTTATTGTAAAACATCATGCAATGTTTCAAAATATAGCAAAAATATAAAAGTGTTTTGTTCGCAAGAAATTCATGTTCCTTAAATGAGTTATCTCATCAGAATTTACTATATCATCATCATCATCATCATCATCCTTCGGCTGCAGAGCAGGCGACCACAAGTTTCTTCCATGCATGACGGTCTTGAGCAAGAGTGATAATCTGTCGATCTTCAATCATGCCTTCATTGTCCCCTAGTAATGCGTTGCATATATGTCAGATATGTTGTGCAAGAAGGACGACCAGGTCTCCTTCGGCCATGTGTTGGTGCGTATGTGGCATACCGTACTTTTTAGCAGGCTCTTCATCAGGGAGACGGAGTATATGGCCAAGGAATCTCAGCTGGCGGCGCTTTACACGGTGGATAAGAGGCTCTGTCTTGGTCATGTCATAAATTGTGGTGTTTGGGACATGATCCATGCGCTTGATCTTTAACATTATCCTGTAGCGAGAGGATATTCTACTACAAATCTTTTAAGATGATATTCTACTACAAATCTTTTAAGATTATGATTTGACGTTCACAATGTATTAGAAAATGTATTCTTTAAGATGGTTATGCAGACAATCTCGTGTTTTCTTATAATTATGACACTCACCTTTCCACTTTCAATAAGGTTGGTAAGCATCACAATTTTCTTGATTTTGTATTCCCATACCATACGCCAGAAGTCATTCAAAGCAGTCTTGTTTGGCCCTAAACCATATCACAAATCATTGAAAATTGTGAATATCTCATAACTAGAGTATTTTAAAGAAACAATGTTAACAAGAACTATATAAATAGCTCAACGCGATGAACGAAAGGAAACTGACAAATACAACCATCTTAAGATCTACATTCGGCGTGTGATTAATTTTGAGATATTTGGCGTATTGGATTTAAATGTAATTATCTTCAATTTTAAGTCCCAAAGCCTAACATTAAATAATGTGGCGTATTGCAAAGAAAATAGAATTCTTGATTTTTCATAGTGACGTATAAACTGTCCATACGCCACTTTAATATGCTATTTACCATAACAAAGTATTAACAAATCGATATCGGAAATAACAATTCTTTTACATAGTGACGTATTTTAAAGGAAGGGTCCCGCAAGCACAACATTGAGCAATTTTCGTTAGACAAATAATTATCGAGCCGAAATTACGTAATGATATAGAACAAAACACAATACTAGTCACAAAAATGAATAAAAACTGCCATCACTCAACATGCAATTTTTAAAATTCGCGGCGATCGAAAGACCCGGTGTCGATGACGTCATGGGTATCGTTGCTCAAATTTGCGCATGTGCATTGTATAATTATGACATCATCGACACTGGGCCTTTCGATCGCCGCGAATTTTAAAAAGTGCATGTTGAGAGATTGCGGTTTTTATTTGTTTCTGTCATAGGTGCGGTGTTTTGTTCAATATAATTACAAAAGTTGGGCTCGATAGTTATTTTTCTAACATAAATTGCACACTTTTATGCTTGCGGGACACTTCCTTTAAGAGGCTACTGAATTGCTGAAAACTAAAGATAGTGCTATAATATACTGACGTGTAGAGTGTAATAGCCACTATTTATACGCTACTTTGCCATTTCAAAAATTACAACTAAAAATGTTAGCATTACGTGATGTATAACTTTGGAGCCATATCGTGTGCATTTAAGACTGTAATTTCCCCTTATGATTATTTATTTTCAGTTATTTTAAACTGAACTGACTATTTTAGAGACGCTCTGTCATTATGCATTGGCATCCCTTCAAACCCGTTTTTCTATACGTCATTATGTAATACCACCGACGAATTGCGTTGTCCGTCTGAGAAAATGATGCATTAGTCAGCCATTAAAGGCATTGTCATTTTCGATCGTTTTAAGACGTGAAACAAATACGAGATAAACAATGGGTATACAAACAAGTACTTACCTTGACTTGCGATGTACTTCTTTGTTTCATATATTCCCTATAAATAGATGGATTTAAGTAACAATAATTGTATGAACAATTAAATGTTTTATCAGCTATTGAAAACCGATGGTTTGGGCCGTACGTTAAATGTAAGTTCAGCGATAGAAGTTTTAACAATTTGAGCATAACTCAAATTGTATTTAGATCAAATTGGTGCATTAGCAATAATTATGACCTTGAATTATGACTGTCATGTACACACAATGTTGTTGGGGTGTGTACGTGTGTGAAAGTTGGGTTTCCCATGTCATTTACTGGAAATGCCATATTCGGATTAGGTAGACGGTCATCGATAAGAGTGTCATCACAAACGATCAATTGACCACACTTTTCGCTCATTAATAACATAGGAGTTTTTAGATTATGCGAGGGGAAGGGCTTCAATGACCCCTGGTTTTGATGATATGAATTATCTCTTGGCTGATGAAGTCAATGTTATAAGACTCGCTATTATACTTTAATAGGCCAAAGTGTTATGAAATGTGTTATGGAAAAAGGTTTACTGCTTTCAATTTAGACAGATTCGGAGAGCTATATGAAGGAAATATCGTCACGCCATATTGAATATTCCCCCCCCCCCAAAAAAAAAATAAAAATGATAAAACATGTTCTTAGATGTACGAGGGGGTATCAAAAAGTTTTAGAAATCACCCAGAAGTGAAGGAGCTAGAAATTTCATTTTTCTATGTGATCCTTCAGACATCTTTACATACTCCCTGTGCAAAGTTGCACATTTCTCCCACTATTTATTACCTGTCCACAGACCGCCATTGTAGAGATCCTCAGATTGACCGCCATTGATTGATTTTCAGATTGCCTCAGATTGTGTTATTCCCAAAACAGCAATAAATAGTTTAAAGTGTTGACACAAAGGGTCAAAGGTCATGTAAGGGTCAATTTGTGCACACCCCACGTTACCCATAAGTTTATTGTCACCAATCTTGTTTGTAATGACCTTTGACCCCTGAAGGATTACGTATCAAAATAAAGTTTCTGGCTCCTTCACTTCTGGGTGATTTCTAAAACTTTTTGATACCCCCTCGTACAGGGCAGGGTGTATGAAAAGACGCAACACTTTTTGTCGAGCTCCGTACCCTTAAGGCAAATCACAGATCGCTCTAAAAAGTTGATATAATGTTAGAGCTATAATGCCTTGCCTATCAAATAGTCAAATTACAGCGATATCGACAATACATTCGCTGAGATATCGGATATAAATAGACGACCTGAAAACACAATTTACATTCTGCATACCCGAGTGTCTTGTCAGGTTTGGCTGACAAGAAAATGAGGTATGCAGGATGAACGATGTAATTCGTGTTTTCAAGCTGTCTACTTATATCCGTAAATACTCAGCGATTTTATTAACGATATCGACGTAATTTGACTATGTAACAGGATAGCTACTTTGCAGAGCGATACGTGATTTGCTGCAAGGGCGCAGTACCTGTTGTTGCGGTTTTGTATACACCCTGTATAATATAATGTTTACATATTATACTTACATTGATATAGCTGGCGTTTATGTAATCGGTATGCGGATCATTCTCAATAAGCTTAAGCACGACCCTTGACTTGTCATCTGTCGTAGAAATTACCAAAAATCGATGAAAAATTATGTGTTGCAGATTTGTATTCAAATAACACGGAATATTGACATTTCTTCCTGAGTGGAAATACAAACTTCTAAGCTATAAACTGTATACTTTGTTTTGCAACGCAAACCTTAAAATGATTAACATGTGGTATAGTATGTGAATGTAGGGTTGCACGAAGTGGTGAAGTTGAGTGTGATGGCTTTGAAGTCGAACCTAAAAAATGCACACATTCACTGTTGCTGTTGATCACCGGAAAAAGAAGAAGAAAAAATACACAGTTGATTTTCCGACTCCAACGGTTTAAGGATAGAATAATTATGCTACGGTTTTCACACACAATGTGGTGTTTGTGGTTTTTATGCTTCATGCTTTTCCCCCTAAAGTTTATATTTGCTACATGTCGATGAACAATCTTGAATCTTATTGTCATCAACCCGGCAAATATTTTACTTGATTTAAATATCCTTGGAGAATAATTTATCACTTACATGTCGTGATATTGACGTATCGGTTTTTCTTTGTGTTTTCAGGCTTCTTTGCCGCATCCCTACTATGAAGATTATCTCCAGGAAGCGTCTACATTTTCAACAACAAAAATCAATAACGTTAACAAGAAAACTCTTCAAATGTATGGGATAATTTGCTTCACACTCCACAACATCTTCAAAATTTACATAACCACACTCTATGCTCATTTACTGCCATATCAATGTTAGTACACCAACAGAATCATCTTTCTACTGGCCATTGTTTAAGTCTAGTTCAAGTATTGGACTATTTCAGGAAAGGAAGGGCTTCGATAAATCCTATGAAATACCTGTTGATAGCCCCTCCCCCCTCCCAGACATGTACATGTACCAAAAGGATTTGCAGGAGCTGTATTATTTACGATAGCTAAGCGCTCCGCCGACGAAATAGTTATGTAACTTACCTTAAAATCAACTTTGAATGAATTCCCCTCACTTTTGGCGCGCACATATTTTTCTAATGTGGTAAGTTTGATCGATCCAGTTTGTGTTTTAATAGACGGGGTTGGTGAAGGAAGTGTTGCGACTGTAGAAGTGTCTGCGTAGGCATTGTCTACTGCCTCCCGATTGGGCTGGTTTGAGTTATCTATAGGAAGAATGAGTAAACACGACACCATTTTGACCACTGCAATGTATATTCAAAAGAGTTTAATTAGAATATATTGAAATTATGTTGTCCCATTTTTACTTGACCATTGTCGCAACAATAACACGTCTAAGCAGGTTTGTAAAGTTTTCACTAGTGTATCAATGACAAATAATAATAAACTACAATTATATCGCGCCTTTGCTTAGAGGGATACAAAGGGCACACATGACAACAATAACAAGAAATGCCAGAAACAAAAAGGAAAGCTATCAAGGAAAAATATAATCCTTGAGCTTGGACATGAAAAGTGGGGGGGATGACAACGATTGATTACCAATATTTTTATAACAAAATTGATTGATGCCCAACTTAGGTAGAAGTCTTACCATGTCGTGGTGATAGTGCGATGCTGTTTGGTGTGTCACTAGTAGGAGGTTCCTTACGATACCTGGTACGTGAGGTGAAATGAATTGTTATTGATAGGCCCCTACAATTAAATTTAAGTCTTTTTTGACCTGAACATGAAGCTTCATGACTTGAAAAACTACATATATCTAATGTTGTTAACACGAGGTACTAACGATTGTATTGCCTACAGAGTTTAAAAAGACAGACAAGAAAATGGACGCAGGTCAAATGAGATTGACCTCGCGTAAAACTGTGAAACGAACATCCGTGGTGCGCAACACGTCAGCTGAACCTCACAACGCTGATTAATTAGCGGCATTTTGTGAGTTTTCATACCTGCACAGTGAGCTGATAGCAGTGCGCCCGCGTATGTCGGACTGTGGGCAGGGGGATATGTGCCGTACTCTCTAAATGTAAAAGAGTGAAAATGTCACTCGTTGTTCAGAGTGAAGTCATTGTCACTCGTAAAGAGTGATTTTTCACTCGGTGTCGAGTGACTGGACATGGGCAACCAAGAGCTATATCATCTTACGATTGCCTGATTGCTGCAAATCGACTTGCTAGTAGGTTTGCCAAGTAACCACATAGTTGTTTTTAATCAAAACACGAGATCTAATAACTTCATCAACTTCATGAAACGTTCACCTACAAAAGATATTGAGCTTTATTTGCAATAATCATAGACTATAAACTGAATATAAAAACGCACACCTACAAATCAATGAATAATCATAGGCTTACGATCGGGGATGACACGAGATGAAATGGAGGAATATCTAATGAATACAACGCTATATGAAGGCACAGTAATTTGAATTGAATTGCTCACCTTTTGAACAATATGGCACTGATTATGATCAGAATTGCTATAATGACGCACATAATTGGTATTATCACTACAGGCAACGATCCTTGTTTCGGTGAAAACGTATCTGAAATGGCCACAAAGGAGGACAAAACTCTTTACGACAAGGAATAATGGTAATCAGTGAATTCAATGTTAGACCGCTAATAGCATTAATTTATTTATTGCCTGATAGGCTTGTCGAATACAGAGTTGTTATGCGTGGAGTCGAGTAAATATTAAGGGCAAATAACCATTAACCCATTTCGAGCCGAGATCCACAATACATGTGCGTTACTTTTAAAGGTTTTTCACACATGTAGCTGACTTAAATGTTGACAGGAATGCACCCCACATTCCATGTATATCTCTCTTTTTTAACAAATTGCTATATTTTGGCAATTTCGAACTCTTGGACTAATAAAACGGGCATTGCATACATTACCCTTATGTACAGGAAGAATTACGTCTATACCGTCTGACCATAAAGCCACATACGCCTACAGAAATAAACAGATCCACATAAAAATGAATGGTTATTGCTTAACAAAATCTAAAGTAAATCAAAATACCGCTCACAAAGGTAGTATGTACAGGATGTATACGATAGGCCTTTTTTAACGAAGTAACATTGTATTTCACAAATGAGTCATACCTTGGGTATGAAGGTTGGAGAAACCATTTCATCAGTTATGATTAACCATCTTCTGTGAAGTTAATAATCCTTGTTTATTTCTAGATCAAAACAACCTAAATTTGCCGATTTGGGCAATTTAAATCTATATTCAGAAACGGGTAATTCAGTTTGTATCATGTAACCACAAAATGCATAGTATATTTACACTCAAAGAAGATTTTGAGGTCTTCCTACAATGCATTGCGTTAACGCCAGCCAACTAAAGGTTTTTTTCACACGATGCATTTGTCGAGCTCTTTTAATGCATCGTGTTAACAGTTTTAGAAATAAGAAAAAGAAACATTGTTAACTAATTTATTCGTTGATGTAAACTAGAACCTAAGAGCTCCAACGATTAACGCGCTGTCAAGCCATGATTGTGTGCATATGTTGATGTAAACTAGAACCTAAGAGCTCCAACGATTAACGCGCTGTCAAGCCATGATTGTGTGCATATATGTCTATGGGAACCCGAAACAAATTGGGGACCCAGAAGTAGGGAATTTTACGAAAACGCAATGCATTGTGGTGGTGTGTTTTAAATCTTCTTTGAATTACACTGCAGTATCATCTTAACATTCCTATGATTATAATATGAGTATTTCTTATTTTGTAAAAAGTGTACTTTATGTCCCAGATACTGGTATACCAGTATCGCTCAATACTAGAACAAAAAGGTTGCCAGTATCGCTTGATACTGGTACGATGTTATTGTTCTAGTATCGATCGATACTGGAACACCAACTTGTGTTCCAGTATCGCTTGATACTGGAACGTTTTTATGTTCCAGTATCGGGCGATACTGGTACACGTGCTACCAGTGTAATTTGTCCCAGTATTGAACGATACTGGTACATAATTATGTTCCAGTATCGCTCGATACTGGTTCATTTTATATGTCCCAGTATCGACCAATACTGGAACACTGGAACACTGATTTTGTACCAGTTTCGTACGATACTGGGTGTTCCAGTATCGCCCGACACTAGTACAGTCCAGAATCTGGAATCTAAAGTACACTTTTCCCCTTATTTCTTATTTATTTCGGTTATCACCGAAGGTAAAAGCTCAGGTGAAGATGACATCCCATCAGAGGTCCTGAAAAGATGTGACCTTGATGACATTATCCGTAACTTCTGCGATGATGCACTATTAAATGACAGAAAATTAGGGACTAGTGGTCACTTCTTAACCTTATACCAATTTCAAAGAGTGGTGATTTACGAGAAGGAAAGAACTACAGAGGAATATGTCTGTCATCCTCTGTAGCGAAAACATTCAACAGACTGCTGCTAAACCGGATAAGACCATTCCTTGACCCTGTCCTACACTTCAACCAAAACGATTTTCGCCCAGGAAGATCAACAGTAAAATAGATATTTGCTCTAAGCAGAATAATTGAGGAGATAAGGAACAAAAATCTAAAAGAAAGCTCTTGTTTTCATTGACTTCAAGAAAGCACTTGATACCATCCACCGAGGAAAAATTCTAGACATTCTACAAGCTTATAGAGTCCCAGAGAAGCCAGTGTCTGCTATAGGGCTAATGTACCGAAATACTACTGCTCATGTCACATCACCAGATGGTGTTACACAAGATTTTAACTCTCCAAGGAGATACACTGGCACCATTCTTATTCATCACTGTGCTTGACCACGTCCTGAGAAATGCTTTGAACGGCAATGAAGAGCGTCTTGGCTTTTTACTAGAGCCCAGGAAGAGTACAAGAAAGGGTCCGTAGGTTTTAACAGACCTTGATGTTGCGGATGACATCGCCCTACTAGCAAACAACCTGAAAGATGCAGAAGAACTACTACACCATGTGGAAGCTGCTGCACTCAAAGTTGGGCTAGGTATGAATGCTAGAAAGACCAAGGCAATATACAATGAGCCCCTTCTGATATTACAACTCTTGATGGAAATGACCTTGAAATTGTTCAAGATTTCAAGTACCTAGGTGCTTGGATGGCCAGTAGTGAAAAGGGCTTCAACATCAGAAAGGCACAAGCTTGGAAAGCATGTAATAGATTGAATAATATCTGGAAAAGTAAGCTCCCAAGGGACATGAAGCTGAGGCTATTTACAGCGACAGTGGAACCAGTCCTGAAATATGGAGCAGAATCCTGGTCAATCACTTCCAAAACAGAGAGGGCCTTAAATGGCTGCTACACTCATCTCCTAAGAAAGGCATTAGATGTTTTATGGCAATCGCATAAATATTTGTATGGGAAACTATTGCCGGATCTGTGAGGCTACAGTCAAGGAGACTACAACTTGGCGGACACTGTCTTCGGAGAAATGACGAAGCAGCAGCCAAAGTTCTCTTGTGGCACTCCAAACATGTAAGGAGATCCAGGGGACAACCCAGGAAAGACTACATCAGGATTCTTACAGAGGAGATCTGAAAGTTTGCATGAATGATAGAGCAGTGTAAAAGGCCATCACAAAAGTCCGACCTTTTGAGTCGCCATAAAAAGCAAGTAAGCAATTTCTTATTTTGTTTCACTCGGCTAATATTCTTTCGCGTCAAGTAACGATTTTTAATATTACATATCAATGCATTCTATACATATTGCTCTTTAAAACATATATAGATAACCACCCTTTTTTAACACTTCCCTTACATTAATCAATAACATTTACCCTAACCCTTGCTCTAACAATACCATACAGTGGCGTAACTAGAGTCTTTGGAGGGTGTGGGGGTGTGTGTGGGTCTGTGATCTGGGGGCATAACCAGGGATGGAAATAAGACACGCCCGCCCGCCCATAGCGGGTAACATTCGTGTCGGGCGGGTGAAGATTCAAAGGTACCCGTCCGACTGGCGGGTAACATTTTTGAAGCTCAAAGTGTAAGTAACAGTAAGTTCAGGGTAATTTCATCATATGATCGTGTGTCATGATGATAGAGGAGATCAGGTTGATAGGAGATTAAAGAGAGTATTGGACTGATGAACATGATGAATACGAGGAGCTGTTACGGGCTAGGTTTACAGCGGAATATCGTACAATAAAGACAAAAACATGTAAATGTAGTTTAAAAGTAGTCTTGCATTGTTTGCTGCAAAATGTTATGAAAAAATCTTGGGCTGGTAGAATTTTTGTCGGGCAGGTAGATTCTGTGAGTTACCTGCCCGACTGGCTAGTTGAAAAAAATCTGAAGTTCCATCCCTGGGCATAACCGATGGAAAAATAGGGAAATCTGTCAATAATCAAAAATAAGGTATACATACAAAATATAAGTTATAACCATACTACACTAGCTTACCGTTTCGTTGAACCTGCTGACATATGCTATGTACAGTACGTAAGTCTGACCAGCTGATAGAGGTGAATTGTTGTACATCCCATACGTGTTTCCATCACCAATAATGAATGTCAGATCTTCCCTCCAGATAGCACTCGTTGATATCTCTGCCGCTACGTAGAATCTGTCAGATGAAGTTTGAGGAACAAGCGACTGTTGTGTTTGTCTTTTTTTAATTGTAGATTTCAATTCCACTCCAACTTGATATCCTCTGTAATCAATCATTTAAATAAAGATTCTTAATGAATATCACTTGACTAGCGTTAATATATATATTCCCAATTCATAAACAGTTCAAAATGTTAATGCCAAATTTTCGACTTTACCCTTTTTTGCTATGATTGAGGTACATTTCGGCTTTAAAGAAGCTTGAAGCCCGTCTACAGCGTGGCTATGCGGCACAAGACACTATCGCATGGTGTACCCAACGCACGGGATTGGATGGAATGTTTGTGGGTTAGGCCTATTCGATACAAACGTATACAAAAGTTGGCAAATGTGGATAATAACAGCTACCAATTTAAACAGATATATGCATCTATACAATTATTAACTGTTTAAGTTCGATAGAATTAGTTTTTATTTAAAAATGTGTATGTTCGTAATAGTTTGTGAATAATAACTTTAAAATCAAATCTTTAAATCTGAAACCGAAAGTAATTGTTATTGAATTGGAGCAAAATTTACAACTCATTTGTAAATTTCATGCGAATGTGAAATTTATAAGATACAATTTGTATTCGTATATAAACGGGACGATTTTGTGTAACGTAATTGAAAATTAATATCTCGAACACTCATTTATTATCTTATTGATTCATATTTATTTTATCATTTCCATAAAAGTAATATCTGTTCTCATTTAAAACAATGACTACGGTACTCACGTGACATACACCGAATAACTTTGTGGAATCGTAATCTGCACAGTCTTCGATGTCACTAATGCTTCAGGTATGGTTGATAACGGTCTGGGCCTAGAGATATCTGTATTCATTTTGGACACAAAGTCAAAGATGAAACAAAAGAACTGAATATGACAAAGACTGCGTAAGTAGCTTAGTTTGCGATGTACAAAGATGTTCACACTAAATGATCATCATTTCTGCCATGAACGCTCCTGGTCAACGATCCATCTTGTATATATATTATTGTTAATGCCCAGCTTTTCCCGAGATAGCCTGGTCATACGCTGGTAAATATTCATATTGTAGTAATGTAGTTCAATGAATTTTACATGAATTCGTCTCTATTGTTATGTATCATCGGAAAAGGTGTACTTTAGATCCAATACACTACTAGTATACCAGTATCGTTCGATAGTAAATACTGGAACATGAAAGTTGCTAGTATCGGTCGATACTGGTACGATTTGACTGTTCGACCAAATTGTATTCCAGTATCGAGCGATACTGGAATGTTCCAGTATCGGATGATACTGGTACACGTGATACCAGTGAGATTTGTCCCAGTGTTGAACGATACTGGTACATAATTATGTTCCAGTATCGCCTGATACTGGACCCGATACTGAAACAATTTATTTGTATCAGTATTCAAAGCAATACGCAATATTGACAATATAAATTGAAAGTTCGCCGTTTTCTTGACCATGTTGACTACAATTCATGCCACCACGTAGCTCGTGCACTCATACTTTCTAGACTTGATTACGGAAATTCGCTACTTTTTGGTTCAAATGAATCTGATCTCAACAAATTACAATCATTACAAAACTGGGCAGCGCGCCTTGTCTGCGGAGCCAGAAAAAGAGACTCGGCATCTCCGTTGCTCAAAGAACTTCATTGGCTCCCGTTGCGACAGCGTATTATCTACAAATTGTGTGTTCATATATATAAATGTATTAATGAAACTGGACCTATCTATCTGAATCAGTGCATTGCTCATTATGAACCTGGTCGACCTGGTCTTCGATCTGGGTCTGATCGATCTCTCCTAGTTGTTCAGCGTACAAAAAACTCTGCCGCAGATAAATCTTTCACTGTTGCTGGTCCTAAACTATGGAATGATCTACCCAGCAACATCAGACTCTGTAAATCCTTACAAGTTTTCAAAAAACAACTGAAGACTCACCTGTTTCCTATTTAATTGTTCTTTCTGTATACATGTAGTACTAGTTTTTATTGGTACATTTTGATTTGTTTGTTGATTGTACCTTTTTGTTTTGTTTGTTTGCTGCCAGCGCCGTGATCTAAATGAAATAGCGCTTTATAAAATCTCATATGTATGTATGTATGTATGTATGTAAAGTGATTGCCTTTAGATGTAAATTCAGACATAAGAAAATAAATGTGTGCATCTAAACCATGTCAGAACGTAGAAGATGTTGATATGGTATAAAGTGACCAGGGGTGATTTCCCCCTATATGCTTGTTCATATATGACACAGTAGTTTAGCTGTCAAAACCATACTTGAATTGCAAGTCATGCAAATGCCCAATGTTATTTCTTTCGTCTGGATACATATGGAAAAGACAGTCTTTAATCAATTTGCGTATCGGGGGGGGGGGGGGGGGGGGCGTGTACTCAAATATTTTTTTGTGGTAAGGATGTACAGCTAGCAAAATGGAAAACGGACCCAAACATTTACCAATTGGGGGGGGGGGGGGGGAATGGACCCATATTTTTACCGTAGACACAAAATTGTCCTATATATTTAACATATTTTGTTGTGAAAAATTTATTTTAAACCCATATATTTTCCAAAATGACTTTGTAAAGGGGGCATTCATTTTTCATTTACTAGAGGACGAAAAATGAGACCATTTTTGGCGGCACATCCCCGTAACCTCATATTCTCTAAGTACCCCCACCCTCAACCTCCCTGGTCCTTACCATCGCTGGTTACCATATTAGTAAAACATGTAACGTTACTTCCTATTCCTTTTCCACCTGCACTGTAAGCGAAGACTTCCACTTGATATTTTGTTGATGGTAACAGATTGATAAACTGGTATGTCCTTTGCTCTGTGTTGTTGATGTAGTGCTCAATAAGAGGTTCAACATCCGCTACAAATGTTCCATCGTATGGTTTAGACACAATCTTGGCTTCGACCTGTAAGAGCAAAAATATCCACACAATCGATATACATTGATGCTGCTTGATCATGTTGATAACTTCAACGTTGTAACCCTTGATTTATTAATAACTAAAGGACAATGACTGACTATATCAACATTGTCTGCAAACAATTAAAACAATTCACTTTTGAACCAAGGAATTGCTCGAAGGGCATAGTCCAGAAAAGTTGGAACTGCCAACAAAACAATTGTCAAGTCACTATTCTGATTTATATACGTCATTTCAATAATGTCATCTGTATGACATGAACGTATGTACACCTACTTATTCATTGAAAACGTTTGTTTGTCGTCATTATGGTCATTGTTAACGCAATCTAACCTCTAACATACCAACAAGTACTAAAGCAAAAGTACTTACTGCATACCCTTCGATGATACCATTGTGTGTTGGTGTTTCCCATGTCATGTTAATCGAATAGCGGGTAACTTCAACGATACGGAGATTCTTAGGTTCACTTG
Source organism: Ophiura sarsii (assembly GCA_035610835.1). Lineage (NCBI taxonomy): Eukaryota > Metazoa > Echinodermata > Ophiuroidea > Amphilepidida > Ophiuridae > Ophiura > Ophiura sarsii. The sequence goes on from CM069447.1 coordinate 1,145,711, forward strand.
GGGCTATAGGAAATAGGTAACAGTTTATAAACATAATTGGAAAAGTGTACTTTAGGTCCCCGGTTATGGACTATACTAGTATCGTCCGATACTAGAACACCCAGTATCGTTCGATACTAATACAAAGTGGCAGTGTTACAGTATCGACCGATACTGGCACTTATAAAATGTACCAGAATCGGGCGATACTGGAACACAATTATGTACCAGTATCGTTAAATACTGGGACAAAGGTCACTGGTATCAAGTGTACCAGTATCGCCCATACTGGAATATAAAAATGTTCGAGTATCGCTCGATACTGGGACACTTTTTGGTGTTCCAGTATCGACCGATGCTAGAACAGTAAATCGTACCAGCATCGCCTGGTATGTTCCAATATTGAACGATACTGGTATACCAGTATCTTGGACCTAACGTACACTTTTCTCACATAATTAAATCAGCTAAAAAATAAATGCATGTAATTGCTTTGAACCACGTGTTCAACATCATATCGCTTTAAAATATCAAACATTTGGCATCAGTTTTCAAAGAAGCTAAAAGGTATTACAGGCAACTATTAAAACGTTGGTTTAACAATACAAGGTGTGTTTGATCAACTCTGGACAACGGTTTTGGTCCTTATTCTAAAGCAAATGTTTCACAAATTAATAGAGTTCAAGCAAAGATAGATTAAAGCAAACATGGCAAACCATAATAGTATTTGATAGCTCACTTCGTTTGAACATTATACGAGTAATACCGGGTGGTTCAAAAAAAAGTTGACCCAAGTTCTAGGTAACTTTTCAACTACATGTTATAGTTTCAGAGAATTTTTGTTTACTTAGTCTTAATCAGCAGTAAGTTTAGAAATTATCCTGAACAAATGGTAAATTTAGCTTGTTTGGTTCTTCAGATATGGTTCATTACAGCGAGCATGCACAAAACTGCCTTGTCCACGGGAGCGTCCTTTATAGAGATAGAATGCACAAAGTGGACTTACACACCATTGGTCACAGAAATTGTGAAAAAAGGAGAAAACGAAAGAAACGAGACATATGGAACATCTGCCTGGTGCATGACATACCTACCTACGTACCTACGTTTCTTTGTTGAATGTGAATGACAAATAAGCACATAAATTGGGATACTTTGTAAGGGCGGGCTTTTCAATTCTGAATCTAGAGCATGCTGTTTTATTGAAGATAAAAACTAAATGACGCTCCCGTGGACAAGTCAGTTTTGTGCATGCTTTCTGTAATGAACCATATCTGAAGAACCAAACCAGCTAAACGCGCCATTTGTTCAGGATAATTTCAAAATCTACTGCTGATCAAGACCAAGTAAACAAAAATTCTCTGAAACTATAAATGTGGTTGAAAAAATACTTTGAACTTGGGTCAACTTTTTTTTGAACCACCCGGTAAAGTGTTGTGTGCAAGCGCAGCATTCATTTTGTCTCTTAAAAATGAGCTTAGTTTGCTTTTAATGCTCGTAATTCAACTTATCGTTAGAACGGGAAAAGCAGATACAAGGAAATCAACGATCAACTAAAATATCTGTTATTAATGTGTACAGATATTTAAATAACACAAAATTGAATAGGCAGGCCTACTTGGGAGCGATGGTATTGAACACGTGCCTCCTTTTAGAGGCACTTTTAAACATAGATATTGGACGCACGTCACACGAGGTTGATCTCACCCCAAAAAAACACACGGTGAAACGGACATCCGCGGTGCGCAACACGTCGGCTGGACCTCACGGCGCTGATTGGTTAGCGGAATTGTGTGAGTTTACAAACATGCGCAGTGAGCTGATTGGAGTGCGCCCGCGCATGTCGGACTGTGGCCATAGGGATATTTGCCGTAGGTCCACTAATATACATCTTCATATAATTGCAATAACAACACACCTGCTTCTTTGGTTGATGATGACAATAACTCAGAGAAGGGACCTATTCCGGCGTTAGTTACGGCTGCTACTGTAAAATTATATCTTGTACGAGGAGTAAGACTTCCGATCGTCACATCTCCAGACGAAGTTGAACCATTCCTCACAATAGTATCGATGTCATTGGTGAGTATGAATGAGTACGACACGATCTCTCCGTGTCTTGTTCCACAGGGAGGCTCTGACCAATAGAATGCCAATGTGTATGATGTCACTTCACTGATAGTGATGTTAAATGGTGGGGCAGATGGGCCTGAAACGTATTTAACAATTTGTGTATAAAATATAGAGATTTAAATGACATGTATAGTTAATGTATATACGATGTTGTGACGGTCAAGATATTCATCATGTTCATCAGTAATCGATGTATCACTGGCAAATGGGTAAACTATGATGTGGGTAGTGTTCGATATATTCATTGCCTATGCCCTGATTTCTATAGCCTTCCATTATTTTTTGTATATAAAAAATACACATATTTTAATAGGAGTGGGCTATAGAGGGTCATTTTAGGTCACAGTTTCAGATCACGCTTGCTACATGATTTTTTGATGACTTTATGCGTACTGACAACATTTTCAACAAAAAAATTGAAAAAAATGCGAAATCCAGGGTGCCCGGCCAAAAAAACACAAAAAGGCGGCCATTTTTGGAAAAAACAGTCTTTTGATCATAACTCAGTCATTTTTGGTCTAATTTATTTGTTTTGGGTGGCAATACCCATGTTTAAGTGTACAAGATGTCATTCTATGCTAGTTTCGTCTCATTTAACCCCTTCGTTTCCTTGTAATAGCTGATTTTGGTCAAATTTGGACTGTGAGGGCGCTTTGCAAAAAAGTAGCTATCGCATTACTAAAAATGAATTTGAATACATGAAATATGTTAAGAATGTGTCAAGAAACATTGTCTGAAGATGTGAGCATGTTACCTCATTTCGTTTTACCGTGGCATCCATTTTAAAATCACAAGAATGCGTTAAAAGTGCTTCCATGGGATAGTACAGGGGTCAACGAACTTTCATTAGTGCGTGTTTCAATGGAGACAATTCAAAGATGTTCAAAATGGTGTAGCTTCAAAACAACAAATGGTATTTAACTCAGATTTTCGTGAAATGCCTAAATTGTAACCCCTATCATATTTCAACATTAGAATTTGAGATGCTACGATGTGAAAGGTATTTTTTTAAACAGCGCCCCCATAGGGCTTTTTTCACTAAAAATGCCATTTTCAGGAAAACGAAACATCGTCATGTGATAGAAGTTGCATAAGATTATTCCAGGACCCTACAAACATGGGTTTTGCCACCAAAATCAAATTGATTGGACCAAAAATGATTGATTTATGATCAAAATAATGTTTTTGCCTATGACCCTCTATAGTCCACTCCTACTTTTAAACTAATCAGCCAGTGTTATTAGGTTTTAATGCAATGAGATAACATTTTTAAATAGATACGGCGTCACAGCATACGTTGGGCTGTATGCCATGAATACGTTGGCCTGTATGCCATGAATACATTGGCCTGTATGTCATGAATACGTTGGCCTGTATGCCATGAATACGTTGGCGTGTATGCCATGCATACGTTGGCCTGTATGTTATGCATACGTTGGCGTGTATGTCATGCATACGTTGGCTTGTATGCCATGCATACGTTGGCCTGTATGACATGAATACGTTGGATGCCATGTATACGTTGGCCTGTATGCTATGAATACGTTGGCCTGTATGCCATGCATACGTTGGGCTATATGCCATGCATACGTTGGCATGTATGCCATGCATACGTTGGCCTGTCTACTACTATTCTTGCTACTTACTTTGTGCATTAGTCTTTCCCATAACGTAAACACTTTGAGCTGCTCCTGCTTCATTCTCTGCTGTAACTGACACATTGTACGTTGAATATGGGAGTAATTCATTCAATGTACGCGTCACATTATTTCTTCGATTTGCATTCCCCCACCTCGTTGGAGAGCTATCCAACACTTCACACTGATCTCTGTTTAACAGTTGAAACCGTACATCGTAAAGTGTTGCCCTACATTTGTTTTCTGAAGAGGGTTGCCAAGTTAGTTGAAGTTGGGTTGACGACAGTGGTGTAGCAATTACAGAATCCACTGGACCAGGGACTGATACACACATGAAACATAAAGAAACAATAATAGAATAAACAGGTTATAATTATGTGCTAGTGGAAAATAAGTTTACATAATATCCCGGTGGGGTGGGGTGGGAGGGGTACTTAGTGGATGCGAGGTTATGGGGATGTGCCGCCAAATAGGGTCCTATTTTCACCCGTCTGCTATGCTAAATGAATGACCTCTTTATATCCGTTGTTGGTACATTTATGGGTCTAAAATCCTTAAAGTTGCTGTTTTTCATAGACATTTTAGCCAAAATCTGTCAAATAAAGAGGACAATTATGGGTCTCGTGTAAACATAATATGGGTCCATTTCCCCAAGAATTGGTAAATGTTTTTTGTTTTTTTTTCATTTTGCTTGCAGCACATCCCTACCAAATATTCATATTTCATGCAATTGTTAATTCCTCAGTCTCAGTTTCTCCTGTACCCAACCCCAGTGCCATTTCATTAAATTTGTAAACCTGTAGTCAAAAAGATGATCAAGGTGTTTTTCTTAAAATGTCATCGAACTATCCCAAGTAGCATGATGAGCCAGTTTTTTGTCGCTATCTTCCTCCCGAAAGTATGCAGGCTGCAGATTGCGGTGAATCACGGTACTTGACAACAATAACAACCATCCAGGTGCATTCGCGGAATGGTGCGTTTGTTTGCACTGTTACTTACCAATGGTTCTAGTGGTCGCATTTACGTAGCTAACTTGGCTCCTCCCGACGCTGTTGACCACCCATACTTGAAATTGGTATACTGTGCAAGCATGCAAATCTTGAAATGTCATTGATGTTTCTCCCGTTGTTCCATTTGTTGTTCCCAATCTATATTGGTAATGAAATCCTTCATCTGATATTGATTCACATGGTATTGTATCCCATGTAAATGTCAGCCTTGTATAGGACGTTTCCATTGTTGCTGACACAGTAGGCAAATAATCTTGCACTGTTTAAGATGTAAACGAAATTAAATCATCATAAAATTAGCGGCACTGGTACTTCTAGGTCTATGAATCTGTCGGGCTCTTTTTCTATTAAAAAAATAAGTATTTCAATTTGAGAAATAAAAAAGAATATGTTTAATCGAATCGACTATTTTCAAGAGACCTCTACAAATCGTGAATATGCAACCATTTCCAAAATTTCAATTTAAAAATCTAAATTTGGTCAGGATCTAGAAAAGGTTTTTTCTTTGTCATCATAGTTAGTCGGCCTCTCAGCCACGAACGGGTGTGCTATTCTGTAAGTAATAGGTTTATTAACTCATTGGAATTTGGAACCGAAAAGCTCGAACTTATGCTTGCAATGTCATCAGTCGAAATGCTGATGATACTTACCTTCATTCGGACATCGTTCTGTGTTTAGTAGAGGAATGGATACGGAAATAGGTTTGCGTGAGAATATTCCAATAAAAAAACAAAGAAATACAAAGGCTGTTAATATTTTGGTACAAAACACACATCTTTTAACATCATTTTTCTAGTCATTGTAAAGTACTTCACATGTCCAGTGCACTAACATTTTAAATTTTAGGTTTCACAAACTTACGTCTTCGTTGCTTCTAAATCCTATGTCAAGAAGAACGGAACATCACTTAATCATTCATTATAAGGTATGTAAGAATCCAGGTAATGTGTTTTAAAAAAGATACATCTTTTCATTGATAGAATGTACTTCCGGCCTGCAATCATTGCCGGATAATAATATAATGTGACAAATAAGAGTTACATTATAGTAATATGTATGTATCTTTATGAAGCCAATTATTCCGTTACCTTGACAGTTGACTCCAAACCAGTCTGGATGACATGGTCCATCGCATTCTCCTGTGTCTGGTAGACAAGACACACCCTCAGCACAATGACACCTACCTTGACAGTTGACTCCATACCAGTCTAGATCACATCGCCCATCGCATTCTCCTGTGTCTGGTAGACAAGACACATCCTCAGCACAATGACACCTACCTTGGCAGTTCTCTCCATACCAGTCTGGATGACATGATCCATCGCATTCTCCTGTGTCTGGTAAACAGGACACACCCTCTGCACAATGACACCTACCTTGGCAGTTCTCTCCATACCAGTCTGGATGACATGGTCCATCGCATTCTCCAGTGTCTGGTAGACAAGACACATCCTCAGCACAATGACACCTACCTTGGCAGTTCTCTCCATACCAGTCTGGATGACATGATCCATCGCATTCTCCTGTGTCTGGTAAACAGGACACACCCTCTGCACAATGACACCTACCTTGGCAGTTCTCTCCATACCAGTCTGGATGACATGGTCCATCGCATTCTCCAGTGTCTGGTAGACAAGACACATCCTCAGCAGAATGACACCTACCTTGGCAGTTCTCTCCATACCAGTCTGGATGACATGGTCCATCGCATTCTCCAGTGTCTGGTAGACAAGACACACCCTCAGCACAATGACACTCTGATTGGCAGTTGGCTCCGTAGGTTCCATGTTCGCATCCTATCACAACGTTAATCGAATAATCAGAAAATAGTTTAATTAGGCCAACAACAAAAACAGTGTTTGTGTTGCCCTCACAAGCCTAAAATCGGGAAGGTCGGCCGGCCGGATATTTTTAATTATTTTATTTTATTTTATTTTTACAGTATACCAAATCAACCATTTTATACCTATTATTTCAGTCAACATGTGTGAAGATGCTAAGGTAAATGCATTACTGGCTGTATTTTCTACCCAATGGTGAATATTTTCTTGAAGTACACATCCATGAACAAATATTCAATCTTGATTCTATAACAGAAACTGCTTGAAAGTATGGAATATCCACATATTATATTGTATACTGAACTAAAGACAACGATGGAGAGAATGAGACTGAATAAAAACAATATACTAGTTGCATTTTCTTTCTCATGCGTGGAGTACAAACATGAGCTTGTTGTTTGATTTTCTGGTTTTCGTTGGCTTTTAGACACATTTATCAACCGGAAGATAAATAAAAATAGTCTTGAAATATTTAAAAAAATCTTTAAAAAAAAGAAGAAAAATCTTAAAAAAGAAAAGAAAATCTTAATAAAAAATAAATAAAGCTTAATTTTTTTTTTTTTAAAACGGCCCACAATTCTCGTAATTTTGACCCGGCCGGATGAGGGCAACACAACTATTTTTTTTGGCCTTAGCATCATGCGTAAATGTTAAGCGGATTTAAAACGTTATGTTGTCAGTATGTGACTTTTGAAACATTTTTTTGGGAAAAATGGCAAAAACAGATGATTCCTTCGTACTATATGTAGCAATGTAGTAACCATAACGCTGATCCTCACACTATTAAAACTCAAACATTTACCATAAGCCTACCCTAACTCTAGTCTTATTTACAACCCTAACCCTTTGCTAACCACAGCGTTGAACCCCAGGTGTTGAACATTGCCGTGAAGCTGCTTGGATAACAAACAAGAACACGCTTTTTGTCGTCACATCCATGACTACAGGATGTGTTTATGAATCGAATATGTTATGATAACTTTCACTTAGACACAATTGCATATATCGATTATCGATTAATTAGAATAGGAGGGATATTGTTTACCTTGATCGCAATCTATCCCATGATATCCTGCTGCGCATGTGCATCCATATGGATGTGGAAGACAGAATAGAGCGCCACGACACGCTGTACTGTGAGGATCATTGCCATCATTACTTGAACACACCAATCGCCCATCTTGACCCCATCTGTTACTTCCATGCACTGTTGATGGAAAAAACAATACATTTGATTTAAATACAATAAACGAACCACTACCTGCCAAATTCAGAAACTACACAGACGGATCATATACCGATGCAAAGACTGGAAGTCGAAAGGCCACTCAATAGACTAAAATATGTTGGAATATGTCCATTGGTCTTAGGTAGAGTTAATGGGTTGTGCGTATATGGTTATGCAAAATATTACTTTGCCGCCAATCGTTAAAGTCTTACTTATAAGTCACGTATACGGTGGAGCCTCCCTGGTAAAGCTTTGAGTAGTAGCTCTGTAAATCTTTGAGTAGTCTAAATGCTTTAGTAGTAGCCCCGGTACAGCTTTCAGTAGTAAAATGTAAAGCTTTGAGTAGTCCCTCTGTAAAGCTTTTTGAGTAGTAGCCCTGGTAAATTTTTGAGTAGTAGCCCCAGTACAGCTTTGAGTAGTAAAATGTAAAGCTTTGAGTAGTAGCCCCAGGTAAAGCTTTGAGTAGTATCCCTAGTAAAGCTCTGAGTAGCAACCCTAGTAAAGCTCTGAGTAGTAACCCCAGTAAAGCTTTGAGTGGTAGCCCCAGTAAAGCTTTGAGAGGTAGTAATAGGCCTACATAGCATTACAGATGTGTAAATGCTATCTGTAGTAGATAGCATTAAAATGTGTAAATGCTTTCTACTACTGATAGCATTAGCCCCGGTAAAGCTTTGAGTAGTAAAGCTAAAACTGTAGATGACTATATTTGAATCAATGACATTTACCAATTCTATTAACCGGTTATGCAATTACATTTCTCTGGAACTGGATAACACACATTTCCAATGTCAATTGACTACCTGCGAAAATGAGTAGACTTACAGTATGTGGCGATCATTTCTAATATAGGGGTTCAATATTTAAAAAGGGATCCAGATGACACTGTGATTAGTTACCGCGACACTCTGCCGTCGATTTACAGATAATAACAATTATCCTAAAAATTCTCATAACCTATTTGTATTTTTATCAATAAGGGCCGATGAAAACATTCCTCAACTCAAATATAAAACCTGTCATTTTAAACATGTTAAAGCATGCTGTTCATAATAATCAGATAATGACAACGAAAGGCCTTACCTGTTTTACATAATTCCCCACTGAATCCAGGCGCGCAGACACAGAGGCCAGATCGATCATCACACATTCCACCGTTGAAGCATTGAGGACACGTTTTCCTACATGATGGTGGTCCCCATTTTCTCGCTGGACAAGCTGACAAAAATTTAAAAAATACAATATTTTTCATAGTGACACAAATGACTTCTTTTGGAAACTTAGATAGGGCCTAAGTCATTTGCCAGACATGAGATCTCTCAACATTTCGCTTTAGGATTTTTTTAAGGAATTTCCTTGGGGCTATAGCACTGCTTGAGTGCTCGTGTTACATTTCTTTTTGCTAATCAGAGTAAAACAATGCTAGATTCATCACAAAACCCTTTAAACAACTGGTTCATAATTATTTTCGTTTTACCACAATATTACACATCAAAACCATATCAATGCCTTTCTCGGAAATATTCACACAATAATACATACCTCTGACAATTAATTGCATTATTGCATGGTGTCCGTTGCGGTAAGTGTCACTAGTTTGGCATTCATAAACACCAGCATTCTCAACTGCCACATTAGTAATGGTATGACTCGCGTCTCCACGCCACATCGTACCACTGTTGTTGTGTCTCCACCTCAGGTTACTAGAGATTACATGGCCTAGTGTGGTAACAGCTAATGTCACACTCTCTCCTACACTAGCAGTAATTGAAATGTTTTTTGGAGTTGCGTATCCTGAAATGAGAGTCGAGGTACTATTAGCAAAGTTTGGTAGCTAGATTGATATCTTTATTTTTTTAAATCAAAATCAAAAAATCTTCTATCTGTATGGAATGATATCCGCTAGATATTGTACGACGAAATTTATACCAAAATGACCTTGTGATGAGTCATGTGGTATATTAGTTTACAGACGGCAACATGTTGGAATGATATGCCCTTGTGATGAGTCATGTGGTATATTAGTTCACAGACGGCAATATTATGTTAGAATGATATGACCATGTGATGAGTCATGTGGTATATTAGTTTACAGACGGCAATATTATGTTAGAATGATATGACCTTGTGATGAGTCATGTGGTATATTAGTTTACAGACGGCAATATTATGTTAGAATGATATGACCTTGTGATGAGTCATGTGGTATATTAGTTTACAGACGGCAATATTATGTTAGAATGATATGACCTTGTGATGAGTCATGTGGTATATTAGTTTACAGACGGCAATATTATGTTAGAATGATATGACCTTGTGATGAGTCATGTGGTATATTAGTTTACAGACGGCAATATTATGTTAGAATGATATGACCATGTGATGAGTCATGTGGTATATTAGTTTACAGACGGCAATATTATGTTAGAATGATATGACCTTGTGATGAGTCATGTGGTATATTAGTTTACAGACGGCAATATTATGTTAGAATGATATGACCTTGTGATGAGTCATGTGGTATATTAGTTTACAGACGGCAATATTATGTTAGAATGATATGACCTTGTGATGAGTCATGTGGTATATTAGTTTACAGACGGCAATATGTTAGAATGATATGACCTTGTGATGAGTCATGTGGTATATTAGTTTACAGCCGGCAATATGTTAGAATGATATGCCCTTGTGATGAGTCATGTGGTATATTAGTTTACAGACGGCAATATTATGTTAGAATGATATGACCTTGTGATGAGTCATGTGGTATATTAGTTCACAAACGGCAATATTATGTTAGAATTATATGACCTTGTGATGAGTCATGTGGTATATTAGTTCACAGACGGAAATATTATGTTGGAATGATATGACCTTGTGATGAGTCATGTGGTATATTAGTTTACAGACGGCAATATTATGTTAGAATGATATGACCTTGTGATGAGTCATGTGGTATATTAGTTCACAGACGGCAATATTATGTTAGAATGATATGACCTTGTGATGAGTCATGTGGTATATTAGTTTACAGACGGCAACATGTTGGAATGATATGACCTTGTGATGAGTCATGTGGTATATTAGTTCACAGACGGCAATATTATGTTAGAATGATATGACCATGTGATGAGTCATGTGGTATATTAGTTCACAAACGGCAATATTATGTTAGAATGATATGACCATGTGATGAGTCATGTGGTATATTAGTTCACAGACGGCAATATTATGTTAGAATGATATGACCATGTGATGAGTCATGTGGTATATTAGTTCACAGACGGCAATATTATGTTAGAATGATATGACCTTGTGATGAGTCATGTGGTATATTAGTTCACAGACGGCAATATTATGTTAGAATGATATGACCATGTGATGAGTCATGTGGTATATTAGTTCACAGACGGCAATATTATGTTAGAATGATATGACCTTGTGATGAGTCATGTGGTATATTAGTTTACAGACGGCAATATTATGTTAGAATGATATGACCTTGTGATGAGTCATGTGGTATATTAGTTTACAGACGGCAATATTATGTTAGAATGATATGACCTTGTGATGAGTCATGTGGTATATTAGTTTACAGACGGCAATATTATGTTAGAATGATATGACCATGTGATGAGTCATGTGGTATATTAGTTTACAGACGGCAATATTATGTTAGAATGATATGACCTTGTGATGAGTCATGTGGTATATTAGTTCACAGACGGCAATATTATGTTGGAATGATATGACCTTGTGATGAGTCATGTGGTATATTAGTTCACAGACGGCAATATTATGTTAGAATGATATGACCATGTGATGAGTCATGTGGTATATTAGTTCACAGACGGCAATATTATGTTAGAATGATATGACCATGTGATGAGTCATGTGGTATATTAGTTTACAGACGGCAACATGTTGGAATGATATGACCTTGTGATGAGTCATGTGGTATATTAGTTCACAGACGGCAATATTATGTTAGAATGATATGACCATGTGATGAGTCATGTGGTATATTAGTTTACAGACGGCAATATTATGTTAGAATGATATGACCTTGTGATGAGTCATGTGGTATATTAGTTCACAGACGGCAATATTATGTTAGAATGATATGACCATGTGATGAGTCATGTGGTATATTAGTTTACAGACGGCAATATTATGTTAGAATGATATGACCTTGTGATGAGTCATGTGGTATATTAGTTCACAGACGGCAATATTATGTTGGAATGATATGCCCTTGTGATGAGTCATGTGGTATATTAGTTCACAGACGGAAATATTATGTTGGAATGATATGACCTTGTGATGAGTCATGTGGTATATTAGTTTACAGACGGCAATATTATGTTAGAATGATATGACCTTGTGATGAGTCATGTGGTATATTAGTTTACAGACGGAAATATTATGTTAGAATTATATGACCTTGTGATGAGTCATGTGGTATATTAGTTCACAGACGGCAATATTATGTTAGAATGATATGACCTTGTGATGAGTCATGTGGTATATTAGTTTACAAACGGCAATATTATGTTAGAATGATATGACCATGTGATGAGTCATGTGGTATATTAGTTCACAGACGGCAATATTATGTTAGAATGATATGACCATGTGATGAGTCATGTGGTATATTAGTTTACAGACGGCAATATTATGTTAGAATGATATGACCTTGTGATGAGTCATGTGGTATATTAGTTCACAGACGGAAATATTATGTTGGAATGATATGACCTTGTGATGAGTCATGTGGTATATTAGTTTACAGACGGCAATATTATGTTAGAATGATATGACCTTGTGATGAGTCATATGTGTTATATTAGTTTACAGACGGAAATATTATGTTAGAATTATATGACCTTGTGATGAGTCATGTGGTATATTAGTTCACAGACGGCAATATTATGTTAGAATGATATGACCTTGTGATGAGTCATGTGGTATATTAGTTTACAAACGGCAATATTATGTTAGAATGATATGACCATGTGATGAGTCATGTGGTATATTAGTTCACAGACGGCAATATTATGTTAGAATGATATGACCATGTGATGAGTCATGTGGTATATTAGTTTACAGACGGCAATATTATGTTAGAATGATATGACCTTGTGATGAGTCATGTGGTATATTAGTTCACAGACGGCAATATTATGTTAGAATGATATGTTCTTATAGGGCCGTGTGTTTTGAACTCGCCACCCTTACCGTTGCATGTCCAGATTTTTACATTTTACACCATCTGAGATTCGAATTAGCATATCGCAATAACTATTTGTTCTACCCATAAAAAGTATATATTTTCTGAACGGTAATCTCACAAGGAATCTAAATATGCTATTGGAATTTAGATAAGACCTAATGGTAACATGTTGTGATTAGGAATGTTCAAAAAATATCGATTTTTTTTCTTCATATTTTGATTTAAGCTCAATAATATTTTTATACCAATCCCAATCATAATTTTACTGTGCATATTTAAGTTCCTCATGCAATTACCCATCATAATAGTTGTCAATGGTAAACATGTTGAAATACACTATATCGAGAAGTAAATGAGCACAAAGGTTTAAATTTCATATTTATTAGAGTTTACAAGTATATTTTTGGGGGTATACACCCTTTCCTGATTTAAACGGCATTTTTGAATTCCCCTATTTGAGAGCTTTCCAAAAATGTATAATTTTGCTATCATCGGTTAAATATTTCTTTTGTTATAGTCATGTATGTAAAACCGCTGAATTAGGGCAAGTTCACTGTGTAGTGAATAGGGAAAAAGCCAAGGACAATGCAATCGATTCGTGATTACAATTGTTACGTAATAGTTGACACGTTTGTTGAAACAGAAACTTATAGAATATAAAACAATCTATAAAATGAGAGCAACATCATGTTTGTACCATACAGAGATGAGAAGTTATTGTAATTTGAACGTAGAATTGGGAACATTTTCTATATTCCCCATAGAGATTGTACACAACGCCACCGCCACCGCCACCACCCCTGACTTTCACAACATAATCAATCATATCTCAGCCAAACATTTATAGAAATACCTGATTTATTCACACAATGTAGCTAAATAAATAGGCTTTCACATGACACCTCAACCATAGCTCTACCACATTTAGTTGTTGAGTTAATAGAGAGAGATGGATGATTCGTCACCAAAAATGCAACGCCACCACCCTTTTTGGGTGGTGAGTTCAAAACACATGGCCATAGACGTTATTCGTAATAGGCGATTTCAAGCTAAAGAGGGAGACATACTCTGATGTGACGTCACTAATCATAACGAAAGCGAGGCCAATAAATTGGTAAATTACGTCACATGATACCAATGTTTACGTAATTTACCAATATTGGCCTCGCTTTCGTTATGATTAGTGACGTCACATCAGAGTATGTCTCCCTCTTTAGCTTGAAATCGCCAATTACGAATAACGTATATCTTCATACAATTTTATTTCATTATTTGTTGTTATATTCTTGGGAAGATTGTTGAACGCTAAGTTAAAACAATTTAAACGTTTCCATTTTTAATGTGTGATATATTGGGTCCCCAAACTGAATTCAAAATGGCTGAGACTCTACATTGGCACAATTACAAACCAACATACTAACTGGTTGCTCTGAGTACATGGATTTCAAAAGTATATACTTGTAATCTTTATTCAAGGACTTGTTACACATTTATTTGGACAAAGTGAAAATGTCGTAAAAATGTGGTGATCATTGTTGCATGATGGGATCAAAAAGTGACAACAAGTGATATCTGGAATTGTTCGTCTGATAAGGTTACAACAAATTCATGTTCAGTCTTCGATACTAATCGATTGGGGCATTGGGGCTATATCCAAATTTGTGTTATGTTTGTTGACATGTGACGTTTTGACCCCCTATGTAGGCCTACGGCTTAACAAATATTGTAGGAGATAAAACTTACATTTATGGAATATTTATGAAATATTGCTTTAAATTCATATCGGATCGAAGTTTAATTGTTGATCACTTATACAAATGCCATGCAAAACGTCAATGACCCTTTTACGCTTTGCCTGATAACTTCGTACCTGACACACTGGACAAGGCAAGCTGCTCATTTGGGAATCATTGTGTTCAAACGACGAAGTTTGTATTATTTTTAGCTAAATTTGAAAAGAAATCCTTTTCTGACACATTTAGAGACAAGAACCCTTGCCACGTGTAAAATTGGGAAAAACCGTTAGTTTTTGCAGCTTAGGCTAAACTTCAACTACGCTCGAAACTATTGTTTCCAAGAATATATACTAACACAATTCACATTTGCAGCCAGCCCACGATGTATAACAGAATGCACCGTTACACTCTTATTATAAAGGGTTCAACAAAAGAAAGTATACCACTTTGTTTATGTCATTTTGAGTAACATTTTTGACCAAAGAATCTAGCCTGTTTGGTCAAAGAAAAAATGAATGTTACTCAAAATGACATAAACAAAGTGGTATACTTTCTTTTGTTGAACCCTTTATTTATATTTGTTTCTGATCATGGATATTTAGCTTACTGTTGGTAGAAGATAAAATTGTGGCCGTAATTCTCTCTGTTATTCCATATTTAGTAGTTTGGCAATAGAATGCACCAATTCTCTCTTTTGCCCCAGATGCTGGAAACACTAGCAGCTCAGCAACATCATGACCATTATCGTGATCTTTCTCTATGTATCCATCTGGTAACCCAGTCCCTGTTCTTGTAAAGGTCTGCCTTCCAAATGTTACTTCAACATCCGTGTCCGTACCACTTTTGTACCCACCCAGTGTTAGTTTGTCGTCATCGCCAGTAGAGGAAACAGCAGACCTCGATACGAAGAATGTTATGTCAATGATACCTGACGATAATATTAATGAAGACATTGTTATAAAATAATCAATGTTCTCTCCTACAGGGCTCTTTATATTTGCCCAGGGCAGTTCGAATTATGCTTCGGACCATCTGCCATTAGAACCTAATAAAAAGTCCACCCTCTTTTTGTCCATTTCTCGCACTATTATAGTGACTCGCTAATCGCCATACAAAGAGCCTAAACAAAGGACCAGCAAGGGCATTACCCGTCACGATATTTGCCTCCCTCCACTTGCCCCTCCCCCGTCAGCTCAAGCCGCACCCCACCCCACTCCACCCCAACAATTATATAGTATTGAATGGCTTTGAGGGTGATACAAGAATATATTGCAATATCTTTATAGCGAGTGCAGTATAGTCTTGTATCACCCGAAAATAAGACATTCAATATCATTATTAATATATATACGGTATAACATACTGTTTTGATAACAACTAAATAAGTTAGCCCGAACTGGCCAAGCTGTCCTTCTCTGCGAATATATACTCACGCGCACATCTTCTGCGCAGCACCAAAAATATTGGAGGGCAATATTTTTTGAATATTGGACGCACATCCGGGAATTTGGCGCACAATATTCAATACGCACTTTTATTGTACCGTTTGGAAGGTCCATATTATAAATAATAATCACAAATATTTAAAAAAATGAAATACCCGTCAAGTGTTTCTTGTAAGAGATGCACAATAGTAATTTATTACAAAATAAAATCAATCCGACGTGTCGGTCGGGAGACCTTGTTCGCGGATGGTGGAGAGTGTCTTACTTGACTCGTATTTTATTTTCAACAACAATGAGATGCAACGAGGCATATCTTTTAATTAAATCACAAATGTTGACTTTCAATGTTAAAATTACTTACAATTAGCTTATAATCATTCTGAAAGTCTAATACAGAATAAATTAAGTTAATTACAGGACATGTTTACAAATTATTTTCAAAAAAATGTTCGTATTTTCTCAAGATTTTGTATTTCCCGTGTTTGCCCCCCCCCCCCACCCCCTCCCCAAATAAAAGAGTGATGCCGGCGCCGCCACTGTAAAAGGCCCTACTTATGATTGTTTTACGTACAAACACGAAACAAACACTACACTGTACTAACTGGCCAGAATTGAATATGAACGCATTCAATTTGAACATGTATTTCAGAAAACTTGTGCGTTCTAAAACCATTTTGGAATGTTTGCACTCGAACAAAACAAGACGATGCATGCCTGGGACATTTTGACTTTATGGTCGATCTTTGCGTTAATCTTGAAATCGAAAGCTAGAAGAAAGTTGTTGTTTCGAGCTTGCAAAAAGGTTGATTTTGATGCTATTTTCACGTAGGTCCTTGTGAACTTTTATAGTTTTGCATTCAATAAATTAGTAGTTGGTGTTGTGCGTTATCTACCGAAGGGAAATTCTTAGAACTGGATTATTCTGTTCATTGGGATATGTAGTTAAAATTTAGTTTTTTTTATCCCTATCTATAACTTGCCTTAGTACTTTGGAACATAATTCAAAACATAATAACTACCTCTTTTCTTTAATTTGAGCTTTTGTACATGAACATTGACTGAATATTGACACAGCAATGTGTCAAAAACCACTAAACAAAGTGCGATTTTCATTTTTTTTTCCCCTTGGTCTTGCAACATGCAACTTCGGTATAGTAATAAAACATTTAAAAAAATTATATTATTATTATGGATACTTAAAGCAACGACTGACTTGTTGATATAGTGTGATGTGGATCGCGGATGTTTTCATTAATCAACACGTCGTACCCATCATACTTCACGCACTATCCCGCGTGTTGAAAAACCAATGGTTAGCCCTTTTCATTTGCAATCACATATTAAAGAGAAGAAACTTCGTTTGATGATATGAGGAACACTGTTAGACATTTTTACCCTTATAAGTTGCACAACAAACATGAATACTTTACATTCGTGAAATCTTAAAGCAAACAATAATTCTAATGCTTTAACAGCTCAAATGATGCAACTTCAATGTTATCACCTGAGAGTATCTCACGTGGCACTCGTCAATGTTACCACTGAGAGTATCTCACGTGGCACTCGTCAATGTTAGCACCTGAGAGTATCTCACGTGGCACTCGTCAATGTTACCACCTGAGAGTATCTCACGTGGCACTCGTCAATGTTACCACATGAGAGTATGTCACGTGGCACTCGCCAGATTTATAATCAGATTTATGACCAGCAACCAGTTGCTGGTTTCCTATATTTTAGATTTTTAATGTTCTTGGAAAAAAAATTACAATATTTCGTACACATTTAAAACGAATAATAATATATAGCCCAACCTCGGTATTGAAAATAATCAACTTTTATCCAGTATTTCAAAACTTCTGCAACGCGGAAATAATGTGTATGGTCCATTCAAAAACGGCAGGCCTAGAAAAACAATACCAAACAGGATGGTCTCCCAAGATGGCACTGCTTGTTAAAACAATCTCCATAGAAACCTGACTTCCTATATCCCTGTTGTAAAGCCGGAACTTTCACGGTATGAAAGTTAAATTTGTTATAGACGTTATTTATATTTTTGGAGTTATTGCATCACCCAGGTTTAGCATTAGAAAAAGAATGAGTTATATCCTGTTATCGCCTACCCTATAGCGCTCCAAGTTCACCAGACCTGTACATTGCACCCTAATATATAACAGGTTGCTACACATTCGTTATCCTGCATATACTTCAAGCAAAACCAGCTCTGCATAATTACGCTGACGATACGCAGATTTATGCATCTATTTGTCCAATTTCTGCTGATGGTGTAAATCTTGCTTTATCCGCTATTGAGAATAGTGATATACAGAACTGGAGGTCGCGAAATTGTCTGAAACTGAACGCTGAGAAAACTGAGATCACTGTGTGTGAATTTCGTGTCCAGTTGAATAAATTCCATATCCCCTCGGTGAATATCGCTGGTGTCAATGTCCCAGTGCAGGTGAACGCGGTTAGAAATCTTGGTGTGATGTTCGACTGCAACATGATTATGTCCGCTCAAGTGACGAAGGTTGTGAAAGCGGCCAATTTCCATCTTATAAACATCGCCGTGCTCGCAAGATGTTAACAACTGAATCCACCAAAATAGTTGTTCACTCCCTCGTAACATCACGAATCGACTACTGTAATAGTCTGCTGGCTGGTATCAGTAAATCGCTCCTTAAACTTCTTATAAACATTCAACGTACTGCATGCAGCTCGCATTGTAACTAGAAAAGGGAAATATGACTCCATTTCCGCCGACCTTGTCGAGTTACACTGGCTACTGATTAAGCAGCGCATATAATTCAAGATTCTTGTAATTGTCTTCAAATGCCTTCTCCAGACAGCTCCTGACTACCTTTCAGAACTACTCCATATTTCAACATCTCACCGCAATCTTCGCTCGACCTCAACTGCCTCTTTCTTTCTCACTGAGCACATGACACAGCGTTCAACGTTTGCCGACAGATCTTTTTCTTGCTGTGGATCTAAACTATGGGATGCATTACCAAATCATGTTAAATGTGCTTCCTCAATTCACATATTCAAGAAACTGCTCAAGCAACATCTCTTCTATAATGCTTACAATCAATAATTAATTTATTACGTTTGCATTGACCCTTCTACTGTTATTTGACTTGTGTATTTATTTTCATCCATTGTTTGTGTTTTTATGCGTCTTAGTTTAATTTTATTGGTTTTCGGCGCGGTATAAATGTCAGGTAGTAGTAGTAGTAGTAAAACCAACTGTAAATTAAGAACAAATACTGTTTTATAATAATATTTTTGAAGTTGAAATGTTTAGTGAGTTAAATTAAAATTCCTGGTCACGCATGCTTACAGCTCATGATATTTGCTTTCTTTTTCCGGATATTTTCAGACAATGTTGTTTAAATTTCCTCGTTAGAGATTGGTATCAAGAGCTCATCTTTTCCTTAGTCTCTTGATGTGTGTTTCTCCTAAGTAAACTTCTACGGTGTGGCGTTGGATTCGGGGCCCGCTTAAGGACACGAGAAAAATTGAAATAATGGATACTCTGGGAGCATTTCTAACTGATTTCACAACTCAGAACGCTCATATCTTTGGTATTTCAAATTTGGTATTTTTTAGGACTCAGATTGCAGGATGCAATGATCGTCAACTCTTCAAACTTGTTGACCGTCTGTCAAAACCATCTACAGCTCCTGTTTTACCTGATTATGAGTGCAGAAAAACTCTAGCAAATGATTTTTCAGCATTCTTCCATGGTAAAGTTTAAAAAATGCGCGACACGCTTGATAACATGAAATGTATTGCTGTTTCCTCCATTGAGATTTCTGAATCGACCAACAGTTCTTTCGCTGCTTTCGGTCATGTTTCCACTGATGATGTACACAAAATCATCACCAAATCTGCAAACAAGTCATGGGCTTTGGATCCTTTTCCAACTGATCTTCTCAAGAAATGCCTTGATACTCTACTTCCGCATATCACACGAATCATCAATTCGTCGTTAAATTCTGGATGTATGCCAGAAATGATGAAAGTTGCGCAAGTTGTTCCCTTGATCAAGAAACCAAAGCTTGATCGAAATGAACTGAAGAACTACAGACCGATCTCAAACCTCAAATTCATCTCTAAAACTATTGAGCGAGCAGCTTCAGCTCAACTTGCCACTTATCTGCAGGACAACAACCTTCATGGACATAAGCAGTCTGCGTACCGAAAGTTCCATAGTACGGAGACTGCGCTGCTACGAGTTCAAAATGACCTTCTATACGCAGTTGACAAGCATCAAGAAGCTGTGCTTATTCTATTAGATTACTCCGCGGCATTTGACACCATCGACCATCAGATCCTCATCAAACGTTTGCGTGATCGCTATGGAATTACCAGTACCGCCATTGAGTGGTTTTCCTCTTACCTAAGTTGACGTGTCCAGTCAGTCAACATTAAAGGGGTTTTGTCTGATGATATTTTTCTGACAGAGGGAGTCCCACAGGGTTCTGTATTGGGACCACAGCTCTTCACCATGTACACTGCCCCTTTGGGTGACATAATTGAAGCTCATGGTATAAACTATATGACTTACGCTGATGATACCCAGCTCTACTTAGTACTTAATCGTTCTGACAGATCAACAGCTATTCGCAAACTGGAGCAATGTGTTCATGATGTCAAAGCCTGGTCGATACACAATAAACTAATGCTGAATGACTCTAAGCATGCTAAGACAGAAGTTGTATTTGTAAGTTCCAAATTTGTGAAAACTCTGACCTTCCCTAAAATTAAAATCGGTGAATCTGACATAGAAATTGCCAGTGCAGCTAGAAATCTTGGTGTTATTTTTGATAAGTCCCTGGAAATGAAAGGTCATGTCTCGAACATTGTTCGCGCGGCCTCTTTTGCCATTTACAAGATCGGAAAGCTCATCAAATATCTTGATCGCGAGTCAACTGAGCGACTTGTCCACGCCTTTGTGTCATCAAGACTTGACAGCTGCAATAGCCTATTGTATGGTCTACCTGAATACCAAATTGCAAAGTTACAACGAGTGCAAAATTCTGCTGCCCGACTTGTGTCACGGTGCTCAAGGCGTGACCATATGAAGCCGATTCTTCGTGAGCTTCACTGGCTCCCTGTTCAGCAACGCTTACAATACAAGATAGCTTTGCTCACATTCAAGGCATTAAATAATATGTCACCAGCATATATCACAGAACTCTTAATACACTCCCGGCATAGCACCAAAGATTTGGAACAGTTTACCATCATATATTCGCTCAATGTCATCTCTTGGCCAATTTAAAAAGTGTCTCAAGACTCATATCTTTAAGTCCATACATAGTGTTTGATTGTGTATAGTATATTGTCAACTATTGTGCAGTTCCTGTATGTCTCTCATATTTTGTTTTTGTTTGTATTTTATGTATTGTACTTTTATCTTTGTATTTAAGCGCTTTGAGAACTTGTTGTAAGGCGCTATATAAGTATTTTGTATTATTATTATTATTATTATTTCAAAATATTTAAAGTTTTATTAGATTTCGCGGTTATGACCATGTGAAGTTGTACATAGGTTGTTGTCAAGAGGTGATGTCCTCCTCTATATAAACCCATTGTTGGCGGTATTTTAGGGGGCTTTCTGTCGTCGTCGTTCTATGGATCATGGCTGATTCTTTGTGACCCTATTGATGATGGAGCGCCACCGTTGTCTATTTTGTGACATGCGATGCGCAGAGATAAGAGATAGACCAGTTGCTTCTTTAATGCCATCAGTCCAACGAAGCTTTGGTCTGCCACGTTACGTTTACGTCTTCCTTCGATAGCTCCTTGTATTATAACCTTTTCTAGATTGTCACCCTCTCGTCTAGCAATATGTCCAAAGTATTGTAGCTTGTTGCGCATGATCTTTGTATACAGAGAAGTTTGATTCCCAATCTGGCTTCTGACAAATTCATAGTCTTATGCTCTTTCCATGATATTCCTAGCATCTTGCGCCAACACCACATTTCAAAAGCTGATATTTTCTTTGAATCTGCTATTCCGACTGACCATGTTTCAGCTCCATATGTTGCGACCGGAAAGATTAGTGCCTTCATAATACGTATTTTTGTGGCCTTTGTGATTCCTCTATCTTTCCAAATGGTTGATAGGGCATTTGCTGATGTTTTAGCCATTGCCAGACGTCTTTTAATTTCTCCGGAGCTTCCACCATCTTTAAGAATTAGTGATCCAAGAAAATTGAAGTTATCTACACAATCTATTGTGTCATTATCGACCTTCACTTGTTGGTTGCTGTTTCCTCCACAAATCATGACTTTGGTCTTCTTAACATTTAGGAAGAGTCCAAACTTTTCACTGGCTGCTTTCACTCTGTGTATTAGAACTTGAAGTTTAGCTCCAGTTCTAGCTATCAGGGTGGTATCGTCAGCATATCGGAGATTGGTTATGGTGCGACCTCCTACTGAAACTTGGCCTTCCACTCCATCAAAAGCTTGCCTCATGATGTACTCTGCATAAATGTTGAATAGGTAAGGTGACAGGATACATCCTTGACGAACGCCTTGTCCAATAGAGAACCACTCACAATTGCCATTATCTGTTCTTACTGTAGCCTCTTGATCTTTGTAGAGGGATTTAATCAGCTCAATGACGTGTAGAGAGAAACCCATTTCTTGCATTACCAACCATAGCTTCAAATGTTGAACGCAGTCAAATGCCTTAGAGTAATCAATGAAGTATAGATATAGGGGTTGTTGAAATTCCAAGCTCTTTTCCATCAGGTTTCTCAGGTTACCTATTTGGATTCTTGTACCTCGTTCTTCCTGAAACCTGCATGTTCAGGTGATAACTCATTCTCCAGGTGTTGTCGGATCCTTTCTGCAATGATATGTAGTAGAACCTTACTGCTATGTGAAATTAAGGCTATCGTGCGGTTGTTAGCACACTCTCTGGTGTCCCCTTTCTTTGGGAGAGGGAGGAAGACTGCTTTCTTCCAGTCCGTAGGCCATTTATTTGAACTCCAGATCTTGGTGCATAGTCTGTGGATCACATAAATGCCTTCTTTATCACTTTTCTTTAGGAGTTCTGCGGGAATATTATCATCTCCAGGAGATTTACCAATCTTTAATTTCTTCATAGCTTGATCCACTTCACTCTTCAGAATATCTGGCTCAGACATGTCATTGTTGCGAGTGTTATCGTCAACTTGAATCCCATCCTGTGATGCATATAACTTTTGGCAGTACTGTTTCCATCTGGCTTTGATTTCGGAATTTTCAGTAAGAATTTTACCATCTGCATCCTTCAAGACATTAAGTCTGGGAACTGGTTTCTTTGTCAGGAGTTTGATGTTCTTGTACACGTCCTTGGTGTTGTTGGCTGTACTGTCTTTTTCAACTTGAGAACAAATTTGGGTGATGTAAGTTGTTTTGTCGTTTCTAAGTTGTAGTTGGACTTTCCTGTTCAGTTCCCGGTATTCTTTCAGGTTGTTCTTATTTTCCATACCTTTCGTTTTAATCTTTCGGCGTTGATCTGCCAGATTGAAAACTTGCTCTGTGATCCAGGGTTTCTTCTTACGCTTGCACTTGGGGATTGTTTTTTGTGCTGTTTCTGTCACTGCCTTTTTAATCTCCTGCCATAGCTCTTCGGGTGAGGACTCCTCTGGATCATTTTCAAACAGTGTCTGGAATTGGGTTTTTTTATTTCCACTCTGTATTTTTCACTGATTTGAGTCATATCAAGTCTGGCTGGCTTACTTTGGCGATTAATTCTTCTTAGCTTCAACCTCATGCATGATACTAGAAGTTGGTGGTCAGATCCGCAATCCGCCCCTGTATACATGTAGGTCTTTGCGTACATAAAGTTAGATTTCCATCGTTTCTTCACAAGAATGTAATCAATCTGATTTCTGATCTTCTGATTTGGTGACGACCAGGTATAAAGTCTCCTTAGGGGTTGCTTGAATAGGGTATTCATGATCACAAATCCACAGAATTCAATGAGACGTTCTCTTTCGTTTTGCTCACCTAGACCGTTGTTTCCCATCACATTGGTATTGGTACTTTTATCTCCAACTTTGGCATTTAAATCGCCTGTTATAACAAGGATGTCTCTTTTAGGGATGTTGTCTATGGTCTGTTGCAAATCTTCATAGAAGTTTTCGATGTCATCTTCATCTGCTGCAGAGGTAGGAGCGTACACTTGTATCACCGAAATGTTTGCTGGTTTGCCTTGGATGCGAAGTGTTATAATCCTCTCACTTACAGGATTATACCCAAGCACACATTTAGCAATTCGAGAGTTAGCAACAAATGCGACTACATGTTCTCTTCTGCTCTCTTTACCTGAATAGTAAACAACATGTTTGCTATCTGTGGTAAAATGTCCTTTCCCTGTCCATCTCATTTCCGAAATCCCAGTAAGATCAAGTTTGGTTCTATCTAATTCTTCTTGGGCTTTCTGAATAGAACTATATTCCGGCATGGGGTTCGGGACTCGCTTAAGGGACCGAACATTTTTTTAAATTTAAATGCTTTGGTGGCATTTATAATTGTTCCGATATTTTAGTTTTAAATGGATACCGGTATCAGTTTATGAATGCGTGGCGTGGCGTAGATCAGGGGCGGATCCAGGGGGGGTGCTGCGGTGGCTGCAGCACCCCGGGGTATGAAGAAGAAAAAGAAAAAAAAGGGGGAGAAAGAAAAAGGAAAGGGGGAAAAAGGAAAGGAGACAAAAAAGGAAAGATAAGAGAGCATAGCTCGGAGGGCGGTGCTGCGCACCGCTTGGATGGTACCCGATCAATTTCATTTTTTTGGGATCGTCTTTTCACAGCACCCCGGGGTGCGACCATCCTGTATCCGCCCCTGGCGTAGATGAGGTGTTAAATGTTTTAAAACATCGCGTTAAAAGTTTGAAAGTTGTACAGCCATGTGTTTTGAACTCGCCACCCTATCCACATTTAAACATTTTACACCATCTGAGATTCGAATTAGCATATTGCAATGATTTTCTTGCTCATGTTATGATTGACAATGTTAAAAAAATATCCATTTTTATATTTTGATTAAAGCTCAATAATATTTGTATCCCTATTCTAACCATAATTTACCCTGCATAATTGAGTTCCTTATGAAATGACTCCTCAGAACATAATTTATATGGTTGTTAAAGGTAGATGTTCCGATTTTCAACTTGAAGTTTTCTATTCTACATGAAAGGTCATCCTTAAAAACGTCGTGTCCCAAAATTTGAGATGCATAGCTATTATGGTTCTTATCTTAGACTCACAAGATGCTGTGAACTGTACCCATTGAGTAGTACACAAACTATATCGGTGGTAACCACCATTCGCGGTAATTCAACGCTATTTCGTCGATTTCTCTGTCATTATACCGAATTAGGCCGTCAAATTTCAGTATGATGATGAGAAAAATACGAGCTTTCATATGATATGAAAATCTCCGTATGTTTGAAATAATTCTGTGTTACGAAAATGTGATCGGGTCATCTACCTTTAATTGTTATTTTGTGATGTATACTATACCGGGAAGTGAATAAGCCCGAACGTTCAAGTTTCGTATTTTGTTAGAGATTACACATGTTACAAAACAGTTGACACGTTTGTTGAAACAGAGATTTATAAACTATACGAGGGTCATTCGATAAGTTCTACCTCCTAACTCATAACATCGCTAATATGAATGTCAGCCTCATGACATTCATCATGAGTATAGCTCATAGCTTCACATTTATAGTACATGATAATTGATACCGGTTTCACTTTTGTTATGATGCGATCAAAGCCAGAGATAGATTTTGGATAACTCTCTCTTTCTCTATGTCAGATGGCACCAGGTTGTGCTGCTGTGGCCTTCACAAGAGCTCGCCATTTGGTTCGGTTTGATGCACGTCGTGTTGCTTCTATCGTACTTAAACCAGTGATCCTTTTAATGTCATCAGTCCATGATGTTATAGGGCGTCCTCTGCCACGACTACCTTCTACTGCACCTTGCAGAATTAATTTCTCGACACTGTTATCTCTCCTGGTAATATGACCAAAGTAGCGCAGCTTTCTGATGTTGATGTCCCTCCTTAGTGTGAGCTTTGTTCTAACCTTTTCCAATACCCAGTGATTGCTTCTCTTCTCCCTCCATGAAACTCGTAGGAGTCGCCTATAGCACCACATCTCAAATGCATCAACTCGTTTCCTGTCATTCTTTGTCATTGCCCATGACTCACTTCCATATGTGGCGATGGAGAAGATGGTTGCTTTCAGGAAGCGTACCTTGAGATTCATTGATAGCCCTTTGCTCTTCCAGATAGTTGACATATCTTGTAATGTCTTGCGAGCTATTGCCAGTCTACGTTTGATCTCCATTGAACTGTCACTCTTGGTGTTGATAAGAGATCCTAGGTACTCGAACTGTTGTACAACATCTATCTTCTGTTTATCTAGTGAGAAGTCAGCCCCTGTGTCCTCTTTGTCCATTACCATTATTTTT
Organism: Ophiura sarsii; assembly: GCA_035610835.1. Taxonomy (NCBI): domain Eukaryota; kingdom Metazoa; phylum Echinodermata; class Ophiuroidea; order Amphilepidida; family Ophiuridae; genus Ophiura; species Ophiura sarsii. Next base: position 1,172,434 of record CM069447.1, read on the forward strand.
GTCTTTTTAGTGTTCAGCAGAAGACCTTTCTTCTCACTTGCTTCTTTTACCCTTTGTAGAAGGTCCATGAGTTCTTTTCGGCTGCTGCATATGAGTGTGGTATCATCAGCATATCTTAAGTTGGTAATTTTAATTCCTCCGAATTTCACACCACCTTCAAAGCTCTCCAATGCTTCTCTCATAATATCTTCAGAATACACATTGAAGAAGCTTGGTGACAATATGCACCCTTGCCGTAATCCTCTTCCTATGCCAAACCATTCTGTATCACCACTTGATGTTCTCACTGCAGATTCTTGGTCTTCATACAGCCTACAGGTCAAGTCGATGAGGTGTTTTGGGAAACCCATTTTCTTCATGGTCTCCCACATTTCATTGTGGCTGACACAGTCGAAGGCCTTGGAGTAGTCTATGAAGACCATGTACAGGGGGAGTCGATGTATTTTGCACTTCTCCATGATGTTCCTGATGTTGACAGTTTGGTCCCTAGTTCCTCTCCCCTCTCTGAAACCAGCCTGCATAATAGAAATCTCCTGATCTAGCTTTAATTTCATTCTATTTATGATGATCCGGAGCAGCACCTTACTGGCATGTGAAATGAGGCTGGTGGTGCGATGATTGGAGCATTCCTTCAAATTGCCTTTTTTTGGTAGAGGAATGAAGACAGCTCTACACCAGTCTTTCGGCCATTCTTTCTCCTTCAAGATAGAAATACAGAGACGCCACGGAAAAATACCATAAAGAAAAACACATGTTTTTTTCGTTTTATGTCCGTATTGCATGATTAGATATAACAGCCCGATTTAACTACTGACAATAGAAAACAATGGATGTTTTCTAAATATAAAACTGTATCATCATGAATAAATCAGATCGTAGGCAATATTAACATTTGTAGGCTTGAAAAGAGTATAATATCAACTCGAATGTAATGCTACGTATAGAGAATTGGAATACTGCTGTTCAATCAAATTTTCGTTGTTACAAGTCAAGCCACAGTGATGCCTCGAATGTTAAATATTAACATCACAATCGCTAACTTTATGAGTTTTCCTTATATAAAACCTTTAGAATAGTCAATCAGGTAGTCAGTGATAGAAAAAATTCTCTTTGAGAGACTTTTTGTTTGTTTGTTATGTCTGTAAAACCGATGAATTA
>CM069447.1:1173691-1220040 GCA_035610835.1 Ophiura sarsii
TGTTTGACATGTTACATACAGATTGGTCAAATAAGGGTACTACACTTGTCAGAATTCTTAAATTGTAATGCATTAAATGTGAAGCTCTAATTACAAAAGTGACAGAAAGCACAAGAACCGCTTACCTGTAACGTGTGTCAAAACACATAAAGCAACAACCAATCTAGGTATCATTGGCGCGGCCATTTTGAAAACATGTCTTGTCCAGACCATGGTATGTGGTTTAATCGTGATTTTGCTAACTTGCTGCTAGACTTTATTTACAATTATTACTTTCTATTGTAAAATAGTATTATTGTTGCTATGTAGTTCCTGTAACCAGTTGTGACCAATAAGCCGTTCAGGAAGCCTTCCTTTTCGGGAAGTATAAACGGTTCTGTTATACTTTGAAAAGAGAGCATCCGCCAATTTAAAGCACTCGTCAAAGTTATCGCATGGTATCATAATACTTCCCAAAAAGGACAGTTTCATACTTAGAAATCCAAAAGTGTATTGTTTGAAAGACAAAGGTTCATACTTTGTATTGATCACACTATCCCTCAATAGAATCATTCATGCACCCCATACCATGATCACTTTCATTACTTTCTGACTGATCCTCGTATGTGTAAAAAAACACCAAAAGAAAGTCCGTTTTTCATTTTAGGATTTGGTTTTTCCTTAAACCCCCATCACACATACGGCGATCAGGCCAACAATTGCACTGCGCTCAAAAAACATATGTATAACACGCAGTGAGAGCGCGGAAAACTGTCCGAAATTGTCCATTTTTAAATCAAGGTCACTAAAACCCTTCTGCTGCGATCAGGCCGGCGCTTGGATTACGCTTAAAACATTATCAAAACGCCAAGCCAAACGCATCAAGAACTCCACGAAACCCAGTCGCTGACGCTGGGACGTGAGAGGGTCCCAATGGTCGCCCTTGAGCGCCAGTGCACCGCGCTTCCGCGGAGGTTCGGCGCTGTCAGAGCGTTGTCCTCCTGTCGTTCTATGTACATGTATAATTATGCTGCTCACTTGTCAAACTCCAAGAACTGACTGAGCATCCTTTAGACAATGACATGCATGGATGGAGTCCAATCACTTGAATTAATTAAGTTTAACGGGTGTTTGGTATTGTAATTGGGGTTATGATTTGAATAATATTGACCTGTTTTGACAAATAGAATGTTATAACAATGTTATAACAATTTTAATTCAATTCAATTCAATTTATTCAGCAAAAGTAATACAAACAACAGCGTGTCCCAAAAAACTGGGTTCAAAAGTTTGCGAGCTTATATCTAAAAAAGTAGGAAACATGGATACTTCATAAAAATATGTCATCCACCCTTGATGTCACCTCAAGTGTACCACAGGGCACGGTTTATATAAACGACATGCCAACCTGTATTTCCAACAAGACAAAATCTCGACTCTTCGCCGATGACGCCCTTGTTTACAGAGAGATTGACAGGGATGATGACAAAATTAAATTCCAGGAAGACCTGAATGCCCTTAGCAAATGGGGCTCTTCGTGGCAAATGTCCTTTAACACAAACAAGTGCTTTATTATGCACTTTACAAACAAACAAAACTCCCAACATTAACATCATATAATCTTTGTGGTAACACACTCAGTGCTGTGGACTCACACCCATACCTTGGTATTCTTTCAGTACTGATATGAAATGGAGCAAACACATACACGAGGTAACAAACAGCTGTAAAAGGGTTCTAGGGGTTATCTGCAGGAATTTCAAATCTTGCTCACAGGATATAAAATCAAGACTGTACTTGGCCCTAGTCCAACCAAAGTTGGGCTATGGATCAGCCGCATGGCATCCCATCACTAAACAAGACAACCATCGTCTCGACATGATTCAAAGATCCGCTGCAAGAATGTGCATGAACAACTATTCAAGAGAATCCAGCGTCACAGCCATGCTAAGTGAGCTAAAGTGGACCAGCCTCGAAACCAGACGCGCCATGACACGATTAATTATGATGTACAAAATTAGTCATTCCCTTGTAGACATAGATTGGCAGGACCACCTCACTAAGCCCCAACGACTTCTAAAAAAGACTCACACGCAATCCTATCAACGACAATCTACCAGAACTCGGACCTACGACCTCAGCTTCTTGCCTTGGACAACAAAAGCATGGAACGACCTACCTCACAACATTTTAGACTGCAATAAACTTACGTCCTTCTAATCGGAACTCAACAAATACCTTTGCGGTACCATCAAGGACATTGTCAACACAACCACAACCCACTCACAACCCAGTCACCAAAATAAATAAATCAGGTCACCTCAACTCTAATGCGATGCAGTAACCTGCTTAATTGGAGTATAAAGAATCCAGATCCAGATCCAGATCCATATTTAAGGATATCAAACAAAATATACATGACCTTAGTTGGTTAAACTCTGTGATCAATGCAATATACACTTTTTGAAATACAACGATTTTAATAGAGCGTGGTCAAAACCCATTTGTCCCATTTTTCAAGGAACCTCCAGATGCGTTGCAATTGCGCATTGTTGTGACTTTGTCATAGTTTTGCCTTTGCATTCATTCTTTACAAAGAATTGGGCAGTAAACAAAATTATCTTGGTCATAATTATTGCAATAATACAAGTTCATTATTTACATAACGTCGCTATTCTTTCAAAACCTCGTATCTCCAACTTACCTCGAAATTGATTTTGTGTGTTTATCATGATGTCAGAGACATTATGCAAATGATGGTAATGTTTTTATTTGTCACAGCCAATCAGAAGGCAGACAAATTTGGCTTTTTCAGCACCTGTGTTTCAAAACCTCGTATGTATACGAGGTTTTGAAACACAAGTGCTGACCATGTGCTGAGGGGAAACTTCCAACTTTTCTTGATATTTTCGCAGCAAATGTGTGAACTACTAGATTTTATTGCAAATGGCTTGAATTGATATACGGACTGGTTGATGGCAGTTTTGTTTTCGTTTCTATTCTCTCAAAACCTCGTATCTCCAACTTTCTTTTTTTCATCCTAATTCAAAATAATTATTTTTGGAGATACGAGGTTTTGAAAGAATAGCGACGATAAACATTAAAACAAAATGTTCTTTGTTAAAGTCTGAGTTATTGTTAAGTTTTTTCGGAGAATAACCCCCATACCGGGAATACTGCACAGCGTACAGTTTCATGCCACGCACGGATGGTTTATTCCTTAAATCGGGACAAATGGGTTCTGACCCCGCTCTATTCAAATCTTTGTATTTCAAAAAGTTTACATTGGATTGGTCTCCCAATTTACCCAATTAAGGTCAGGTGTATTTTGTTTGATATCCGTAAATATAAACTATCCATGTTTCCTACTTATTTCGTTATAAGCTCGCAAACTTTTGAAACCAGTTTTTTGGGACACGCTGTAGAGGCTAGGAACCCCAGTGGAAACCCTGATAGACGGGCTTATATAATGGGCCGGGACCCTTGACACAAAAATATAATGATAGCAAATAGAGCATTGTTATTGACGGGAGAACAGAAAACACGAAACAAGATCAAACAAAAAACAATACACTTGACAAAGACACACAGAAACAAAAAGAGAACAATACAGAACACATGTAGAAGACAAGAGACAAAAGTTGCCAAGTTTAAAGTAAGTCATTAATTATGTTCTTCAAAAGGAAGGAGAGAGGATAGAATGAAAATAGAGGAAGATGAGAAGAAAAGAAGAGGAGCGAACAAAGTTTATGTTTTAAGAGACAGATTGGTGTGTGTGGTGTGTGAATCATATGTAGAAATGTAGCATTTTTTGAGCTGCCTTTTAAATGTATGTTTGTTTGTGATATTTGGGGGTGTGTTGGGAAGAGCGTTCCAGAGCTTAGCACCATAGTAGAGTATCAGATGTTTTTCAGCTGTGTTCGTTGGGAGAGGAAGATGACATTTGTGTGCTTGCCTTGAGTGGTGTGCATGTAGCTGACGGTTTGTGGTGAGTGAAATAGTTTGCGAAATTAGGAGGAAGGTTGTTATAGAAGTGGTCGTGCATAAATAGTGCCTCTTTACATGCGGGTATTTAAATTGTTCGCAAATTATGGCTAAATTAACAAACCACACAATCAAATTTACTATCGCTATATCATTTTAATGTATTCAGGATTCAGCAATGTTATTGATACACCTGTTCAAAACTCCCGCCAATAGACACGCTACTATTTCCATGGCTATACAAAAGTAACATTATCTCATTACGCTAAGCTAGGATAATGCTCTCTAAATAGAATTTAAGTAACAATCAATGTATCGGCAATGTGATTAGAGCTTTAATCATGGATCATTGTTATTCCTTCTGTATCTACTATTTCTATGTTTGAATCTAATACCCTTCGTGCAATCGCTATGTACTCCCCGCGCACACGCAGAGAACGTTGTGCAAACGTATTGAGAACGCACTAGTATTGCAGACAGCAACTTGAACGCACTAAGAATGTTTATAGTGAGTGGAAGCGCAGTGAGAGCCCGTGAGACTTTAAAGAAGAAACAAGATGGGTGGTAATAAGAATAAGAGCGACGTGAAAATGTGATAAGCGGGATAGGAGAGCTACCTTGTTTTAAACATTTGACAAATGTTAGCAGTTTTCCGCGTTCTTTTCTGCATGTTACACGGGACCCTCTCCCGCTATAGCCAGTGTCCACTGCGTCCTCAATCGGTTCTTATGCGTTTGCTTGGCGCTTTGATACGTTTCAGCGCAAAGCAAGCGCAAGGCCTGATCGCCGTATGTGTGACAGGGCCATTACGCAGCCTCGTTGTAGCAATAGACAGATTGTTGATTAACTGAAAGCGACAACTCACAGGTTGATGAGGGTGAGAAATGGGGATGCTTTAATTATCAATATCACACTTTCCTGCGTGTTCAAAAAGTGCGAAAATAAAAACTGCTCTTTGTTTCGGTGTAGCGGTCTTAATTATTATCCGACCTTCGCGAACAATGTATATACACATGGAAAAAAGTATCGCACCACTGCTTTTTTGTTGAAAAGTGCAAATGTGGCCTCGAATTTTGCCACCATGGTGTGATATTAAGGATCATTTGTTTGCGTAAGCTGTCCAACAAAATGTTGTGCAACAAAAGGGCCACATTTTAGTTTGTGACGTAATCGATGTAATGTTTTTTCAAGGCCAAAAAAAGCAGTGGGTGCGATACTTTTTTCCATGTGTATATTTACAGCTTTGATATGTATAGGCCTACGTACATTTCACTCTATTATGTGTTACTGTTTTTATATGGTCATCTTACTCCACTATATTTACAGCTTTGACTTTAAATGACTTTAAAGCTAAGTTATACCACCAAGGGCAACCACAAATGAAAGATGTGACGTGCGGTAACTGCTACGAGAAAGGACATTATTCAGCCACATGCAGAAATGAAGAGAAATGCCAACTCTGCAAGGAAGGTCACCGTACAGGAGAATGTAGAGGCAAAAATCCTTACTGTAACACATGCCGAGCAAAAGGACACAGTGACTGGGACTGCCCAAGAAAAACAAATCCACCAAAGGAGGCGCAAATCACAGAACCAACCGCATCTAGCAACGTCACACCTACAGTGACACCTACAGCGACACCTACAGTGACACCTATAGTGACACCTACAGAGGAACCCAAGCAAAGTGGTATCCTAAAACTAACTGCAGGTAAACTCGTAATTACCAGTGATCCGCGAGTGGAACAAACAAGGGGTAAAAAACCTGTTCCTGCACAAACCGAGAATAAAGACACTGAAGAAGAGAACTACTCATCTTCAAGTAACAGTGACCATGATGGCACAGCAACTGCTGAACTAGAACATGATGACCAAGAACACGGCCACATGAACTTTTCAAGTATGAGTGCTCAGACACCATCCCCAAATGATGGTAGAAAAAGGAAACAAAAAAACTGGTAGCAGAAGAAGGAGGAAAAGCAGATCTTCTCCGAAAGGAAGAAGAAGGTAAAAAACAACTGAATATGTAAATAATATAAAATGTCTCATAGATGTATCCACGTAATAACCCTCAATGTGAGAGGAATACGCAATAAAGAAAAAAGACAGAGTATTTTTAAATGGTTAAATAATCAACATGCTGATATTGTACTTTTACAAGAAACATATTTAGATGAAAAAATTGAAATGTATATTTAAAAAACATGGAATGGTTCTATTTTAAGTTCTTTTGGTTCACTACATAGCAGAGGAGTCTCAATTCTATTCAAAAAATGAACTAATATCAATATCGAAAATCACCACTCAACAATTATTGATGGTAGAAGAATTTTGGTAAATGTGCAAATTGGAGAAAACAAATATTCTATTGTAAATATATATGCACCCACAGTTGAAGCTCTAAAGAATCCCTTTTACAGAAAGACTCAAAAGTGGATCCATAAAAATGCAAAATATAATATAATCATAGGTGGTGATTTCAATTGTGTTCAAAACCATGCATACAGGGCGAGTCAAAAAAAAGTGTACCCTAATTGAACAAATCAAAAAAAAATGTTTGACTACAAAATCAAGGCAAACAAAACTTTAAATGATTGCGCCATTTCTTTGCTACCATCTGGAAAAAAAATCACGCTATTTGATGATACCGTTAAGTAAATATGACTATTTCTGTACAGGAGCTGTTTTTTCACCTAAAACACGGTTTTTAATTTCAAGCTTAACGAGCTTAATAATGTTTACTAGGATTATGATGTAAAGCATTACACATCTTGTTTATTAAAAGAATTAAGTAGACAATACACTTGTTCAAAATTGTCTCCTAATAGATTAAAACAATAGACAGCTTTAAGGCCTATTTATGACACAATTACCACACTTTAATCATTTCATAACAAAGGAATTGATCCTTTCGCTGTCGGTATTGTAATTTTTTATTGGTCGTATCTTATGAAATATAATGGTCAAGATCTGGAAAGCGTGTTCGGACGTTAAATTGGTCACTTTTATTCAAAACAGTGTAAAATAAGTTTCCCTCAACCAATCTAAACCAGATAAAATTCATATTAAAGCTAATTGATTTGTCTTTATACCGTAGTATATTGTTTTGAAAACAAACGAATACTTTTTCTAAAAAAAATCGCTGAAGTTGAGTACACTTTTTTTTGACTCACCCTGTATGATACTTTAAATGTCAAAGGCTGTTACAAAAAATGTAAACAGCTAGACAAATTGATAAGAAAATTCAGTCTTATAGATATCTGGAGGAAGAAACACCGAGTTAGGTGCGGTATTACAGTTTATTTTAAGGGCCTTGGCTATTAAGAGCTATTTATGTGTATATTACATATTCTAACAGTAGCCCTTTTTTGCTAAATGTAACGAGATTTTTGTTACTATTATACATGTATATGTATAGGGATTGTATATTAGCTATCGCTATCAGCTAAAGGGGTACCCCTAACAAAAGTAATGTTTAGCTTATATTAGCTACCCCTATCTGCTAATGGGCTATCTTGATTTTATATTTTTCCCCTGGAAAACGTAGCTATTGAGCTATCAGCTATCACAACCCGTTTATAGCTTATCCCCTATCTGCTAATGGGCTATTTTGATTTTATATTTTTTCCCTCGAAATCGTAGCTATTGAGCTATCAGCTATCACAACGCGTTAGCTTATATTAGATACCCCTATCTGCTAATGGGCTATCTTGATTTTATATTTTTTTCCCTGGAAAACGTAGCTATTGAGCTATCAGCTATCACAACCCGTTAGCTTATATTAGCTACCCTTATCTGCTAATGGGCTATCGTGATATTATATTTTTTTTCCCCTGGAAATCGTAGCTATCACAAACCGTTAGCTTATATTAGCTACCCCTATCTGCTAATGGGCTATCTTGATTTGATTTTATTTTTTCCCTGGAAATCGTAGCTATTGAGCTATCAGCTATCACAACCCGTTAGCTTATATTAGCTACCCCTATCTGCTAATGGGCTATCTTGATTTTATATTTTTTCCCCTGGAAATCGTAGCTATTGAGCTATCAGCTATCACAACGCGTTAGCTTATATTAGCTACCCCTATCTGCTAATGGGCTATCTTGATTTTATATTTTTCCCCCTGGAAAACGTAGCTATTGAGCTATCAGCTATCACAACCCGTTAGCTTATATTAGCTACCCCTATCTGCTAATGGGCTATCTTGATTTTATATTTTTTTCCCCCTGGAAATCGTAGCTATTGAGCTATCAGCTATCACAACCCGTTAGCTTATATTAGCTACCCCTATCTGCTAATGGGCTATCTTGATTTTATATTTTTCCCTGGAAATCGTAGCTATTGAGCTATCAGCTATCACAACCCGTTAGCTTATATTAGCTACCCCTATCTGCTAATGGGCTATCTTGATTTTATATTTTTTTTTCCCTGGAAATCGTAGCTATTGAGCTATCAGCTATCACAACGCGTTAGCTTATATAAGCTACCCCTATCTGCTAATGGGCTATCTTGATTTTATATTCCCCCCCCCCCCCCCCCTGGAAATCGTAGCTATTGAGCTATCAGCTATCACAACCCGTTAGCTTATATTACCTACCCCTATCTGCTAATGGGCTATCTTGATTTTATATTTTTTTCTTCCTGGAAATCGTAGCTATTGAGCTATCAGCTATCACAATCCGTTAGCTTATATTAGCTACCCCTATCTGCTAATGGGCTATCTTGATTTTATATTTTTCCCCCTAGAAATCGTAGCTATTGAGCTATCAGCTATCACAACCCGTTAGCTTATATTAGCTACCCTATCTGCTAATGGGCTATCTTGATTTTATTTATTTTTTCCCCTGGAAAACGTAGCTATTGAGCTATCAGCTAATACAACGCGTTAGCTTATTATTAGCTACCCCTATCTGCTAATGGGCTATCTTGATTTTATATTTTTTTCCCCTGGAAATCGTAGCTATTGAGCTATCAGCTATCACAACGCGTTAGCTTATATTAGCTACCCCTATCTGCTAATGGGCTATCTTGATTTTATTTTATTTTTTCCCTGGAAAACGTAGCTATTGAGCTATCAGCTATTACAACCCGTTAGCTTATATTAGCTACCCTATCTGCTAATGGGCTATCTTTATTTTATATTTTTTCCCTCGAAAACTGTAGCTATTGAGCTATCAGCTATCACAACCCGTTAGCTTATATTAGCTACCTCTATCTGCTAATGGGCTATCTTGATTTTATATTTTTTCCCCCTGGAAAACGTAGCTATTGAGCTATCAGCTATCACAACCCGTTAGCTTATATTAGCTACCCCTATCTGCTAATGGGCTATCTTGATTTTATATTTTCCCCCTGGAAAACGTAGCTATTGAGCTATCATCTATCACAACCCGTTAGCTTATATTAGCTACCCTATCTGCTAATGGGCTATCTTGATTTTATATTTTTTTCCCTGGAAAACGTAGCTATTGAGCTATCAGCTATCACAACCCGTTAGCTTATATTAGCTACCCTATCTGCTAATGGGCTATCTTTATTTTATATTTTTTCCCTCGAAAACTGTAGCTATTGAGCTATCAGCTAGCACAACCCGTTAGCTTATATTAGCTACCCCTATCTGCTAATGGGCTATCTTGATTTTATATTTTTTTACCCCTGGAAATCGTAGCTATTGAGCTATCAGCTATCACAACCCGTTAGCTTATATTACCTACCCCTATCTGCTAATGGGCTATCTTGATTTTATATTTTTTTCTTCCTGGAAATCATAGCTATTGAGCTATCAGCTATCACAACCCGTTAGCTTATTATTAGCTACCCTATCTGCTAATGGGCTATCTTGATTTTATATTTGATATATATCATTGCATCAATTTTTTTGGACCTGAAGAACGCTGATGTGTCTGTCAAAATTCACACTATATTAATTTCGCCATAACATGAAGTAAATACCCTAATTTTAAACTGTAATTTACAATAGGTCTCCCGTTTCGGCATAGAAACGGGCCGGTTTTGGACTTTTGCCTCAAAGGGGGTAGGGCCAGACGTTATTTATAGTGGTGTGAAACCTATAGGGGACACTTTTTCATTATTGCCTCATTTTCTTAATCTTTTGCACTTTACATAATGCGTAGTTATGATTTTTGATCAAATATACGACTTCAAAGTGGTAAAAAACAGTGAAATACATTGTGCGCCATATTGTGCAACCATCAGCTATCACAACCCCTTAGCTTATATCAGCTACCCCTATCTGCTAATGGGCTATCTTTATTTTATATTATTTCCTCATTGAAAACTGTTACGAAAGGTTTCCGAAAAATCTGTTGTTCGATAATAATTATGGTAAATTATGGCCGCGTAGAAAGTGTATTATCATGCATATTAAGAATTTTAACTTTTATTGGCTTTCTACACCTACACGTTTTAAATTTAAAAGAACGACCAATCGTGTGTTCCGGGATCGATTTGATGTTTTAACGCTTAATAAGGGTTTAAATTTCTATGGCTTCTAACACCAAGTTAAAAACACCAACAATGTGATGTTTAAACTCTTAACATGCTTTTAATACCAGTTTAAACGTCATTGGCTTCCTACACCAAAGTTATATCAAATGTAACCACCTTAACACTTTCCACGCGGCAGGCAGCTGCAGAAGACATTCCAAAATTTCACAAAATGTTTCAAAAATGTCAAAATTATTGTATTTCATTACCATATTTGGAATCACCGTGAGAAATGCATTGAAATAAGTACAAACATGCCTTGTGTTTGGTCAGTAATCTTTGAGATAGACTTTGAAAATTATGAAAGGTTTCTGAAAAATCTCTTTTGTGTATGGTAAAAATAATAGCCGCGTGGAAAGCGTTAAAAGGTGTTTACATTTTTACATTTTATTGTCTTTTTTAAGAACGACCCTTGATGTGTTTGGGAAACGATCAAGCTAATGTTTTATCTTATACTATATTGTTGTAATAGCTAATATCAGCTATAGCTAGGTTTATAATAAAGTAAAAATATAACTACCATTAGCGCATAACCCGATATTAGCTATCAATAGCTGACATTAGCTACCAATAGCTTATAGCTACCAATAGCGTATTATTAGACTGTTGTAATAGCTAATAGCTGGTATATCTATGTCTAGAATAAAGAAGAAATCGAACTACCATATCGCATTAGCGAATATTAGCTATATTAGCTAGCGCTCTATTAAGCCGATATCAGCTTATGTTAGATAGCAATAGCTTATATGATTGTTATAATAGAAGGTTGTAATAGCTAATATCAGCTATATAGCTAGATTTAGAATAAAGTAAGAATCTATGTACCATTATCCTATTAGCCAATATTAGGTATCGATAGCTTATATTGGCTACCAATAGCTTATATTAGCTACCCGTAGCTTATAATAGATTGTTGTAATAGCTTATATCAGCTATAGCTAGGTTTATAATAAAATAAAAATCGCATAACCAGATATTAGCTATCAATAGCTGATATTAGCTACCAATAGCTGATATTAGCTACCAATAGCTGATATTAGCTACCAATAGCTGATATTAGCTACCAATAGCTTATATTAGCTTCCAATAGCGTATATTAGATTGTTGTAATAGCTAATAGCTGGTATATCTATGTTTACAATAAAGAAGAAATCGAACTATCATATCGCATTAGCGGGTAGTAGCTTATATTAGCTAGCGCTCTAGTTAGCCGATATCAGCTTATATTAGATAGCAATAGCTTATATGATTGTTATAATAGAAGGTTGTAATAGCTAATATCAGCTATAGCTAGATTTAGAATAACGTAAGAATCTATGTACCATTATCCTATTAGCCAATATTAGGTCGATAGCTTATATTAGCTACCCGTAGCTTATAATAGATTGTTGTAATAGCTTATATCAGCTATAGCTAGGTTTATAATAAAATAAAAATCTAACTATTAGAGCATAACCCGATATTAGCTATCAATAGCTGATATTAGCTACCAATAGCTTATATTAGCTTCCAATAGCGTATATTAGATTGTTCTAATAGCTAATAGCTGGTATATCTATGTTTACAATAAAGAAGAAATCGAACTATCATATCGCATTAGCGGGTAGTAGCTTATATTAGCTAGCGCTCTAGTTAGCCGATATCAGCTTATGTTAGATGGCAATAGCTTATATGATTGTGATAATAGAATGTTGTAATAGCTAGTATCAGCTATAGGTAGGTTTGTAACTGATATTAGCTAATACAATAGCACATTGTAATAGCTAATATCTTATAGCTATAGCTAATATATAATAGCTGATATTAGATGTATTTGAGTACTATACTTATATACCATATTAGCTAGCTATAGCTGATAATAGCTACGGCATTAACGGGTTAATTGTAGTAGCTAATATCTTATTACCTATAGCTAATATCTAATATCCCCCTTTATTACCTAATATCATCCAATATCAGCTACAAGTACCATTAGCTAGTATCCGCAATAGCTGAGGCTATTGGTGGCTATTAGGTTTCTAATGCAGCTAAATGTAATATCGCACCTTAATGGAAACACCCTCCTCACATAAGACAATATACATGGCGACAACTTTCCCTAAACATAGCATCTAGATTAGACTATTGGTTAATAAGTGATGTTTTGAATAATTATGTACATTCTGCAGATATAAGACCTGCGATAAAAAGTGACCATAATGCAGTTTCTTTAAAAATGATCTATTTGGTAAAGCAAAAAACTGGTGCTGGCTATTGGAAGTTCAACTCCTCCCTTGTTCAAGATCAAGTTTACAAGAATAACATTAAAAACGTTATTTATGATGCTAAGGTAGAAAGTAGTAAATACAACTTTTCGGGCCAATTGACATGGGAGTTATGTAAAATTAAGGTACGTGATTTCACTGTTAATTATTGTAAACAAAAAGTGAAAACACAAAATGAAAAGATAGCCAATTTAGAGTCTGAAGTACTGCAGGGTGAAGAAGATTGGAATGTAGATCCCAAAAAAAATCAAAAACATTATATTGAATGTAAAGACAAACTTGAAAAGTATTACACACAAAAAACTAGAGGTGCAATAATACGTTCAAGAGTCAAATGGTATGAAGAAGGAGAAAAGAATACAAAATATTTTATGGGCCTGGAAAAAAGTAACAGTGTCAAGAAATGCATATCGGAACTCAAAAAACAAAATGGCAAAACTGTAAATAGCACTAGTGATATTCTAAAGGAAACGGTACAATACTATTCTAACTTGTACGCTGCTTCAAAAGAGATCGATATCAATGATATGCACGAGTACTTCAACAATCATGAAGTGAGGTGCTTGACCGAAGAAGAAGCTCTAACGTGTGAAGGTGAATTGACAATCGATGAGTGTGAAAATGTTGTTAAACAACTCAAGAATAACAAAGCTCCCGGTTCCGATGGTCTTACAGCTGATTTTTATAAGGCATTTTGGGATGATATTAAAGACCTATTGATTAATTCTATCAATGAAGGACTTGTAAAAACAGAACTATCATTCACACAAAAACGTGGCATAATCACACTTCTGTATAAAAAAGGAGACAGAACCAATCTAGATAATTGGCGTCCAATTTCGCTTTTAAATTACGACTGTAAGATTTGTACTGCGGCTCTAGCAGCCAGATTGCAACAAGTTATTGGCAAACTAATAAGTGCAGAACAGACTGGTTATATAAAAGGGCGCTTTATAGGACAAAACGTACGTCTAATTGAAGATGTTATAGATTATTGTACACAAAATAAACAAAATGGAGCTATTCTGTTTATTGATTTTAAAAAGGCTTTTGATACGCTTGAAATTCCATTTTTAGATAAATGCTTATCGAAAATGGGTTTCGGGATACAATTTAAAAAATGGATATCAACTTTATATACAAAGATTAATAGCAGTGTTTTAGTTAATGGCTGGCTTTCAGAATCGTTTCAAGTTCAAAGAGGAATACGACAAGGTTGTCCTTTATCAGCTCTGCTGTTCATTTTAGCAACAGAAATGTTATCTGTAAATATCAAGCAAAATCAGAGAGTAAAAGGTATTAAAGTGGGAAATGATTTAGAAGTAAAAATTGTTCAAATGGCTGACGATACAACTGTGATGGTAGAAGATGAAACTTCAGTTGTTAAAGTATTCGACACAATATATAAATTTAGTGAGGTATCTGGGATAACTGTTAACAATAATAAAACAGAAGGTTTATGGTTGGGACCAAACAAGCCAAGTTTTAACCAAAAGGTATTGATAAAGTGGTCGAATGATCCTGTGAAAAGTTTAGGAATACACTTTGGAAAAGATAAAAAACAAGTTGAAGATTTAAATTGGAAACCAAATATTGTAAAATTGGAAAAGACTTTAAGCCGCTGGAAAGCGAGAAAACTAACATATTATGGAAAGATCAGTATTATAAAAACAAATGGCATCTCACAGATACTGTACAATGCATCGTGTATCATAGTACCTGATTACGTTATTAAAGAAGTAAATAGAATTCTGTATACATTTTTATGGGGGTCCGGTAAGGAAAAAGTAAAGCGACGCACCACTAGTACATAGGCTTATGTAAACATTCGGGCATTTTATAAACAATCTCCACAAATTTCATATTTATATCAAAATTTTGTGTAGATTTCAAAAATCCTTGGTGGGAATTTTCTAAGTGGTGTCTTGGGCGCTTTTTGGGCTACTTTTGACGGCCATCTTGTTTTGACTTTTTGATGGTATTGAAATTGATAAAATTGGAGTACTTTGCATGTAAAACATTTGCACACCACCTCTTATGATATAATTAGAAATATGTGATAAGTAAATCTCTAAAAATAAAATTAACAGTCACACTATGGCATTTTTTTGTGCTTTTTTTGGGCTACTTTGGGTGCTTTTTGTGTGCTTTTTGGGCTCATTTTGCCATATGCATGAATTTAGACGTTTTAGTGGTAATTGGTAATTTATTTTTGATGTATTTGTATTTATTTTATTGCCACCGCATATCTGACGATGGGATAAGTCAATTGGAACTGTGTTATCTGTTATTAGGCCATCACCGGGGGGGGGGGGGGGGGGGGGGGGGGGGTGGGGGGGGGGTGTAACTCAAATATAATACTCTGATTTTCAAGACACACCCTAAATGCATATTTCACCTTAAATACCAGTAAAACAGGCATCTCTTCTGAACGAGGTCTGTTTCATAAAAAGTGTAAAGAAATAGGCACATCACAATCAAATATATACCTGGTTAAAAGGAACTTTCAAGTATGATATAGATTACTTTTCCCAAACCTATTGATAACAAAGTGAATGCGAGGAAATTAAGAAATGAGTTCAAGAGGATTTTGAAAAAGTACCCTTTTTCTTTAAAAAATGAGAAAAAGCTAAAAAAAAATTGCTCAAATTATATAGAACAAGGAGACAAAGTCTAATATACATGATTATATGCAACTAGGGCTGCTAAGGGGTGATTAAAGGGTTCAGAAGGCCCAGTAAGAAAGGCACCCCTTAAACTGAGAAAAAATTGTGACACGTTACTAAATGGGCCTATATTGCACCTGTTAATCATATTATTTTGATATAATGTACATGTAAAGTGCAATGTACAAGGCATTAATCTATAAATATAACGAGCACACACGTCAAATTTCATCCCAGGTAGAAAATGACATTTAAAGTTTAGAAACACTGAATATTCAAATTTACAATTATGGAAATTAGATCTTCAAAATAGGCCTACTGATTACTATTACAATCATATTTTAATTAATACTTTACACAATTTCCAGTGAAGAAATCAACATCATTAACTGTGTAATTCATTTTTATTTGCAAATTTGTTAAATATCCCCCCTTGAAAACAATGAAATACATAGAGACCGACAGACATGACAGACACAAAGACAGACAGACAGACAGGCAGACAGACACACATACATTGCGCAAGACAGCAAAACAAATATGGACAAACTGGTTGCTCAAGCAACATAAATGATCGAAACCAAAGTGAAACCGAAAAAGAGAAGTAGCTGGAAAAGAGTAAGATGAAAATGATATCAAAGGAAAAAGTAATATAAACTATAGGAACAAAAGTAATGTAAAACAACTCAACAAAAAGTTGTGAACGGGCTAAAAAGCAAATGAAATATTATGAACTACATTGGATATTGCATGTTTAACTCTGAAAGTAAAAGTTCAAATAGAGTTGTGATTGGGCATTCCTAGAATGCAGGCCTTTGTTTTAATTTTTAACAAAACACGATAGTATCATAAAACATAAAGGAATTATAACACGCAATCAAGACCAATACCAGTATATTGATACTGTGGTAATTTTTGTATAGATAATCAACATAACAATAACATATTCAAAGTTTGGTCACAATACAAAATGTGACAATCTGGAATTGTTCGTTCACAATACTACAGAAAAGTTAACTTTCTAAAAGTGTCTTATATGACCTGGTTGCGATGTAACATGTCCCAAATTTCACTCGTGATGATGGCAAGCGGAAGCGCCTATCAGTCTTTATTTTAACTAGCCACTAACAATATACATTTTTGTGTGTACCACTTTACCTCTTTTAGAGGCATAGGTAGGTTCCGTCGGTACATTTGCCACTTTTACCATGCGATTTTTTTTTGCCGGTTTTGAGACAACCACATCGCTCATCGCTACCCCCCCCCCCCCCCCCCCCTGCTTAAATGATCCCCTGTGGTCATTAAATGTTCCCTTGTGGTCGTTAAATGATCTCCTGTGGTCCTTAAATGAACCCCAGTAGTCATTAAATGATCACTTGTTGTCCTTAAATGATCCCCTGTGGTCATTAAATGATCCCCTGTGGTCAATAAATGATCCCCTGTGGTCATTAAATGATCCCCTGTGGTCATTAAATGATCCCCTGTGGTCAATAAATGATCCCATGTGGTCATTAAATGATCCCCTGTGGTCATTGAATGGTCCCCTGTGGTCATTAAATATCCCATGTGGTCCTTAAATGATCCTCTGTGGTCCTTAAATGATCCCCTGTGGTCATTAAATGATCCCCTGTGGTCAATAAATGATCCCCTGTGGTCATTAAATGATCCCCTGTGGTCATTAAATGGTCCTCTGTGGTCAGTGAATATCCCATGTGGTCATTAAATGATCCCCTGTGGTCATTAAATGATCCCTTGTGTTCCTTAAATGATCCCATATGACCCTTAAATGATCCCCATGGTCATTAAATGATCCCATGTGGTCATTAAATGATCTCCTGTGGTCATTAAATGATCCGATGTGGTCATTAAATATCCCATGTGGTCATTAAATGATCCCCTGTGGTCATTAAATGTTTCCATGTGGTCAATAAATGATCTCATGTGGTCATTAAATGATCCCCCGTGGTCATTTAAATGATCCCCAGTGGTCATTAAATGATCCCTTGTTGTCCATAAATGATCCCCTGTGGTCTTTACATGATCCCCTGTGGACCTTGAATGATCCTCTGTGGTCCCTAAATGATCCACTGTGGTCAATAAATGATCCCCTGTGGTCATTAAATGATCACTTGTTGTCCTTAAATGATCCCCTGTGGTCATTAAATGATCCCCTGTGGTCAATAAATGATCCCCTGTGGTCATTAAATGATCCCCTGTGGTCAATAAATGATCCCATGTGGTCATTAAATGATCCCCTGTGGTCATTGAATGGTCCCCTGTGGTCATTAAATATCCCATGTGGTCCTTAAATGATCCTCTGTGGTCCTTAAATGATCCCCTGTGGTCATTAAATGATCCCCTGTGGTCAATAAATGATCCCCTGTGGTCATTAAATGATCCCCTGTGGTCATTAAATGGTCCTCTGTGGTCAGTGAATATCCCATGTGGTCATTAAATGATCCCCTGTGGTCATTAAATGATCCCTTGTGTTCCTTAAATGATCCCATATGACCCTTAAATGATCCCCATGGTCATTAAATGATCCCATGTGGTCATTAAATGATCTCCTGTGGTCATTAAATGATCCGATGTGGTCATTAAATATCCCATGTGGTCATTAAATGATCCCATGTGGTCAATAAATGATCTCATGTGGTCATTAAATGATCCCCCGTGGTCCTTACATGATCCCCTGTGGACCTTGAATGATCCCCTGTGGACCTTGAATGATCCTCTGTGGTCCCTAAATGATCCACTGTGGTCAATAAATGATCCCCTGTGGTCATTAAATGATCCACTGTGGTCATTAAATGATCCACTGTGGTCATTAAATGATCCCCTGTGGTCATTAAATGATCCTCTGTTGTCGTTTAATGATCCCCTGTGGTCAATAAATGATCTCCTGTGGTCATTAAATGATCTCCTGTGGTCATTAAATATCCCATGTGGTCATTAAATTAATGATCCCCTGTGGTCATTAAATGTTTCCATGCATGTGGTCAATAAATGACCCCCCAGTGGTCAATAAATGACCCCCCAGTGGTCATTAAATGATCCCTTGTTGTCCTTAAATGATCCCGTGGTCCTTACATGATCCCCCGTGGTCTTTAAATGATCCTCTGTGGTCCTTAAATGATCCCCTGTGGTCAATAAATGATCCCCTGTGGTCATTAAATGATCCCCTGTGGTCATTAAATGATCCCCTGTGGTCATTAAATGATCCACTGTGGTCATTAAATGATCCCCTGCGGTCATTAAATGATCCTCTGTTGTCGTTAAATGATCCCCTGTGGTCAATAAATGATCTCCTGTGGTCATTAAATAATCCGATGTGGTCATTAAATATCCCATGTGGTCATTAAATGATCCCCCGTGGTCCTTAAATGATCCCCTGTGGTCCTTACATGATCCCTTGGGGTCCTTAAAAATAATCTCTTGTGGTCCTTAAATGATCCCCTGGTCCTTACATGATCCCTTGTGTTCCTTTAATGATCCCTTGTGGTCCTTTAATGGTCCCCTGTGGTCCTTAACTGATCCCTTTGACCCTTAAATGGTCCCCTTTGACCCTTAACTGATCCCCTGTGGTCCTTAATTGATCCCTTGTGGTCCCAATGATCCCGTGTGGTCCTTTAAATGATCCCGTGTGGTCCTTAAATTGAACCATTGTGGTCCTTATATGAATCACTTGTGGTCATTGAATGATCACTTGTGGTCATTGAATGATCACTTGTGGTCATTGAATGATCACTTGTGGTCATAGAATGATCACTTGTGGTCATTGAATGATCACTTGTGGTCATTGAATGATCACCACTTGGGTCTTTAAATTATCACATGGATGGTAATGATCTTATGTCATATGAATATATTTAGTCAGACAGTTCAGTCATCTGTGGTTCAACGGTATCTATTGGTGTCCCATTTGAATGATTTCGGTTTTAAATCCGTACTCAAGCGGTGAACTAAACAAAATAAGTACCATACAAACAGGTGTCTACTCCAATAGGGGCCGGTGTATAAGATGCTCTCAGTGGTGCTAAGGACGGCATTTTAGGTTTTTCAAGATGGCATCTTAGGGCGTGTTCACACTATAGCTTTTTCCTCAACCCGGGTCGGACCCGGGTCGAACCCGGATTGATCAATAATTCATTTTCTGTTCACACTAGCGCTATGTATGTCAAAGTCTATTTGTTGCAAGTGTTGGCTGTCTTTTTAACTTTCTAAATTTAATTACCTTTAATATGACACCTTGTTTGTGCAAATTGAACATGTAGTTTTTTCTGTAGAAATTCACAAACTTTGGCAAATCTAGTGTTTCTAGAAAATAGTGAAAAAGTACTAACATTCCCATTGAATAAACCATCCATCACCACTCAGTTGTGGAGGGAAACAAATTGTGTTATACCTTGGTGTTTTGGCATCAAAATAAAATAAAAGTCTTTAGCATACATTGATTTTAAAGAAGATAAAAAAAGATTTACTAAACTATGTGTTTTCTGAAATTTGGCAGTATTTGGGAATTCGGCTACGCCTCCTATATTAAGTCAATGGGTTTTCAAATAACAAAAAATTCCGTAAATCAAAAACGGCTTTTTGGAAAAAATTCAAACTTGGCATATCATCTTTTCTCATCAATATACACATCCTCTGTTATTTTGAAGCAAATCATTGCTGGTCACCGTAGCCGAGTTAGTCACCTTAAGCTTTATCTCAAATGAAATACGTATGTAGGGATTCTGTACATCTAAAAACAAATCTACATTCTAAAACACTGGCAAATCCAAAGAAAGATTTGGGTTCCACCCCAGACTTGTTGTTATGTGTTTCAGTATCTGTGATTTTTTTATTGAGTGCTTTGATTTTATTTTGGTATTGCTCAATGTTACGGTGGAAACCCATTGCCTCCATCTGGCGTGATATATTGGCGTAAATATTCTTATTGTGGATCATTGAGTTGCACGGTCTCATCCGACCAGAGTTCCATCATGGCTTCCGTTTCAATTTGAATCCATTTATTTGTCATTTTGATAATATTTCAACCAGAACCAGAGACAGAAGAGAACGTGCGAAGCAAAGCTCGAAACTGACGTAAACAACTACCACGACTACAATGCCAAACCACGATCAGATGTTAGGTCAGCAGTCAGGTTATCTTTCCGGCATCCCGGGTCGAAATAGCGATTTCTGTTCACACTATAGCTTTTTCTTCAACCCGGGTCGAACCCGGATCGATCGATATTTCATTTTCTGTTCACACTAGCCGACTAGCGCTATGTATGTGTTGAAGTTGTATCCGCATTGGCAAATGGGTTTATTGAATCCGGAAGTTAACATTATTATATTAATGACCTATGACCTAGCTTGCTCATCATGGCGGGTATAAACAACAAACAACAGTGGCTGGTAATGAAATACCGTCGAAAACATCAGCGACAAAGTGCCAGAGGCCGTAGAATAATGGCAAGAATAAAGCGGGCAACCATTAACATTCTTTTCAGGTTATCTACTTCCGGCAACCCGGGTCGAAACAGCGATTTCTGTTCACACTACAGTCGATGCGGGTTGAACCCGGGTTCTACCCTTCACTTTCGCAGGGTTGTAATTTTCGACCCGGGTCGGATTTTTGAGCCATTTTTCTGTTCACACCAGACTTCAACGTCGTGGAGAAAACTACCTATAGTGTGAACACGCCCTAAGATTAAGATGGTAGAGTCACCCACAATGACTCCTCTATTGGATTTGTAAATACCAGAATTAGTGGAAAATGACACCTCATTCATCTTTCTAGCTCACCTGGATTGTAACAACGAATTTGACCGATTAGCAGTATTCCAGTATGCTAAATGAATTGTATAATATTGCTTACAAGCTTATTTATACACGATAAGTCTGTATTATTTTTAAATAACATCCATTGTTTTTCCATTTTCAGTATAAAATCGTGCTATTATATCCCACACAATACGGAGAAGAAAATAGTATTTATTTTGAGGGTACTTTTCTGTTTCCGTTGTCCAAAATTTCTCTCTGGCTTTGACCACAACTGACTGAAACAGATATCAATTATCATTTACTTTAAATGTATAGCCATGATTCAGATAATCATGACAAATGTCATGGGGATGACATTCATATTTGATTTTAAGGATGTAGAACTTAGTGAATGACCCTCATACTTTGCAGACAGACAATGTTTTGCCTAAAGCATGAAATTATCATCTAAATCAAAAGTTAAAAAGTAAGGGACTTTTTAATGTTTACCAATTTTAAAAAGAAACTCCACCCAATGTGAAAAAGAAGAATAAGACCACTTCTTTACACGTTTAAATGTCCCTAAAAATTAGCCTGGCCCAATGTAGAAACAAAGCTTTGGATTAGGGGAAGGTGGGGTAATGGCGGACGCGGGGTAATCGCGGACAGGGCTGTATCTAAAGGCAGGTGAAAGAAGGTGGTATTTTGCCACCCTATGATGTTAGGTGCCTTCCATTGAAATCACACAAAACCTAAATGGGATGGTTGTCTCGCAAATTCTCGCGAGAATTACAAAAATCACTTTTTGGGCAAGTTGATATTTTGGTGCATTAATCTCTCTTTGAAACTGGTATTTCTACATCAAGGAAAACAAAGTCTTATTATTATTTTTATGTAATGTTTGATACCTTCTGATAAAAAAAAAATTAATTCGGAGTCACAATGATGAGCATAATAATAATAAGAGAGGATGTACCCATACATTGTACATGGATTGGGGTAATCCCGGACATGTACCGTTTCCATGGTAACCAATATGGGCGTGGTCAATTTAACATCATAAATCGGTAATAGTTGTTGACCATATAAATATGTGACATTGTTCTTTGATTTCTGCTACACTTTTAAAAAGGGTATTTTTTAACTCCCATTGAAATGCTATATTCCAATAAAAAGAGAGCTGCCATTGATAAATACGGTCCGGGATTACCCCCAGAGTATTGCGTCGTAGCTTCGAATTTCAAAATGATGAGTTGATAAAAACTTGATAAAAGGTAGAACCTTCACAGTGTTTTGTGTTTACATGATTTTTATTGTTATATGACGTATTATATGTGTGTTATACCTCTCTAACAAAATGTGTCCGCCATTACCCCACCTTCCCCTACTCATGTGTGATGCACATCACGTACTCGTCAAAATGAGAATTATCACTGATTTTGAACAAGCATAACTATGCAAATAATATACAGACTTGGACAAACTGGCGAGAATTACATTAACAAAGACCTTAAAAATACACTGTCTCGAACCCGGTCCCTCTCGCATTTGCGGCGATTGGTTAATCCACTAGACCACTATACCAGACGAACGAGCATACAAAGTATTTGTTGAAAGCATCTAGCAGCCGAAATACATGAGTAACTATTAACAACATTATATAATAACAGTATTAACAATATTATATAATAACAGTTCAACATTGAAAAGAATAACATAGTAGTTGACAAGAGATTAACAGAAGCCTTTTTCCTCTCAAACAAGACAATTCGCTGCACTTTGTCTTTACACAATGGTGTGTATCTTCAGTCTGATAAATCCAAGTAATTATATGATCTAAAATTCTAATGAAAGGGTATGTAAAAGATGATGAAAAAACAATGGACCTAATCTCATTTGGTTTCATGATGAAAAACATGATGAACTTGGGATATGATGGGTACTAATCATTTTGGGACAGTCTGAAGACCCATTACTGTACACTCTTTATGGAACAGGCCTCGTATAGAAGAGAAAAAACATGCGAGGATGTAGGCGTATGTGTCCTGGTATTTAAGGTGAAATAATATGCATTTAGGACGTGTCTGAACAATCAGAGCATTATATCCCTACGGATGGCCTAAATAGCAGATAACACAGTTCCTATTGACATAGCCCATCGTCAGATATGTGGTGGCAAGAAAATATATACAAATCCATCAAAATATAATGACCAATTACCACTAAAACGTCCGAATTCACACTTATGACGAAATGAGCCCAAAAAGCACCCAAAAGCACCCAAAAAGTACCCAAAAGTAGCCCAAAAGCTCCCCCCCCCCCCCCCCCATGACTGCTATTTTTATTTTTAGAGATTTACTTATCACATATTCCTAGTTATACCATAAGAGGTGGTGTGCAAATGTTTTACATGCCAAGTACTCCCATTTTATCAATTTCAATACCATCAAAAAGTCAAAACAAGATGGCCGCCAAAAGTAGCCCAAACAGCGCCCAAGACACCACTTAGAAAATTCCCACCAAGAATTTTTGGAATCTACACAAAATGTTGATTAAAATATGAAATTTGTGGAGATTGTTTATAAAATGCCCGAAGGGACGAAAAATTGAACATAAGCCTATGTACTACACAACACAATGCATGGATAATGGAGGTCTACAAATGACTGATATTGAATGTCAGATAAATGCTCTTAGAATCAAATGGGTATCACGAATGTTAGATATAAATAATACTGGAATTTGGAATAAGATTGTGAAATATCTACTAGAGCCAATTGGTGGTCTATCCTTGTTACTCAAACTTAACTGTAAAGGTAAAGATGTAAACAAAGTGTTTAAAAAAAAATCCTCCACCATTTTATAAAGACGTTCTGAAAGCTTGGTATGTTCTGCAGGGAAAAAAAGTTGAAGACGGTGCGGTTCATAAGAATGATATTATATGGGGAAATAACAATGTTAGGTATAAAGGCCAAATGCTGTATTATACAAAGTGGATAAATGCTGGTATTATACATGTTCATGATATTGTAACTGAAAACAGGTTTATTAACTTGACGGAACTGTCAAGAAAAGTTAAATGTCCAACAAATATATTCAAGCTGCACATGCTTGTGTCTGCAATTCCAAAAAAAATGGAAACACGAAGTAAAACAGAACAATTTGTGTTCACACAAGAAACAAAGTCGTACATTTTTTATTGTTAGGAATAAGGTCAAACACATTAGTATTTTACAGACTAAAGATATATATAAAATGTTAAATACTCACTCAGAAGATGCCTATTGTATACAGTATTGGGAAAAACAAAAAATCAATAGTAATGATTGGAGTAAAATATTTTCTTTCAAAATTAGAAACAGAATAGTTAACAAGATAGGCCATTTTCAATATAATCTCATGAACAATCTTATTTGCTGTAAAAGGAATTTATGTAAATGGCAACTAAGTGTCTCAGACAAATGTAATGTATGTAATTGTTTAGATAATTATGACCACTTTTTTGTAAAATGCAATTATAACAAACATTTCTGGATTAAATTTTCCAAATATATACAATTCTTGATGAAGGAATACGATTTTGATATATCTTTGGAAAAAATCATATGCGGTTGGAACATCCGTAATTCTAAATTTAATTTTACAAATATGTTAATTGAACTAGCATCTTATGCCGTATATAAATCAAGAATAATTTATTATGATACAAATAAAACAACACCTATTTCAATTCTGTTCATGTTGGAAATTAAGAAGATTGACGAAATTATTGCAGTTTCGAAAAGAAAGGTAAAAATAGAACAGAAAGATTTAGAACATTGCAAAATATACTGGAATATAAAATAAATGATACTTTATTCTTGAAATGTTAAATCAAGTTATCACATTGTACTAATAATATTATAAAAGAATGTCTCATAAAGTACGATATCTATATTTACACATGTGTATTATTATTTAACGTGATATTATAAGTTAACACTTGTTGAGATGAAAATAAAGACTACACTACCTCTATGAGGTTAAAAGAGAAAATTTTTTTTTTACAGCTTTGATGTATAAATGTGCATATTCTACTATAAAGGGTGTGTTAAAACAAAGTGGGAATATAATTAAAACTACATCCCATATTTTTTTCTTCCGAGAAGCCGTATTAGTTCTTTATCACATACAGTTCATCCCATCAAATATCACCCCCTTACTTCCGAGATATGATCGATTCAGTCACAAGAGTGTGAATCCGACGCGGCCATTTTTGAACAAGAATTGCATTTGCAACTGAATAGATTTCATTTGAGACACCAATGATTATTTATAGGATACATCAATGTATTGTCTAAAATACATCGAATATTCAAATATTCTGTGGTTTGTCATGGATAATGTGGATGAAAATACGTTTTTCTGCTCAAATTGAGAACTATCAACATTTAGTAGGTAGATGTGTATTGATTTGATTGATTATGTTCAATTCCACACTGAATGGTGATTATAATAAATGAGCTCTGTGCGCATGGAAGACTAGTGGCCAAAACTTAATTTGATATGCCTGAATAAATTTGCCATAATTTGTTAACGAAAGCCCAAAAATGGATAGACACAATTTCATGTGATACATTAAATATTGCATACAATCTTATTTTTTTCATGGCTAAAAATAATAATGTTTCACATGAGACACTGACCCGCCCTGTATTTCGTATTGTTTTACCATGTTTACAATACAAGTATAATAAACGGAGTTCCACTTTCTAGCGTTACTGTAACATAGAATAGGAATTGATTAAATACGTATGAGTTAGTTGTCATTACGCGTCTATATCTGTCGATTATACATTTAATTCAGTATCAATACGTAATGCTATAATGTTTGTTTTGTACGTTCATATTCATATAAATTCAACGATGTCATCATTTTTGAGGCGACCTATGGATCAACAGATCACATGGTAACTTCATAGATACCAGCTTGTTCCTCCTGTGGTGGATTGGAGGATTTGTTACGATTTTATCGGTAGAGAGACAGTTGCCTCCGTTGCTATCATCAGCTCCTACAATTAATGATGTAGTAAAATGAGGGTAAATTCTCATAGACGTCTTCTAACTGTGCCATTGGTATATTGATGGGTGGGAAATTGGCCCGAAAATAGGTATAGAGAAAGTCAAATTTTCGGCAGGCACATCCATGTACGATTTTGGCGAAAGTACCGCCCCCCCCCCCCCCCCCCCCCCCCTTGGGGTTTATCGACCTCGTCCGAATCTTTAATACTTCATGAGCCGTTTTGACCAAAATGTTTAATTCGGCATGATTTGTACTGCATGCAAAAGCTTGTAAAGGTTCTGAAAGGTTAAATGTGCAGTTAAACAAATTTATTAAAGGGCTGCCATCACATGTCATCTTTACCGTGTATTCCTATATATAAATGATTACTTTTACAAAAACCCATATTGCTACTTACTCTCTCCATTAGTCTGTCCCATAACATAAACTCTTTGACCTGCTCCTGCTTCATTCTCTGCTGTAACTGACACATTGTACGTTGAATGTGGAAGTAATTCAGTCAATGTACGCGTTAACAACCTCGATTTTCTTGGATTCGCATACAACTATGGCAGGCCCAATGTCCAGTAACTCGAAAAACCAAGTTTTTCGCCGAAAAACTTGGTTTATCGATTGAAAATCCAAGTTTTTCAAGTGAAAATCCAAGTTTTTCTCGAAAAACTTGGATTATCAAAGTTTTTCGACGCCTAATGTCCATTAATTCGAAAAACTTGGTTTATCATTTTGAAAAACTTGGTTTTTCAACGCGGAATGTAAAATAATTCGAAAAACTTGGTTTATCAATTGAAAAACTAAGTTTTTCGACGCCTAATGTCCAATAATTCGAAAAACTTGGTTTATCTATTGAAAATCCAAGTTTTTCGATGCCTAATGTCCAATAATTCGAAACACTTGGTTTATCAATTGAAAATCCAAGTTTTTCGACGCCTAATGTCCAATAAAACTTGGTTTATCAATTGAAAATCCAAGTTTTCGACGCCTAATGTCCAATAATTCGAAAAACTTGGTTTATCAATTGAAAATCCAAGTTTTTCGACGCCTAATGTCCAATAATTCGAAAAACTTGGTTTTTCAACGCGGAATGTAAAATAATTCGAAAAACTTGGTTTATCAATTGAAACTCCAAGTTTTCGACGCCTAATGTCCAATAATTCGAAAAACTTGGTTTATCAATTGAAAATCCAAGTTTTTCGACGCCTAATGTCCAATAATTCGAAAAACTTGGTTTTTCAATTGATAAACCAAGTTTTTAGAGAAAAACTTGGTTTTTTACTTGAAAAACTTGGATTTTCAATCGATAAACTTGGATTTTCAATCGATAAACCAAGTTTTTCGGCGAAAAACTTGGTTTTTCGAGTTACTAGACATTGGGCCTGCCATATACAACCACCTCGTTGCAGAGCTATCAAGCACTTCGCACTGATCTTTATTTAAGAGTTGATACCGTATAGTGTAATCATTTTCCATGCAGTTATTTTCTGAAGAAGGTTGCCAAGTCAGGTGAAGTTCAGTTGATGAAAGTGATGCAACGAGTAAAGAATTCACTGGACCAGGTTCTTATATACATGAATGAATAATTACACAACATTTATTTAGGGGCCATATCCAAACTCTCAAGTGATTTTATAGCGTTTTTCTACCGATTTTACCCCGGTATTAAAACGGTATTTTTTTCTATTGTTAAAAGCATCGGAAAATAATCGGTGATTAACTAGAGCCTCTCTACTTATCTGGCGTTAACAATAGAACTATTGTAGTACTGTCGATGGCTCAATTAGTGAAGCAGACAGATAAAAGCGCGAGGAAGGTTGTGTTATTAAGCTGACCAGTGTTCACCCGACCCCCGTTGTGACGTAAAGAGCGACCCATTTGCCAGATTGTACATCTATCAGGTTTTCTAGTACAAGTGCCAGGTTTTATTGTTTTCTGGTTTAGGCATAATGTGTGTAATCAAGTAGCATTATGAATCTTACTCCCCTAAATAGTGTCATTTTTCTGCGTTTTAGACTATTTAAGAATGTTGCATACACTCAGAACGTGACCTAATAAATAATTATTATTAAGACATGAAGTAATTAATGTAAATAAATAATATATAAATTAATAATTATATCAATCAAATCTACTGTATTTAGGCCTATTTATAATTAATTGATTGATAAATAATTAAATAAACATCAACAATTAAGAAAGAAAATTTAAAATGATGTCAATATAAATGAAAACCGACCTCTACCCAGACTGGACCGCTCTACGTATAGAGCACAAGGAATATAAACCATATAAACCGCCACAAAGATTCGAACGTACGGCCTGCTGATTGAGAGTCCTAATCTTTACCAACTGAGCTATTTCGATTTTCCTGAAATCCTCAGCGCTTAGTGCGGGAGCGGGGAGCACCGCTCTCAGGAAATAACAGCTAAAATTGAGGAAATCATGCCATTGTCCAAAAAAATAAAAGGAGGAAAAAGGAGGAAGGAAAGAAGAAAAAGAGGGAAGAGGAAAAAGAGGGAAGAGGAAAAAGAGGAAAAAGAAGAGAAAAGGAGAGAAAAGAGAAAGAGGAAAAAGGGGAAAGAAGGGAAATAGAAAAGAGAGGACGAGATGACGAATAGGGCAGGGTAAAGCTAGATTCAATTTGAAGTGAGGCAGTGAAGCCACAAACTGACGCGTGTGGATGGAATGTATCATACAGGAAATCTCAAGACCTTCGAGGAACATTTGCAATGTCATCAGGGCAGGCAGTCAATGAAAAACAGTGAAAAGAAGACAAGTCGAGTCGTGAAGGTGGATCTGAGGAAAGTTATACAACGAGGGTTCCGAGCCATAGGAAATTCAATTTATCAATGCAGCACTAAAAATTAAAGGAAGAACTGTTGAGAACGACCTAGAAAACCTTGAGGAAATATTGGATCAATGAGATATAAAGAAAAACCATAAGCACCAAACAAGTTGGAAAGTAGTAAAGTTTGAGGAAATGGAATCATCAACATCAAGAGGAATAAGCAGTAACATGAATGGAGATGACTAAAAGGACAGCAGCTGATACCAACATCTCAGATTTGAGGATATCATATTTTTGCTAAAAGGATGAAAAGGGAAGACAAGGCCAAATTGATAGTCACATTTAAATAAACCCTTTCAATGCAAAAATAGAGAAAGTTAAAAAAGGAGATGCACATGATAAATACACAAACAGACATAAATCTCAATAATTGTAATCACAAGCGTACAAATGGGACTACGGGCTGCCAACAGGAGTTCAAAGATAAAAATAACCAGTGGTCTCTTTACTCTCTTCATATCCATGCGAGTGATGCGACAATAAATGTTTGACAGCTCTGCTCATAAAGCTTGCTCGTGCAAATTTCTATGCAAAGTGCATACATCTTGTGCCATGTAACAGAGTATATCATTCATTCGTGTACCATTAAGAGGATCATACCGTACTATTACTATCATTTGAGATCTGGTAAGGAAAACTATGAATATGGAAGCTTTCAAAATCAAATTTTTGTGTATACTATACTTTGAGAATGACTTATTACTGAGTCATGAGGAAAATAATTGATCTGAGCAAACAGGTTTAACTTTAAACATGTTAAATAGTGAATGTTCAGTGCAGTTAAGGGGGCTGTCAAGTGTCGTTTTATGAATTTGTCAAGCACTGTAACTTTCAAACTATTTATGTGTTGTACATAAAATTATACACTTTTTTGAATGAAATGAGTCGGGGAATCCATTTTTCGTATCAAAAATCGTGATTTTTATATTTTTGCCCAAAAATGCCTCTTTTTTGCCTAAATTTTATTAACAACCTAACAAAATAATTTTTATTTAAAAAATTCTAAAATTTTACAGAAAGCATCTTTATTTAATTATCTAGGAAGTGGTTTTTTTTTTTGCCTTTAAAATTTTTAGTTTTGAAATTATTGACCAAAAAGTGCTAAAAATGTGAATTTTGAGATAAAATGGTGCTGGTGTTCATGAAATAGCCCTTTCTGCATCAAAAATCTTGTTTGATTAATTTATTTTGCATGCTGAATTCAATTACCATGATATGATGGAGTAAATTGTCATGATTGTTGGGCTGGAATTTATTTTAGTACATTCAAATGGTAGACCTTTGTATCAAAAATATTATGAATTCAGAAATAACATGGAATTGAATTTCAAACTTAAAACTATATATGTAATTGCATTGGGTTGTGAGTTATTTTAAAAATGGTTTTGTAATTGCAAATCAATATCCCGACTGACACCCTGGCCCACAGAGCATGTTGTGATACAAATAACTGTTTATGTCTCCTTCATAACAAGAATTATCTTTAGCGTTGGTTATCAAATTTAAGTTTTAAGTAATGGCATTCCCTGTTTTACAGATGGTCCTCACCGTCTTCCAAGCACAAGTCATAGTCAACCGTGTCTCAAGTTCCGGATTCAAGCCTCTTTATATCACGCATTGTTCAAGAAGATGTCCAAGTCAAGTCAAGTCAAGTCATCCCAGTCCGGTCAAATCAGTGGTTGAATGACGTGGGCAAATGCATAGTTAGATAGAAAGCTGCAAACTGAAAATGAGTACATTTATGGTACAATTGTTACGGTTTGATTGAGGAGATCTTGAACCTTAGGACCATGCTCCTGAGGAAGAAATGACTTTTTGCACCCCTGGCTGTAATTCCCCACATTTAAGCCTATAATTTATAATTGGAACATGTCTGGCCCCTACGATTTTACAGACATGAGAAAAAAATGGGGGAAAAAAGATCATAGCCAAAATAAGTGATCGGAACATAAACCTTTAATTAGACTGCCAGTTCATTCTAACATTATTTTGATGGACTAACGATCGTTGATGACAGTCGTACACCTTGCATATCTTGCTTTATCCTTTTTATGTACATACAGTGTGAAAACAGTGATATGCCATTATACAGTTTCTTTCTGTCATTTACAAGGCTATTGGAGCATACCTCAGTTCTGACGCGATCTATGCCAACCTGTAGAGATGTAGATTAAAATACAAGATCATAAGGATAATAAAGCACTTATAGTTATATATAATATCGTTGAAAGACTATTGGAACACATCTTAGCTCTATGGCGATCCATGCAAATGTGTAAATAGAGATGTAAGTTAAAACACAGGATCCTAATGATGATAAGACACTTAAAGTTATAGGGCCGTATTCTCGTACTAAACACGGTTTTAGCTTAAAACCGTGTTTAACTACGTACAAGAATACGGCCCAATGTGTGTTACAATTCTATTGGAGCACGTATCGGCTCTCACGCGAGCTATGCCAACTTGTAAATAGATGAAGGTTAAAAAACAGGATCATAAAATTAATAAGACACTTGTGGTTATCTACAATGCTATTGGAAAGCATCTCAGCTCTGATGCGATCTATGCTAGCTTGTAAATAGAAATGTAGGTATGAGACACAGGATCATAATAAGTCGCTTATAATTATATTTATAACTATTTTCTGAAAGTATTGGAGTAAATCTTAGCTCGGATGTAATCCATGCCTATTGTTATAGAGATTTAGGTTAAAAAACAGGGGAAAAGTGGAACACATTTTATAAGAAGCAATATAATTATACATATTTTAATCATTTTAATATCAGTCGTGCTTTGCGCCATTGTACACAGAGACAAAAGTTATTTGATTGCTTGCCAATTTTGCGCGAATAATATATTGCTCGCTAATTATATCTACATGGCTCAGGTTTTTATGGCAGTTTAAAATTTAAGGCCATCTCAACTCTGAAGCTATTGGTGAAAAATTGTAAATAGAAAAGCATATTAATTCACAGCGAGTGTATTATTATTTCAGCATTATAATCATGGTTCATTATTATCAATGAAATATAATCAGCAATCATTTATAATAATGCATTTGTTGAATAATTTAATAATCATATACTCTCGTATGCTACATTGTTAAGAGAAAACTTACTTGCTAATGGATATTTGCTGTAAGAATGGATCTGCTTAAGAGTGGTGTTTTTATTTAAGTAGCTTACAGCCTAGCGAGTCTAAAACTATCTATATATTTAAAAATATCCGCTCAATTATTATAAATAAGGTGTCATATTATGGAGAGGGTTTTGCCCGTTTAATAATTGTCTATATTTCAAACACTTTTCCAGTTTGAAAAAGGGACGAGGTGACTTTTAATATTCGTTTTTTTAATTATGTTTTATTTTCTTTATTTTGAATCGAGTGGTCGGAACCAATATCAACCTTTTATGTCATGGACTCAGAATCAATTTTAATTGGCCTACGCAAAGTTATATTAGTAATAACCCCTAACGAACAACATTGTTTTTCTATGGGATGTCGTTGATTTGTATTGAACACTGCGTGCTATCAAAATCGGTCAGGCATGTATGGATGAGCGGTGAGTGATTCCTTATTGACACTGCTGAGCACACACTAGACAATGATGCCCCATAGAAAATAAGTGTACTACAACTTTGTTTTCGGTTGGTCTGGTTACTCAAGTCATCATAACTTTAATTTTTATGAAGGTCTCGAATTACGAGGAGGAAACTTTTGTGTCTTATATAATCTAAGATTTTGAATACCGATCACTATTATTGATTTTAAATTATATAGTATTAAACCACCTGGTCAGGAACATAATAATGTGTTAGATGTATACTTCATTACAAATCCAATAAAAGGTATAACGAACTTTGTACAAACGACTACACTCATTTTATTTTACTTCCCGTTTAGCCCTCTCTAACCTCATTCTCAACTAGCTATGTACCCTCTCCTATTGTATCAGAAACTCTTGGAAATAGCTATTATTATTAAAATCAGAACAGAACATAATGTTATAACTAATCAAACTTGATCTGCGTACAAAATATAAACTTTCATTGGGCGAGAGTATATAGGTGGTGACAAACATTGGAGATATTCCGTGATTTGGATAGCTGCCATAATTGAGGGAACACAGAAGTGTTTGCAACACCCTCCTCATTCAATACATGGTGTGGGCGACCTCCAAATTAGTAAAGTGCTCAATAAAAGAAAGTCATACACTTTGTTTAGGTCCTTTATAGTAACTTTCGATTACATTCTGACCACACAGACTAGATAAACATTTGGAGGAATCTTTCCGGCACAATTTGATACCAACATTGCCACCTAACAACAAAGATAAACCATGATTAGCACCATTTAAAGAAAATTAGTCACTTTTCAAAAGTCGCATTTTCAATACTCTACGCAGGAAGAAAAGACGTTACCTGCTCATAATCAAATAGCCCGCTCGCTCAGGCACGACCCAATGCAGTTGCCACTGTGTGATCAATATCCATTTCATTCCCGGCCATTCAAGTGCCGCGCACAGCATTTTCTCGCGGCTTGCGTGCGTTGAAAATGTGACTTTTGAAAAGTGACTAATTAGAGAATAATTACTGCGTAACAACTGTTTTCGTGAATTTGTTTTAAAATCAGAGGTTTTTGTTCTGGTCTGAGGAATTGTCCCGAGGGGCGCAGCCCCCGAGGGACAATTCCGAATGACCAGAACAAAACCCGAGGATTTCAAAACAAATTCACGAAAACAGTTGTTAAGCAGTCATTATTCTCATTCATTACTGAAAAAGATGCATATTTTATCCAAATCGTTGATTTGTACCGATATAATCTTGCTAATAATTAATTAGTGTTCTGTTTATTTTGTCAACCCCTTCTTAGTTATTGAAACAGTCCAAGTCGGGTCATCCCCTCATTAACATTTTTATCATTCAACCAATCAGAATTAAGCTTTAATCGTGTTTCCTCATAATTCATTGAATATTCAGTTTAGGGGCGTGAGGCGTTAATTTGATTGGTCGGTCAGTGAGCAAAACAATGGAACACTTTGGCGCAGTACTTTCGGGCAATTATTAGTAACCCGCGCTCGGCGTGCGCGTTCTCATCTAACGATTAATTTGATTGGAACGCACTTGATACGCAGCTATCGCGATTATTCATGAAGTAATGAATTTTCTTTAAATGGTGCTAATCATGCATGGTTTATTCTTGTTGTTAGATGGCAACTTTGGTATCAAATTGTGACGGAAAGATTCATCCAAATGTCTATCTAGTCTGTTTGGTCAAAAAATAATCGGGAGTTACTCTAAAGGACCTAAACAAAGTGTATGACTTTCTTTTGTTGAGCACTTTATTAAGTGTATAAGCGTTAATGTTTTCCACGCGGCAGGCGTCTGCAGACGACATTTCAAAATTTCACAACAAAATATGTCAACATTATTGAATTTCATTACCATATTTGGAATCACCATGAGAAATGAATTTAAATAAGTATAAACATGCTTAGTTTTGATTCAGTAATCCTTGAGATAGATATTGAAATTTGAGAAAGGTTTCTGAAAAATCGGTTTTATTATGGTCAAACCAATAGCCGCGTTTAAAGTGTTAACACATGGTTAAGATCACTGAAAAGATTACATGCATTTTTACGTTAAGCTAATCAAAAAACGGGGTATCTCCAATGAACAATGCTTTGTATTCGTTCGCTACTGTAGATAAACCTCCTCCAGTGATATTGTTTTGAATAAAGTTTTTGTATAGTACTAGCGGGCACCCGCGCTTCGCGCGGGACCCGCTAGATGAGTAAACCTGAGCGGTTAATATTTCGGGTTTTTGAGAAGTACTGCATTTTTTGGAGGGTGGAGATGGGACACTAATTAATGTCTTGTTTAACTTCGTTGACTTACATGTAGACTCAGTACGACGGTCAAGAGGGGGAAGACTTTCCCACTCCTGAATGTTATGCCACTGATTTACATCTTTTATTCTATATGGGGTATAATTTGTCGCAACATGCCAATTTGTAGGCTATAATTATGTTCATCAATGGCAATTTTTTCTAAAATTTAATGTTGTCAAAAATGCATTTTTATATGATAGCACGTACTACATCATGCAGAAACGGCAAAATATATATCAATCGTTTGAAATCGAGTATGAGGTAAATACGGCCAGTAAAGGTCCAACTTGGCTGGTATTCCTGTTCTACTGGCAAATAGAACTGTAAAAAGATATGCATTAGGGGTTTAAAATGACGGCAGAGTGCGCCATGTTAAAAAGATCTGTTACTACGATACAGACGATACCGGTCATGAAATATCATGGCAAGACTCCTGGTCACACGATGGTGGTATCGTAACAACACACCGGAAACACACAAAAACACCGTCGGGATCCGCCACCGTGGCGCCATGCTTCTTGAAAAGCCGTACATTTCTCTAAGGGAGCGATCACTATTTACGCCAGGGGAGGGGTGGGGGCAGGTTGGGTGGAAGGTTTTTTGGGTTTTTTTGGCAATATTTTCATCAGCCCACCCCCCCCCCCTTCTTGAACACAGAACAATGTCATGCGGCTCATGCCCCCCACCTCAAGTATTTAAACAAATATCATGCCCCCCTTATTTATTTAATGATGGTACAAATGATGGTGAAGTCCCAATTTCAACAAAAGGCCATAAATAGAGTGTATGGTATAAAGAAGTGAACATTATTATCATATAGAAAAACATCAACACAATGAAGCCATGCTTTTATTAGTAGTAAAGAAACATCACAGTGCCATCCTACTTGACCATGTTGACAAAACAACTTACCTGCAGGTATATGTAGAATGCAGGGTGTGTCAACAGTGGCGCATGTAGGTTTTTCAATAATTTTACTTTACACTTATTTATGCTATGTTTGATGTATATACATTTTGGCTCTAAAGAAGCTTTTCCAATAAAAAGATTTCATTTATGGGAGACCTGCGCACGTATCGCGCGAACATTTTTCATCTTTGTACTTTTGACCATCAACATTTTATGTCCCCCCTCTTTGCCAGAATAAAATTTCGCGTCCCCCCTTCATGTTTAATTTTTTTTCGTGTCCTCCCCTGATTTCTTCCACCCCCCGGCATAAATATAAATAGTGATTCAAAGGTCATTTTTCAGAGGAAGGAAAAACATTTGTATAGTATAAATTAACATGTATACTATAATTGTACTTTTGACCATCAACATTTCATGTCCCCCCTCTTTGCCAGAATTAATAACATTTCGCGTCCCCCCTTCATGTTTAAAAACATTTTGTTTCCCCCTGATTTCCTCCACGCCCCCCCCCCCCCTCCCCACCCCTTGGCGTAAATAGTGAATCAAGGTCATTTTTCATAGGAAAAAAACATTTGTATAGTATAAAATATATAGTATGAATTAACATTTTGTTTTTTTACTTTTGACCACTTTTGTACCCCCTCTTTGCCAGAATAAAATTTCGCGTCCCCCCTTCATGTTTAAAACAATATCGTGTCCGCCCACCTGACCCACCCCCCGGCGTAAATAGTGATCGCTCCCTAATATTAAATTGCAATTAATTCAAATGTCATTTTTCAGAGGAAAAAAAAGCATTTGTATGGTATAACTTAAATTTCCAATGTTTAACTCATAAAACAACGTCATTTGTAATGCAAAAATAAAGACAAAAGAAAAAGTGACCACTTTTGTACCCCCTCTTTGCCAGAATAAAATTTCGCGTCCCCCCTTCATGTTTAAAACAATATCGTGTCCGCCCACCTGACCCACCCCCCGGCGTAAATAGTGATCGCTCCCTAATATTAAATTGCAATTAATTCAAATGTCATTTTTCAGAGGAAAAAAAAGCATTTGTATGGTATAACTTAAATTTCCAATGTTTAACTCATAAAACAACGTCATTTGTAATGCAAAAATAAAGACAAAAGAAAAATTTCCGTTGGGCCCCTTCATGTTTAAAAAAACATTTCGTGCCCCCCCCCCCCCCACCCCTGATTTCCTTTACCCCCCCCCCCCCCCCCCCCCCTGGCGTAAATAGTGATTCAAGGTAATTTGTCAGAAAGAAACATTTGTACGCCCTATGTATAGTATAAATTGACATGTAATATAGTATAAATGAACATTTTTCATTGTTCTTTTGACCAAATCAAATATCGTGCCCCCCCCCCCCCCCCCGAGTTTCTCCACCACCCCTGAGTTCCTCCACCGCCCCCCCTGATTTCCTCCACCCCTGGTCCCCTGGCGTAAATAGTGATCGCTCCCTAATATTAAATTGTACTTAACAAAATGTAATTTTTCAGAGGTAAAAAGAGCATTTGTATACTTGTATTAGGCCTATAAATTAAATTTAATTCATAAAACTTCATCTATATTACCGCTATGCCACCAACTGAACAGACATACGTACATGTACATCTCAGTGGTATACCGCTACACGCCAGCCAACTGAACAGAAATACATCTCAATGGCAACTAATAAATAAATATCTAATGTATGCGCGTAGCAATATCTTACTCAGCGTTGCTACATTTCAAGTTCAGAATGCGGCTGC
Organism: Ophiura sarsii; assembly: GCA_035610835.1. Classification (NCBI taxonomy): domain Eukaryota; kingdom Metazoa; phylum Echinodermata; class Ophiuroidea; order Amphilepidida; family Ophiuridae; genus Ophiura; species Ophiura sarsii. The sequence continues at coordinate 1,211,296 of CM069447.1, forward strand.
GCTAAGTCTTTATAATTGATTGAGCTGTGGAAGCGTTTACATACAGCCTTAGCCTTTCCCGCATTCTTCTATCAACGTAGATAAGGCTGCAGCATTCATGCTTAGTGCTAACGATTGACTGTGGCTTGGGTTGACTATTACGATGGCTTTACGTGAATTGTAATATTGATAATCTGTAATCTGTTTTTCTATGCATCAGCATAACGGTAACAAAATAGTATGCAATTATCCTTATGATGGGAATGCGTTATGGTCGTATATTGCCCGATACGTATAAGTAGTGTGATGTATGTAAACGGGGCCTAATATAATATGCCTATTTTATAAGATCTCTCGTGAATTTTGCGCCCCTATATAAACTGCTCAAAAAGAATTCGGAAATGTGATTTTAATTGCCAAACTTTCAAATATGTCGTGATATAGTCACATCATGTTTCATATCAATGAAAAGCTGACGTAGGCCTATTCCTCTTACTCATTCGTAGCAATCGGGTTTTTTTTCCAGTGCTTAGCCGGCCATCTGCTTGTGAATGTGCCCAGACAACAATACAATATTAACCCAATATTGGCCCAATATTAATGTATCATTGGTCCAATATTGGCTTACAATATTGACGCAATATTGTTTGCTCATTGGCCCAAGCTTGGCCCAATATTGGGCGATCTTAGAGAAATGTTTGGTAAGAAGAATTCTATATTGTTTTATTTCCCCGCAAAGAAAGGTGAGCGGATCCCGGGCCTACCCGTGGCCAGGACCAATTGTCAAAGGGCAAGCCCAGGACAAGGGAAAAGATCTTCAAGGGACAGGACCAGGCACAAGATCCTAGCCAAAAGGCCGGGAAGCGATAACTTTTAACAGCGGCCGCAATTTTTAGACCACGTCAGAATTTGTATATCAAATCAATGGTGTCATTTTCCGCCCCTGGTATATTGTGCCCATTATTGGACCAATATTGGTTGCCAACATGATGCCAATTGAAGAGCGCCAATGTAACACCAATATTGGTCCAATATTGGTCAACAAGATAATGCTCAGAAACACAAGGCCTCATCTCCATTTTTTTCAAAAATGAGATTTTGGTATCAAAATGTTCAGAAAGAAATTCTCTTTCCAGTAACACAGCCTTATCTCCATAATACAACCCCTTTCAAAGTTATAGCCAGTATAATAAGGCCTCATCGCCATCTCCCCATGTGTTTAACAGTCTTCAATGGTCTTTTTCTCAAAATGGTCAAAATGGAGATAAGGCCTTGTGTTTATGAGCCCTCGATATGTATGTTGTCTGGGTGGGGAGGTCTCATTCAAAATATGCCGAATTCACCACTATTTCGTGCTCAATAGAACAACTTTTCAATGAAGTGTTACATTGACAGCTCACCTTATAAACAACTGACGCTGCTTAAATGCCCTCTTAAACGAATTTTTGGTATTTAAAAATACCAAAAACTGTATAAGCAGGGTACTTGAAGGACCACCGTTGTTCAAAACATTGCTATGTTTTCATGGTTGTAGAGAGATGCTCTATGGACTTTTAGGACAACATTTGATGATTTTGGCATTGAGATTGAGACCTCCCCATATTCCCAAGCACGTGGCTGAGCTCTGAAACAAGTAATTGCTACAAAGTTGGTATCGCTGGAAAGATGAACATATTCACTATTATTGATATGCAACACCATATGAACTATCAACAAATGTTAAAATCAATTTATTATCATACGAAAAGGACATTTAGATGATTCGATGTAACGGGAGTTTTTTTGTTTGTCTGATATACCTGAGAATTTTACTTATTTTCGACCAAATAGTGACATCCAACGTTACGACCAAAGTATGGGTACGGTTTGTGCATAATGACTGAGATAAATGATTTGTCTCAAAATAAATTGCTTTCATGCTTTCAATAGTAGTCAAATGAGCATATTCCATTGTATAATTATGGATGATTTATTATACTATGACTGTAAAGTAGATTTCGGATTTAATCTTATTGATCAAATATGGTGGTCATGAATGTGACCATAGCCTCCAACCAATCCCTGAATATCCCCTTAAAACAACCATTATTAATTTCATATTAATGTAAATGCTGCTAGACGTCCTGAAGATATACTCGTAAGCTTTGATGTCAAATCTCTATTTACGAATGTACCTATTGACGAAGCTTGTCGCATTATTAGTGATCTCCTACAGAACGACGGCACTCTTGAATCTCGAACTCAGAGTTGTCATGCGAAGAGATTGTTGAGCTTATGAAACTCTGCCTTACTTCCATAGAATTTGCCTTGCCATTTGAAGTAGGTGGAAGTTCCACCTACTTCAAATGGCAAGGCAAATTCTATGAACAAAAAGAAGGTCAAGCTATGGGATCTCCTCTGTCACCCATAACAGCCAACATATTTATGGAGCATTTTGAAACAAAGGCACTGGACTCGTATCCTTTGAAACCGGTGGACTGGTTCAGATATGTGGATGATACGTTTGTAGTTTGGAGACATGGACAAGATGAATTGGTCAAATTCCTAAATCACCTAAACGCACAGCACACATCCCTTAGAATTTTGAAATTTGGGACATAATAGCAACCGCCCTCTGTTGATTTGTTATCACAAAAAAGTTCACCTGTGTTGAGCCTGGTGGCGTTTTTCATGGATGACAAATTATATATATATACGACCACAGGCCTACATGTTATAAACATAGGTCGCTACAGGTGTTAAAACAATGAAAGGTGACATTAAATTAGAGAATTCACCAATGATAGATCTTAGATCATTGACGCATTGGATGAAGAAAATACTGAACTTCAACGCTAAACATTTTCGTGGAGAATTGCTCATCAGAAGAAATACAGCAGCTGCTTAAACTTTCCTAATTTGTCTTCATCAGATTTAATTTTCATGTATTACCATGCGTTGAGCTTCGTCGATTTCTCAGCAATTTTGTGTATAGATCATTAAAATCGGCTAACTAAATCGTCTATTATAGTGACACCAGTAATCGATTTTGAGAATGTAATACCTATAGATTATAATCTTGCGCTCCTCTGGCAGTTCCCTCCGTAGCTCAATCGATAAGAGCGCTGTCTATGAATGCAAAGATTGCTGGTTCGAATCCGCTTAGAATCCCTTTTTTTTTTAAAGTAAAGCAACACGCAAGTCAAACGAGGGCGTCTTGAAAATAATTCCTCTCTAAGGGATGTGAGCAGCCGTGCATACAATTTACCATGGAATTGGAAGAAAATGGGTACATTCCTTTTCTAGATGTCAAAGTACAGCGAATTGAATCTGGTTTGAGCTTCTCGATCTACAGAAACCCACACACACTGATCAGTATCTGCATTTTACATCCAATCATCACCTATCGGCAAAAAATAGCGTTGCCAACACTTTGGTATACAGAGCTCTGAATCTATGCGACACTGAACATCGCAATAATGAGTTAAAACACATTGAAAAAGCATTGAATAAGAATGGCTATCCCTCGAAACTCGTACACAAAGCTATTAGAAGACAAAGTGCTAATGTAGGCCAGGAAAAGATAGTGGAAGATGACTAAAAAGGTATCACGTTCATGCCATTTGTCAAAGGTGTCTCAGACAAAATTTGCCGATTCTTAAATCGTGCCGGTGTTAAAACTTACTTCACCAAATCGACCAAACTCAGAGATATTGTCAGCAAACTTAAAGATCCCATGCCCAAGGGTCGTTCACCTTGCGTGTATAGCATACCATGTAGTTGTGGTGAACAATATATTGGTCAAACCAAAAGGCCTTTAAAGGTCAGATTGTCTGAACACAAAAGAGCTACATTACAAGGCAGGAAAGATAGCTCGGCACTAGCTGAACATGCGTGTGAAGAAGGTCATGAACCACTCTGGAACCAATCCAAAAGCATTGCACAAGGTTTCCAATCTTAGTATGCGGCTTGTTCGTGAAGCTCTAGAGATCAGAATCAATGAATCATCTACAATCAATAGAAATGACGGTAAAGATATCAGCCGCATGTGGCGCTCTCTATTTCCTACAATATTAATCAATCCCGCCAATCGATAACAGTCTTGTAATTTTTCCAGCCAGGTCCGCAATGAACCATTATATACTCTGCTCAAGTTCGTTACAGCGTCAAACGATCTTTACAGATCAGTGACCACACTACTGTGCATTAGACTTTTGTAGTCTGTAGTAGACAAGGGGCAGTCTCTACGTTATTTCCATTGGTCAAGGGGCAGTCCTTTGGAGGTTCTATTAGAACCAAATTTATATATAGTAGGCCAGTGGCAACCTACGTGTTCAGTGGAAGCGGCAATCCAACTGAACGGCTCTTTTCAGAGCCACCAATTCTTTCACAAGTAGGAAAGGGCACCTACTCTCGAATCATCGGGCAAGGGGCAGCCCAAATGATGATAACAAGAGAAGTGGCAATCTCTATGTTTTGTTTAATATTATAATAATTTGGTCCTGAAGAAGTCAGAGCTAATCCTGACGAAAGCTTGACAGATTAAAACTCGTCCGACGGCGAACCCGTTAAACTTTTAACTTATATTAACTTATATGCTGCTAGACGTAGATAAGAATGAACATTGAGACTACGAGGGTCATTTAATCAGTTCTACCTTCTCCCAACAGGCCTAGTTTGTCCAACACATCTGTGTTTTTCAATGTCTGAAAGTTAAAACGATTATACTTGGCCGTTAGGTACGTCCTGTATCAAAGAATTGTTCAAAATAATTAGTGAATAATTTACTGCATTTCGGCCGTTGCACATGAACTGTCGGATTTAATTACATCTTAAAAAAGGACGAGTACTCAGGTCAATTTACTTTGAATTTGTAAATGAGATTCAATGCTAAAATTGTGGAAGTTCCATACGGTTGGCTTATGAGGTTCGAGGTACAACTTATTAAATGACGATCTTCGAAGTAAATCTAACAGTGGTTTCTGAAAATATTTACTAACGAAAGTGAGATTGCGAAAAGTTGATAATAAAAACGGGCTATGCTTATCTAAAGATGTTAAGATGTTCATCAGGTTGTCTTTATTATTCTTTCTATTCGATATGACTTTAAAACAATCAAGGGAAAAGTGTACTTTAGGTCCCAGATTCTGGACAGTACTAATATCGTTCGATACTGGTACAAAGTCAGTGTTCCAGTATCGTCCCAAACTGGCACATACCGTAGAAATTCGCCTGCAACCTATAGTCGAATCCTGATGTATAAGAAAACCGTACCAGCGCCCTCTTTAATTGAAACTGATATGTCGATAAATCAATAAGTTAATATTATCCAAAAGTATAAGTAATTAGTCAGCCTCTCAGCCACGAACAGATGGGAAAGGGTGTTCATTTTCTGTTTGAGGTTGCTTTTATACTAAAATTTTCCGGGGAACACGATCCCGCCGACCGTTTTATTTAAAAAGGTGCACGAAGTACTTTTTCCGGGGGTGCTCCCATTGGTGGTCGAAATTTGATTTTAATTATTCTATGGCCAATTATGGTAATGTTGGTGTCTATTTATATGTTTTCGGCTATAACAAATTGATTGCAATATTTTTTAAAATCCAAAATGGCTGCCGTGTGCCTGAAAATTCAAAATGGCACCCAAAATAACACTTTTTTACCAAATGATAATAATGTCCTAGTTTTAGTGATTTTAGTGTCAATATACATGTTTTGGGAGACAAAGAATACATTAAAATCATTTTTGAAATTCAAAACGGCTGTCAAGTACTCACAAATTCAAAATGGCCGCCAAAATGACCGCCAAAAATGGTAAAATTCCATAAATTGGCATATATGAACCAACATGCATGATCAGAGTATAGTTTTAACAATGATATGTATGTATCAGACCATTAGAAACTCATATCTAGTATTTTTGCTCTGTTAACTTACTTTAAAACCAAAATGGTCGCCAATTCATGGCCAAAAGTGGTCAAAATTCCATAAAATAGCATAATATCAACCGAAATGTATGATGAAAATATAATTATAACCATGGGATGTATATGTTAGACCAGGACCACTAATAACTCATATCCGGTGTTTTCGCTTTGTTAACATAGTTAAAATCCAAAATGGCTGCCAAAATGGCCCCCAAAATGGGTCCCAAAGTGGCAGCAAAAATTGTCAAATTCCATAAAACGGGATAATATCAACCTAAATGTATGAAACTTTTTATGAGTAGCCAAGTGTTTTTGCTTTTCATAAGTATTTCAATTTTTGAAAACGGTCAATTGTGTGTAGAGTTATGTAAACAAACGTAATCAAGTTTTAGAGGGGACTTTTTTGACCCCTTTATAACAAGTCTACGCTTGTAGCCCGCTTCCCTTTCATTAGTTTGATTCAGTGGTGGAACTTCAGATTTTTTTCAACTAACCAGTCGGGCAGGTAACTCACAGAATTTACCTGCCCGACAAAAATTCCACCAGCCCAAGGTTTTTCATAATATTTTGCAGCAAACAATTAAGAGCAAGACTACTTTTAAATGATGATACAATTATATGTTGTCTTTATTGTATGATGTTCTACTGTAACCCTAGCCCGTAACAGCTCCTCGTATTCATCATGTTCATCAATCCAATACTCTCTTTAATAGGCTCCTATCAACCTGATCTCCTCTATCATCATGACACAGCAATCTGATGATGAAATTACCCTGAACTTCCTGTTACTTACACTTTGAGGTTCAAAAATGTTACCCGCCAGTCGGACGGGTACCTTTGCATCTTCACCCGCCCGACACGAAAGTTACCCGCTATGGGCGGGCGGGCGGGTCTTATTTCCATCCCTGGTTTGATTCCTCAAACCACCCCTTGGGTGATGGGATAAATAACGCTACCATGAAACATATATTGTTAAAAATTGAACCGTGTATTGTATATGTTCTGATAATATTAATTCACTTCTCGGTACATACGACAATTTGTAATCTCTCCTAAAAGAGCATTGACGATTTCGAAGACATCAAGTTTAACAGCGAACATGTATTAGATGGGAACACAGTGCTCAAAAGTAAAGAATACGCTCATAACTCAGAACTCAAAACTCATAACTCATGCCTATTGCTACACCAAGGCTGCGTGATGAAAAATGAATGTATAAGAAGTTAAGAATGTAAAAAATTAAAAACAAATGTTTTTTATGAAAAACGTACTTTATTTTAGTTTTGACATACAGCTTTGTTAATATTTAGTCGACCTTCAAGCGCAATTTCTTAATAAGTGTTGGAATAGAACAATTCAAACAACAAAATTGAGTGGCTATAATTTGTAGAAATCCGCGTTTGATTCGTTCAGTAGTTATGGAGAAATGAGTCAAAGAACACTTCCATCCAAGTTTGTTCACATTGGGGGACTCAGATAGCAGAGACAAGAAACCAATCAATACATCTCTCAAAGATAATATTCATCAACTTAGTTTTTTTGTTATATTTTTTCTTTTAAACTAAATAATAATGCCATCTTTTACCAAAGTTCAGCATTATATTGCACATAAAAGGTGTCAAGGATATTTTCATCACATGTAAATTTTATATTAATAGTAAATTTTGAAGGTTAACTATTGCCAATTTGCACGACACGTTCAGTTCAAGATAACGACCACTGCGCATAAAATTACCTAGAGTGTTATCTTTATTTTTTCAACTTGATGAAAATGAAGGCAGCAATCATATTGCCAATTATGCTCAAAAAAGTGTCGGTGTTCAGTTCAATCATATTATCTTAATGAGAGATATAATAGTTTTTATTCATATTAATTTACTACGAGTTATTCATTAGATTTATTCCGTAAGAACGTTACACAACTGAAATCTATATTACAATTCACGTAAGTACACCCTGATTGCCTAAAAATCACACTGATGTCCCATGACCGCTTGCGCTACCCTCGGAACCGAAATAATCCTCTGTACTTCCCCAACGGATTTAAGTCGGTATAAACATGTAAAAGTTAATTCATTAACCATTATTTACTAATTAAAAGCCTCATGGCTGACGAAATGCTTTTAGTTTTTGCATAGTTTTATAGTTTTTACGAAATGTGAATTTGTATTTTAGATCGGAGTAGTCCCCAAACCAGGGTACTGATGCCACAACACAGGCGCATGATTGGGCGTCATTTTGCGTGATGCCTGACGGGGTGGATCATGTCAATTATATAAAATTTAGCGACCGCCTTTTGGCTCACAATTTTAGCAACACTGCTCTAAATAAGTATATAGGTATATAATTATTCATTGACACTAGGAATCGTATCTGTCTTGGTGGCCGACTGGATAGGCGTGTTGGCAGATAATTCTTGCTGACCAGCATACGTGTACATTTTGAGATCGGCTCCCGGTATTGCATCCAAAAGCCGGGTGGTGAGAATCCCGGGTTTTGGACAGTCACTAACTGGGCAAAACCCGGGTTTTGCGCAACAACACTCAGGACAGTGCCATGTTGGTGGCGCTGTTTGTATCGTCTGCCATAGAAATCCTATTTTACGGGTAAGCCCCGTAAGCAGTAAGGGTTTTCTATGTCGTCTGTTTTTATATTCGAATCAGTAATTGAAGTTTACAGGGAATTGTTCGGAAAATTCCCCACGGGGCCTGGTTTTTAGTTTATGATACCGCATAATGGAGGATATACACAATGCGTTCCCCATAGACGATACATGCAAAGTAGGAGGGATCACCAATCGCGATCGGCTCTTGAGCCTCCCATACGTCCATGACATGCCCTTGACATTTATAGAGAGTCC
>CM069447.1:1220140-1470731 GCA_035610835.1 Ophiura sarsii
CGCCTTTGTTGATAAAAAAAACCAAATAGTCTCGTTCCACGTTTTACTTCTCATGTGTGCACACGTGTATGTAAACATAGGCGGACAATCAACTCGGGCAATGCTGTGAATGCGATTAACTGTTGCGAAGAACGCGCAACACACCTACTCCATGTGACCTGTTTTTCCGAAGATTTCCGATCTCAATTTGAAATTGTCTATGACATCTTGTAGGCCTACCCTTAAACATGGGTATTGCCACCAAAATCAAATAAATTAGACCAGAAATGATTTGGTTATGATCAAAAGATTTTTTTTCTTCAAAATGGCCGACTTTTTTGTTTGTTTTTTGGCTGGGGCACCCTGGATTTCACTTTTTTTTTTTTTTTTTTAATTTAAAATGTTGTCATGTAGCAAGCGTGATCTGAAAAACGATGACCTAAAAAAATGACCCTCTATAGCCCACTCCTAGTGTAAGCGACTGTTAAAGGGACACTAAGAGATGTGTTGGAGGCTGCGCCCTCAATTATGATAAAAACTGGGATTAGTATATTTTTATAATTGTATGCATGTATGAACTTTCACCTATAAGGATTAAGAAAAATTAGCGCTCTTTGTACAAGAAAACGTCGATTCAAAAATGCTCGTACAACCGGGACGAGCATTTTACGTCCGACAGTATCCCCCTGCAGTACGCGTGATACAAAACGCGAACGATATTTGCATAGAGAGCGTTTTTTAATAAATAGTGATGATAATTATTGTTTTAATCAAGTTTTGCTGTGTTTTTGTTACTAGAAACAACAATAATGGCAATATTTAATGTTCATCTTGAATTCTGAAGTAAATTTTTAAACATTTAAAATTTTCAACACCACTTAATGTCCCTTTAATATTAGTGTTTTTTCACCTTTTCTGAATACAACAATAATTGGTCTAACTTTTGCTTCAATTATCATGTTTTGAAAATTTCAAAGAATATTTAGGGCCTATGCCTGGGTTAATTATGGCTCATGTCAAACTATTACAATTTCCAAGAAAAAACTTAACTTAAAAAATCGCCCTTGGCTACGGATACAAGCCTAGACCAGTGTTCTAAGTTGGTTAATTAACCGCAATTTAATCGGTTAAATAACCGGTTAATTAACCGCACCATATTTTACTGATGGTAAAATAGATATTATAATTTTTCAATTATTTTGACACTTTAAACTACATGTACGTTGAAACATTTAAGTAGATCAGTTATTTGTTGGGACCATTCTTTGCAAAACACAGTATCCTTAGTGTACTATGGATGTTATGTAGTTGCAGTACTTTAAGGAATATAATGCCACCAAAATATACCTAATACCGTTTCCAAACTAGCCCTGTAATTGGCAATTTTTCAAAATAAATACTATTTTTACTGCGGATTTCTCTCAGATTTAGAAACTCGTAAATAGTTTGTATTGCATGTTTAATTAATATACTATTCAGTTAATTTTTTTTTTTTAAACAAAATATCAAAGTAGTTGGTACAGTGTGCCTTCATAAAGTCATACCCAAGTTATTCTTTACTTAATATCAAAGTGTATCTATCTAACCCTAACCCTAACCAAATGTGGTTAAGGGGGAACTCAAGGAAGTTTTTGACTTTATTTTTTGAATTTTGTGAGTGAGAGTGCTGTAATTATTATTGAACTATTAATCAAATGCATATAATAGTCAACCTTTTTGGAAAGAAAATGGATCAGAAAATCCAAATTTTGCATCAATTTTGACCAAAAATGTTTACTTTTGAGAAAATCACAAACAAAAAAAATCACTTTTTTGACCCAAAAAAGTTCATTGACCCAAAAAAGTTCAACAAAGCTAACAAAAATAATTTTGAATATTTCAAAAAATATTAAATTACGTTTAAAAAAAAAGTGTCCCTAACGTGCAATAATGGGTGATGTAGGGTCGAAACCTACTCGAAGAGGTAGTCTCGCACCTAGGACGTGGTATCAAAATTGCTAGTGAGAACGTGTTTTACTTATCGTATGTGGACTCGTACCACTTGTTCCACAATAACAAGCATGTTGCGCTGCGTTAAACTGACCCGCCATCCGTCGTGCCCTTCAAATTGCAATTTCTCGCGGCCAAATGTCATGCACGCGTGGAATACGCACTTACGCATGGCGCACTCGCTTAAACTTGTAAACAAGTAACATCCGGGTAAGTGGACTGTGGACTCGATACCACATCGGTATTTTGATGTATTTTTTCCTACAATGAGAATGCAACATCACTGTTATGCATAGACTCGCACCTACAGTAGGTATATGAGTCCACATTCGCACAGTGAGAACACGCCCTAAGTTAGTGTCTTTACATTATAATCTAGCAATTTGGGATTTTTTACTTAAAATTATTTTAGTTTTAGCTTTGTTGAACTTTTTTCTCATAAAATCAACATTTTTTTGTCAAAATTGACTCAAAATGTGGATTCTCTGACCCATTTCCTTTCTGAAAATATATACTTCTACATGTATACATTTCAGTCATAGTTCAATAATTACAGCACTCACAAAATTCGAAAAGTGACTTCCTAAAAGTCTAGTAACCTTTTTTATTAAGAAAAGACTTCATGAGTAACATGTAAATGGCTATGGAGGTTACATGTTAACAGCCTACTGCATGTTCATACAGATTACAGGCTAATATTAATATAGTCAGCAGTGTTTTCACTCACCCTATACAAAGGTAAAATACCCTTCACTTTTGATTTTCACCCTTCAAAATTTGTTCTCAAGAGTGAAAAATGTTGACAATGTCATTGTTTTACTGCCCAAAACACTGTGCAAGCACACATTTTGGCCATTATTTTGGTTTTTCACCCTCAAGAATTAAACCCAGTGATTAAACTAAGTGATAACCTAAAGTGTGACTTTTGAAAGAGGTTGTTGTTTGAAATGAAAAAGTTGATAACAAAATACGAACACCAGTGTCAGTGTCAGTTGTTGATTTATTTCTAAACAGTAAAACTGATTGAACCTAAGGCTTAAATTGCATGTCTAAAGCCAAAGAAGAAGAAAACATTTACCTGTTCATAATTTAATACATGGCCATGGGTGTAACGATGACAAACTCAAACTTGTCAGTAATTTACCAATTTAACCGCTAATTAACGTAATTAACTGTGATTTATAATTTACCGGTACATTTTAAACACTGGCCTAGACACTAGTAGACAGCCAGCATCTATCATTTCTTTACCGTAGTGGGAATAGGGCAATCAAAATCTAAGCCGGGTTTTTTTTGGAAATAGAAACCGGTATTAAACTAAGGCAATACATATTATTGGAATATTAAACATGATATCTGAAGCAAAGGTTTGATTAATTTAAATCAGAAAACAGAGAGCTTTGATTCAGAACTAATATCCGCTATACCGGGTGGTTAAAAAAAAAGTTGACCCAAATTCAAGATAATTTTTCAACCATATTTAAAGTTTCAGAGAATTTCTATTTACTTAGTCTTGATCAGCAGGGAATGTTTGCAAAATCATAGTACACACAAGCTTCAGTTGGTACATTTGCGATTTTTACCATGCAATTTTTTAGGCCGGTTTTGAGAAAAAACGTCATCATTACCCCCACCCACTTATCAATATTTCAGCTGCTGGTGGGAAAAAATTGTGCAAGTTTTACAATTGTTTTGGAGTCTGTAAAAAAGATTGTCGGTGGCTTGTCTGCAATCAGGACCTCCACACCCCCATTCAAAACTGGGTTTTGTTGGTCCCCGAATTATAGATCTCTGCTTGGTACGTAGTTTAGGTGCATGGCACACATCAAATCGTACTGGGGCAAGGTGCAGCTTGACTTATGTGTGTAGGTCAAGTTTGTTGGTTCAATTCCATCACCAGTAAATTGTTTGTGCCTGTCTGTACTTACACTGGATACCTATAGAATATACCTTTTTAACTATATAGGCCCTTATTAATACTATCAATGAGCAAATGCTATTAACCTTTGATCAATAAGTTATATTTTGTTTTTGTCTTATTTTCCCGATTGAATCTTAACCCTAACTCTATAACACCACATAGCAACAGATTTTTTCCCCCCAAGTTTTTCCCTAGTTTGCAGGGCTATGCCCCTGATAGGCCCTGAACTACCCAAAATATGTTGTTTTATGGACTCCCAAATAATTTTGTTAGAATTTTTTTTATTTACAATTTTTTGAAAATGCCCCCCTAAATGTTTGTAAACAAAAAACAAAACATGCCTGACCAACTGACTCTTATTGACACATTATTTAGACAGTTCCCAGAAACAAAGTATTAATTTTTTGCCCTGCCCATTTCCCCACCAACTTTTGGATCGCTTGCAATAGAAGACTGTACATGTAAGATTGTAAGTGAATGTGGACAAAATACAAAAAGTACAAGATTTAAAGTGTTCATTTTCAAGTTGTTATTCATGCCTGGGTCTCCATGAAGTTTGATCTCTGTGGTAAGTTAATAGTTTTATTTTGCAAAATATGTGTTAATCATGTGGAACCCAGGCCCAAAAAAATAGTCCGAACAAGTTTAACAGGATAATTTGTTCATGTTCGTACATGTTTGCACACATAAGTCAATGGGGGAAAATGACCAGAAATACTTATTAATTATACCATTTGTAACCTGGGTACCCAACAAGTTCTCAACCCTGTGGTAAATTTATAGTTCTATTTTTTATGCATAGTCAATGAGGGGGAGCTGACATGCGGGGAACATGGCGTCAGCCGCAGGCCTGGTCAGCTACATAACAATTTCTTGGATCACAGGTTTCATCCATGTATGGCCAGAAAATATGGGACAAGAGAAAGAATAAAGTTACTAACTGGGGATGTCAATAGCTTTTTATTCATTTTATCAACTTGCTAAGATAGACCATGCAATTTAGTCTTGGTTCAAGCGATGGTAGGGCTTAAATTGGTTTCCTTTCCCTCATCCTCCTGAGACGTGTTTATAACACTTATGGGCGATTCCATGAAAATGTGACGGAGCAAAAAAACTGAAAATTGCTCCAAAAGATTTATTTTTACCTCTATGTTGTTCAAAGCTCATGCAAAGGTTCAGGAAAAAAATGTTACAACATTTGGCTAATGTTTACTATGAAAAAACTGTACTTTTCTTACCCCCAAAATGGAAAATGAAAATATATATTTATTGATTTGGTTTTAATTTACGCCACTTATAATTTTAATTCTACTAGTTAGGCCCTATTTAAAAATAGTAAATAATTAGATAAATTCATAACCACCACTCTACAATAGGCCATCAAAATGTCGTAACGCGTGTTACCAAACTCATATTCAGGAAAATGTACTAAAACCTCAATTTTTCAAGTGTTATTTATCACTATTTATGATTAATATGTTAGTTCAATTGCCAAAGTCAAAATTAATTTTAATTTAGAAATATAATAAAGAATCTAAGGCTAGTAAATTATGGCTGGACAAAGTGTAAACCGAAACACGTGTTACCGACTATTTTGCATTTGACAAAAAAGTGAGAACTTTAATTCTTGTTATTATTCTAGTTTTATAAACCTTTAAAGGTACTTGCTTACAGTAGTGACCAATTGATTGTACATGTAGGTTGGTTAGTTGAAATACACAAGCAAAACAAAGTTGGGATTTTTTTTTAGTGCATCTTTTTTCGTAACGTGTGTTACCGATATTCGGAGCGGTCTTACATTAGCATGAGCTAATATTTCATATTGATGTTAGCATGAGGATCTGGCTAATATTTCATATTGGTGTTAGCATGAGGATCTAGCCTTAAGTCTTGGGTATTACAATACAAAAGATGAAAACTTCATTCAAATTACTTTTACAGTTATAGAGTGGAGAATAAAGAATGGCGCGCTTAAATGTAACGCGTGTTACCGTGGAATCGCCCTTATACCATAAACGGAAAACACAGTTCATAAGAGTGGCTAATTAAATATTAGAACAAAGTTATGAAGGTAGGAGGTAGAACTTATTGAATGCCCCTCATATACAGTGGCGGATACAGGGGGAGGGGGCTGGCGCCCCCCGTAAAATTTGACAATATACCTTTTTTGTGTACCACTTTACCTTTTTCAGAGACATGGGTAGGTTCCGTCGGTACATTTGCCACTTGTACCCTGCGATTTTTTTTTGAAAAAAATTGGAGACCTTTTACAAAAAAATTTTGGTGTCAACCCCCCGTGAATTTTAATCCTGGATCCGCCACTGATATATAAGGGTTGGGTGGAGTGTAAAAATAAAGCTGTGTTCAGTGAATCAGAATTTGTGTCGCCTCATTTTACAGCATGCCGATACTTATTTTTAAAGAACATTGCCATAATGTATACAACCATATCATATCTCAAATGTATATGAAGAATAATTTAAAGAGATGCAAAATCCCATAATGCTTTGTTACTAGCAATAAATGTGCCTACATAATCTGGGAGAGATTGGCTCAAAACCTATGTATTGAAGACAAAATAGCTGAAAACAGCGGACTTTCTATTGATGGGTATAAACATTCTGCACCATCTCTATACCTATTGTTTGTTGGCACTTTGACTTGCCATTAATATTAAATAATATAGCCAATTTTGTCAAAATTATTGGTTGTGGGATACTTAAGTCCGGACTTGGACTCAAAACCGGTCTTGAGTCCCCATTTTGAAGGACTCAGACTTGGAGGTGAAGGACATGGGCACTTAGGGACTCATGAATTGTGCCCGAGTCCAGTTAATAATAATATTGGCTTATTTTTTTTGCAGTATTAAATATTTATTTATTTAGTCATCCAATCTTCAACAGTTTACAAACAATGTCATAAATCACCATAAATGCAATTTAAGACTTAAATTATGCTGTTGGAAATACCTATTGATAACTGTTACAAGCAATAAAACACAATTTGAAGGAACCAAAATTAAAGTTATAATAAACATATGAAATAGAAGGCTGTTTGTAAATGGTCGTTAGTTGTTTTGTGTCAGTATATAGTATACTGTTAAACAAAATGATAACATTTCCTACAAAAAGGATATTTCATTGGCAATGTTCAGCTTCCTGTGACAGCGCTCTTTAAAAATTGATAGAATTTAGGGAAACGGCATGGGAAGGGTTGCCCTACCATGCCTACAGAATAGAACACCTTATAACTTCTGGACACTTTTTGAATATCTGAATCAATTTTTATGCCTATAATTTCATGGCATCAATATTTTCCATGTATGGGGATGCGAAAGTTAAAATTCATCATGTTGACATCACTGATATGTTGGCCTATTAGTAGACAGCAAAATGAATGGTAAACCGAGGAACAACTTTGACTTCACATTTATTGTGCTATATGATTGAGGTACATTTCTGATACTGGTAAGGACTCAGACTTGAGAGGTTCAGACTCGACTACAACTGGAGGGGGGGAGAGAGAATTTACTTTAAGGGCACAACATCAGGGATGGAAATAAGACCCGCTCGCCCGCCATAAGCGGGTAACTTTTGTGTCCGTGTGTCATGATGATATAGGAGATCAGGTGGATATGAGATTAAAGAATATTGGATTGAAGAACATGATGAATACGAGGAGCTGTTACGGGCTAGGATTACAGTGGAACATCGTACAATAAAGTCAAAAACATGTAATTGTAATTTAAAAGTACTCTTGCTTTTAATTGTTTGCTGCAAAATATTATGAAAAAACCTTGGGCTGGTGGAATAAGTTGCTATCTTCAGTAGATATCAAGTCTATCAGAGTAAGTTGTTATCTTCTGTAGATAGCATGTATATCAGAGTAATTTTCTATCTTCAGAAGATAGCAATTCTATCAGAATAAATTGCTATCTTCAACTTCAATTGATACCAAGTCTATTAGAATAAGATGCTATCTTCAGTAGATAGCAAGTATATCAGAGTAAGTTGCTATCTTCAGTAGACACGAAGTCTATCAGAGTATGTAGCTATCTATCAGAGTAAATTGCTATCTTCAATTGATACCAAGCCTAGCAGAATAAGTTGCTATCTTCAGTAAATGATTTAGCAAGTATATCAGAGTAAGTTGCTATCTTCAGTAGATAGCAAGTCTATCAGAGTAAATTGCTATCTTCAGTAGATAGCAAGTATATCAGAGTAAATTGCTATCTGCAGTAGACACCAAATATATTAGAGTAGGTTGCTATCTTCAATTGATACCAAGTCTATCAGAATAAGTTGTTATCTTCAGTAGATAGCAAGTATATCAGAGTAAGTTGCTATCTTCAGTAGATAGCAAGTATATCAGAGTAAGTTGCTATCTTCAGAAGATCGCAAGTATATCAGAGTAAGTTGTTATCTTCAGGAGATATCAAGTCTATCAGAGTAAGTTGTTATCTTCTGTAGATAGCAAGTATATCAGAGTATTTTCCTATCTTCAGAAGATAGCAAGTCTATCAGAGTAAATTGCTATCTTCAATTGATACCAAAGCTATTAAAATATTCATCAGAGTAAATTGCTATCTTCAATTGATACCAAAGATATTAAAATATAATGCTATCTTCAGTAGATAGCAAGTCTATTAAAGTAAATTGTTATCTTCAATTGATACCAAGTCTATCAGAATAAGTTGTTATCTTCAATTGATAGCAAGTATATCAGAGTAAGTTGTTATCTTCAGGAGATATCAAGTCTATCAGAGTAAGTTGTTATCTTCTGTAGATAGCAAGTATATCAGAGTAATTTCCTATCTTCAGAAGATAGCAAGTCTATCAGAGTAAATTGCTATCTTCAATTGATACCAAAGCTATTAACATATGATGCTATCTTCAGTAGATAGCAAGTCTATTAAAGTAAATTGTTATCTTCAATTGATACCAAGTCTATCAGAATAAGTTGCTATCTTCAGTAGACAGCAAGTATATCAGAGTAAGTTGCTATCTTCAGTAGATACCAAGTCTATCAGAGTAAGTTGCTATTTTCAATAGATAGAAAGTCTATCAGAGTAGGTTGCTATCTTTAATTGATACCAAGTCTCAAGGAGATCAGGTGGATAGGAGATTAAAGAATATTTGATTGAAGAACATGATGAATACGAGGAGCTGTTACGGGCTATAGGGTTACAGTGGAACATCGTACAATAAAGACAAAAACAGGTAATTGTAATTTAAAAGTACTTGCTCTTAATTGTTTGCTGCAAAATATTATGAAAAAACCTTGGGCTGGTGGAATTTTTGTCGGGCAGGTAAATTCTGTGAGTTACTTGCCCGACTGGCTAGTTGGAAAATCTGAAGTTCCACCACTGCACAACATGTAATTATGTAATTTGGCGGTAAAACTGCGGAGCTGGTACACGACGTTTTTTGGGTAGGAGTGTGCGTGCCGTCCAGGGTCTCAAAAAAGGGGAGGTGGGGGGGGGGGGGGGGGGGGGCTACAGATCTGAACTGAGTGGATTTTATGACAACAAATAGGGTCTTAGAAACTGATTTTTTTTCTCGAAAAAGGAAGGTCTTGAGAACTGGACTATTCAATTTTGATTAGCAACAGCGCAAATGTGTTTTTTTGTTTTTGTTTCAGAACGCAAAATGTTCGAAGAATAATTGCGGCTTTGGAACGCAAAATTTCGCGATTTTTGAATGTTCAATGGAATAGGCGTCTTAAGAACTGATACGGGCTCAAAGAGGGTCATAGCGGTACATGTAGCAGCAGATAAAAAGGGTTGTTCAGCGCGGCACATACCTATACCCGTTTCCAATGTCAGTGTAAAACCCAGTTTGTGATATACCGGCCAAATTCATACATCCTAAAACTTCGGCACCCCCGCAACTTCTGAGCTGACTTGGCGGCAAGTTGACAGCTGGAAGTCGTCGTTTTAATTTACTGGGCACACCTTCAATATGCCGCAGGCCGGAGTGAGAGAGAGGCCACAAATAAAAGATGAAAACAGACAAAAATGAGGACAAACCGAATGCAATTAGGTGAAATGCCACACATGCTGAATTAGTATAGGCCTGAAATTCAGCTCGAATATCATTGAAATAAGGAAATCCGCTAAAAGGACTCACTGCACCCCCTTAATATATAGAACCCCGTGACCATATTCGATAGGGCGACCTATACAAAATAAAATCTGGGTAATGCATGTTATACTACTAGTGGGATTTCCCCCTTCCGATCACAGGCATGGCATCCCGCCCCAGATGCGGGTATTAGAAGTAAAGACCCGTGAATCTATGCAACTATCAGTTGTGATTATGGTTGTGGCACCAGTGTTCATTAGGGTTAAGGGGGGGGGGGGGTAAATCATCCAACATGCATGCAAGTGCCCTTCCCACGCGAAACCCACATGTTGCGAATATTTTGAGCTCTGAAGATATTTAACCACAGTGATATACCCATTCCTCCCACTCAAATATTTACAATTAACTAAACATCCAAATGATTCGGGGTTAAACTCCTTATAGAAAGTAAAGTTTTCATACACGTGTTGTCGTAAAAAAACAACATCCACGTTTTAATCTGAGTGCCGCCCCCACTCCTAACTTTAATTTTAAGTAGCCTACAAGTTAATCAGTATATTATATAGGGCCTAATATTTACACTCACTCAACACACATCAGGAACAATTGCAAAAATGTGTCTCACGGCCCATTGAACCATTCATTAATTCATTAAACAATATAAAACCACATCAAATAATAAAACCAAAGTCTAATAGTTTACATAGAAACGGCAGTCACAACAAGATCACTGATATTCCCCGCTATATATAACAAACAACCAGTATGCCATGCATGAACTGCACGACGTATTTCTGCGCAAAACCCGGGTTTTTCGTAACTGTCCAAAACCCGGGTTTTGCGCAGAAATAACGTGAACAAAACCCGGGTTTTGTGCAAGGCCCCGTTTTTGTATGCTCGACAATAGGGTTTTGCGCAGGGCAAAACCCGGGTTTTGGACAAACCCTAGTTTTGGACGCAGCACCGGGGATTTAATCCCACTAGCGGCACATTCTCTTTTGTCTTAAATTTTTATACAACTACAACTATGACGTTGTTTTATGAATTGAACATTGTAAATCTAATTTATACTTTACAAATGCCTTTTTTTTCTCTGAAATATGATATTTGAATTATTTTTTATAATTGCAATTTAATATAAGAGAAATGTACGGCTTTTCAAGAAGCAAGAAAATACGCAGACGGGACCGATGTTTTCCACCCGGCGGGACGAAGTTGTATGCGGCCATGGGTCAAATATCGAATATAGTCTAAAACCGGGGTAATAAAGCGTTATTAATAAATTATAATTTTTTAATGAATTTGCAATATCATGAACAGAGGCGTAACTAGGTATTTCATTTGGTGGGGGGGGGGGGGGGGGGGGCATCAGGGGTGGATGGCCTCTGTCTGGGGATGGGGGCATATCCAGTGGCGGCGCCAGCATTACCCGAAAAATTGGTGGGCAAACGGGGGGAAAGATACACTCGTGATGGGAAATGTGTGCCTTTTTAATTTCAGAATTACCTAAAATTAGCTTAATTTGGTCTAAAAGTAGGCCTAGGTATTTTAGACCATTTTAGAGTCAAGCCACTGGTCAAATTAGGGCACGTACTGCACTGTCATGGGTCATTGTATTTTGTCATATTTTATTTGGGGGGAGGTGGGGGCATGGTTTCTGACTGGGGGAAATCGCCTAAAATTAGCTTTTTAGCCTAAAAAGGCGTATTTCAACCGATTTAGAGCCGGGCAAATTACATGTAGGGCATGTACTGCACTGTCATGGGTAACATTGTATTTTGGCATATTTCATTTGGGTGGCATCAGGGGGGGGGGGGGCATGGCTTCTGACTGGGGGCCTACGCCACTGAATATATGAACGACGTTTTATGGGCGGCCATTGGGGTTAAAGTATTGAATATAGTTTAAAATCGGGGTAAAGAGTAAAGAGATATTAATAAATTATAATTTTGTAATGAATACTAATTTGCAATATGAATATTCACTAGCAATATGAATAATTAATTAATTAATTAGCAATATGAATGATCCAGATTGAATTGAAATGGTCCTGGCTAAACCAAGATGATCCAATAGGATCCCAAATAAATCATGAATATTCATATTACTAATTTATAATCATTACAAAAAAATTATCATAAATTAGTCATCTCTTACAAATTACAAGACTATATTCAATCAATCTAATTTATACTGTGCAAATGCTTTTTCCCCTCTGAAATATGATATTTGAATTAATTACAATTTAATATTAGAGAAATGTAAGGCTTTTCAAGAAGCACGGCGCGGCGACAAAAAATATCTTAATTTATTCATCTCTTACATTACAATAAAACAAGACTATATTCAATAAATTTAATTTATAATGATCCAGATTGAACTGAAATGGACCTGGTTGAACCGAGATGATCCAAGAGGATCACAAATTAATCATGAATATTCATATTACTAATTACTAATAAATAATATATAGACTCGGACAAACTAGCGAGAATTAAATTTAAAAAGACCTTAAAAATACACCGTCTCGAACCCGGTCCCTCTCGCTATCGCGGCGATTGGTTAATTTACTAGACCACAGGGACTGTGCTTACATGGATACCAGACGAACGAGCACTTTAAATGTATATAAAGTCTTTGTTGAAAACCTATAGCAGCCGCAATACATGAGTAAATATTAACAATTGATGATGGCCTATAAATAAGCATGATTCTAGCAGAATCTATGACGAGCGAAACTCAATTAAATAAACACTCATTACAAAAAAATTATCATTATTTATTCATCTCTTACAAATTACAAGACTATATTCAATAAATCTAATTTATACTGTACAAATTCTTTTTTCCCTCTGAAATATGATATTTGAATTAATTGCAATTTAATATTAGAGAAATGTACGGCTTTTCAAGAAGCACGGCACGGCGACAAATCTTAATATATTCACCTCTTACAATTGCAAGACTATATTCAATAATATGTATAAATGCTTTTTTTCCTCTGAAACATGATATTTGCGACAAAAAAATTATCATAATTTATTCATCTCTTACAAATTACAAGACTATATTCAATACATTTAATTTATACTGTACAAATGCTTTTTCCCCTCTGAAATCATGATATTGGAATTAATTGCAATTTAATATTAAACAAAATTAAGCGGCCAGGTTCACTCATCGAACCCAAAATATTAACCGCCCGAGGTTTACTCATCTAGCGGGTCCCGCGCGAAGCGCGGTTGCCCGCTTGTTATATTCAAAACTTAGAATAATAAAGAATATTTATATCACTCCTGTGGATGAACCAAGGATTGCAAGAACCAAAAATGTCACTTCACTAGAGAGCTGTGTTGAGAAAATTGCAGAATAATGAGTATATTCAAGTCTTTGCATATACGGAGAGTCGGAATTTCAAGAACTAAAACTGACTTGTTTTTAAAATAAATTAAGGGGGACACCCTGTACATCTACTGTATGTAGCATTGTAGCACATCTCACCCTATTTGACTTTGATAAATGTATGTGCATCTTAATCTACTATATTTACTTCTTTGATGTGTATTTTAGACCCCGTACACACTATAAAAAGACCCGGAGACACATCAGGAATAAAATGCATACTGCAATGAAAGCAGAAGCTTATATCCTGATTTCAGTTTCATCGAATTCCCTAAATTAATAGGTAGGACTGACAATTTAGCTATACTCTATTACATAACACAAATATTCCGGTCATTTGATTAGTGGATACTATATACATAATGAAATAATTGGACTATTTCCCAGCTATTTCACAAGAGGGAAAAAAATGCCCATACATAGCATTTCCCTGTGATGAAGAGCTGCGAAGGTTATAATACCTTTTCATGTGAACTTTTTCCCGAGTGCTCGCGATCGCCGTTCGGACTAATTATCCCGGCGTTTATCACCAAAATGGCGAATTTAGATTTCGGCTCATTGGTGAAAATGCATTTGAGCAATTACTCGATGATGTACAGTGCTAATACGAAAAAGTATATGCTATCAATCGGCGAGAGAAAAAGCACCGATATAGGAAAGCTTAGCGACTGACCTTGATTGATTGATATGTCAAGTATATCTAAGTATATCAAATCACAGAAAGAAATATATTTATGTGTATACACAAAACAAATATTTACTACTATATATTCGGGAACCGGTCTCAAGAAAAATATTAGGTCTACGGTCCTCCAGTCACCTCGGGGACTATTTTGCACTATCACCTCGTGAACAGTTAATATTTGTATACTATCTACGTTATACGAGGGTCATTCAATAAGTTCTACCTCTTCACTCATAACATCGCTAATAGGAATGTCAGCCTCATGACATTTGTCATAATTATAGCTCTAAATCATAGCTACACATTTATGGTAAATCATAATTGATACCTGTTTCACTTTTGTTACGATGAGGTCAAAGCCAGAGAGAGATTTTGGACAACGGAAACGGAAAATTACCTTAAAAATAAATACATGTTTTTCAGAGGGTTTTCCGTAGTGTATGGTTAGATATAAAAGCATGATTTAAATATTTAAAATGGAAATCAATAACACATATCTGAATATATTACAGTATTGTCATGTATACATGAGATTGTAAGCAATATTGACGCCTGTAGGCTTTCAAATAGTGTAATATCAACTCGAATGTATTGATATGCCTTTGGCATACTGGAAACTGCTAATCGGTCGAATTTTCATTGTTACAAGTTAAGCCACAGTGATGCCTCGCATGTGAAATCTTTAACATAATAGTCACTTTTTGAGTTTTTCTTATGTACAACCTTCAGAATAGATAATCAGGTAGGAAATGATAGAAAATTATCTCTTCGAGAGACTTGCAATCCCTCCTTCAGTCCTGTATATTGAAGATCTCTTAGTTCTTATGAAAATCAAATGTGACTTTTGCATGGTTCTCTAGGGGAGGGTTAACATTAATGATTGTCCTGATCTGGTTCTGGCTAATCAAAGGGCATATTATTTTCTAAGAAATCAGTCACCTTTATCATTTATAGTCTGTTCAAGAGATATCTTACATTTAGAACTGTTATAATTGTTCGAAAGCTACGTTTGATCTCTTAATATAGGCCAAATAAATAGCACTTCGGGGATATTTTGCTGTTTTTCATCCGTTTCCGTCACACTAAATGGAGGTTTGGCTTTCACTGCATCTACAGAAAAGTACAACCATTACTCAGATCAATTTACTATGAATTTGTAGCTGAGATTCCACGCTACAATTGTGTAATATTTCATAAGGCTGGCTTATATGATAACAAAGTTATGAGGTAGGAGGTAGAACTTATTGAATGACCCTCGTAGTATGTTTTTATAACACATACAAATATTCCTGTCATTTGATTGGTTGATTCTACATCATGTGATATAAAATATATTGACTAGTTCCTCAATATTTCACAGGAGGGAAAGAAGTTCCCATAAAAAGTACTCCCTGTGATGAGGAGCGAGCAACGAAGGAAATAGTACCCTTTTCCCTGCTCGCGATCGCGGTAATTGATTTGACCTTTGACACGTTTGTGTCTCAATCGATCATTTGTATACATATTTCGCTACCATCGGACTAATTTTCCCGGAGTTTATCACCAAAATTGAGAATGTTAGGTCTCAGCTAATTGATGAAGATGCATTGGGTTAATTACTCGACAATGTAGACGGTACTAATTCGAAAAAAGTAAATAACATAATTCTGTCAATCGGCTTGAACAGTTCGTGAAAGGTGTGGGAGAAAAGGAGCCGATGGGAGGTAGGCCTAGCGTAGTAGCAACTGACCTTGTCTGATACATTACATAGTATCTTTTGTTTATCGAAGTATATAAAAATACAGAAATATATTTTTATGTTATACAAAACAAATATTTACTGCTATATATTCGGGAACTGGTCTCGAGAAAATAGTAGACCCACGGTCTCCAGCCACCTCGGGGAGCTATTTTGCACCATTTCCAGATTATGTAGAAGTAAATATTTGTATAATATGTACATCTTACTCTATTATATTTACTGCTTTGAAGTACGAATATATGATTATGTATGCCTTATTCTACTACAGTCCTCAAAATAAATAACTGACCAGGTAATAAATATATTCTTAAAACTTCAACACTATAGTTCCTACGTAAAAATATTAAATTATGAAGTTGTAAAGAAAATACCTCTTATTAATTTGAGATATTGTTCACGAAGTTTCTTAATATTTAAGAAACGTAACATTCGAAAAGATTGAAGAAAGTACAGTTTACATTTTCACACTTGGGTTTGAACACGGAGGACAGTGTGACAGGTATGTTTATTGTCTGCATTGATCAATTGAAGCATCCCCAATCCTCATCTAACTATCAACCCGTGAGTTGTCACTACCAGTTAATCAATAATCTGCCTGTTTGTAGTCCGAGGCTGCATGTAGGCGAACAAAATGTTAAAATGAAAAACGGACTTTGGTTTGGTTTTATATCTCAAAGTAAAGGAGAGAAATGTCCTTACAACTTTATAATTTAATATTTTTACGCAGGAGCTATAGTGTTGAAGTTGAGAGCATATTTATTACCTGGTCAGTTACTTATTTTGAGGACTGTATATTTACTGCTTTGATGTATGTATACAGGGTGAATCGAAAAGAATTGTGCACGTTTTGAAACGGCCATTTGACCTTGATGCGTGCATTGAACCATGGAATTATTGTTGTCTGAATAAAGCGTTGTTAATCTAGTTTATCCTCCCCAAAAATGAAACTAATCGCCTAAAAAATAAGCAAACTATATGACACGTTTTGTAAACTGTCCGCATTTTTTGCCATTCCAATGGGATTTACACAGTTAAGACATGAAAATTACAACAGCATGAAGATACGGAGTGAGAATCTACAAGCAAGGCATTGTGCCTGTAATTTATTACAGGTTCCTGGTATATTAAATGAGCCAAAGGTGGCAAAACATTGTCGAAATCAAATAATACTTTACAAACTAAAAATATTGCACAAATAAAATGTTCTGAAGACACTTTGTTTCTTGATAATTGCACTGAAAAGTCATTCACATTTGCCTTTAGGTTCACAAATCATACGGTATATGAGTTACGGTCTTTTGCTAAAGGTGTTTTTAAGACATACAATCAAATGTTAGCTGCCTTGCAATTTAAAATAGAAATCATTAAGTTGTTTGCTGATATTCAGTTTTTTAATGGAGCCTTCCTTCAACATGGCCACCATTTTGCTGAAGACATGTGTGTGCCCTGTCCAACAAAACATGTTGCGATTTTATCTAACCATTCCCTGTTGCGGTGCCTGTCACTTCGGCTCTGACACGTGCCTCAACTTCTTGAAGACTTCTTGCCCTCTTGGTCTGTAACAGGTGATGATTGTACTCAGATTTGCCTTTTAATATGACAACTCAGTGTCAGACTATCAATGACTTATCCCAGAGTGAAAGAATAATTTTTCAGGAACATTTTAACAATTAATGTGATGATAATGACCATTTTAGCATTGAAATGGCAAAAAACGCGGTCAGTTTTCAAAACTTGCCACAGTTTGCTTATTTTTCAGTCGATTACTTTCATTTTTGGAGAGGATAAATTAGATTAACAACGCTTTATACAAACAACAACAATTTTATGGTTTAATGCACGTATCAAGGTCAAATGGCCGTTCAAATCGTGCAAATTCTTTTTGATTCACCCTGTATATGTGTATCTTACTCTAATTGCTGCACTATTATATATTGCAAGAAGTATATAATGTGTTTTTAAGTTTTATAAGGAAAAGGTGTACTTTAGATCCCAGATTCTGGATTGTACTAGTATCGTCCGATACTGGAACACCCAGCATCGTTCGATACTGGTACAAAGTCAGTGTTCCAGTATCAGACGATACTGGTACATATAAAATGTTCCTGTATCAAGCGATACTGGACCACCAACCGATACCGTATCAGTATCGAGCAATATTGGCAACTTTTATGTTATTATTATTAAACAGCATTTATATAGCGCCTTTTCTAAAAAAGACCAAAGCGCTGTACAGAGATAAAAATATATACACGATAAAAAGTTCCAGTATTGAACAATACTGGTATACTAGTAGGCCTATCTGGAATCTAAAGTACACTTTTACCGCTTTAAAAAACCTTTTTAATCAACGTTTTAACAGTAAATATATTTAATGAATCTTACTTAATCCTATCCTACACTGTTATTACGGTTGTGTAAAATTTTGCACAAGTTGTGTAAAATTTACACAACTAAGTTGTGTAAATGGTTTACACAGCAATTAGTTAATTTTCTACACAATAGTTGTGCATTACTATTGGGTTGTGGAATGGCCATTTAATATTTTACACCGCAATTGGTTAATTTTCTACACAATAGTTGTGCATTTCTATTGGGTTGTGGAATGGCCATTTTAATGGTTTACACAGGAATTGGTTAATTTTCTACACAATAGTTGTGCACGGGGTTTTGGAGAGTTGATTGAAGTATTTGACGGTAAGTATATGTTTCACTTGAAATATTTCAGTAAAAAATACGAAGTAGTAAAAAGTAGTCAGTGTGTGTGATTCTATCAGTTGTCTTTTTTGGTAAATTTGTGCAAAATTCGTGTGACTGTGAAGTGTAAACTGTAAATTGTGTAAGCTTATAAGCTTAAGTTTAGTTATTATAATTTTGAACTAATTTACCAAAAAACCCAACTGAAAGAATCATACATACTGAATACTTTACTACTTCATATTTTTTACTGAAATATTTCAAGTGAAACATTATACTTACCGTCAAATACTTCAATCAACTCTCCAAAACCCCACTCGCTCAAGCAACACCAACACGTCCGCCATTTCGTTTCTAGTAATTTTTGGTCACAACAAGGGTAATTTCTGATTGATTAATTCTTATCACATGCTTCAAAGTTCACCCTGTATATGTGTATCTTACTCTACGATACATATTGTTACTGCTTTGATTGATATATAAATGAACATGTATTATACTGAATAGTGCTCTGTACGTAGGTGTATTACTTAGTTAACTGTTGTTTAAAATTTCGTTTCCGCGGCTATTCAATTTTATATAATCGAATTACATTTTACACAACATAGTATTAACACAATTGAATATGATTACATAATCTTGTTTAATAATTACACATCTTTTTACACAACGTTTTTTTACACATGAGAATAACATGATGAATAATGATATGCATAATATGCATCGTACCCTTCTAATATATGCTGCCTTGATATATAGGTATACTTTATTTTACTGCCTTAATCTGTTTTACCGACCTCATCAGCAATGCTTCTACTTTAAGTTAAAATGGAATTACAAAATCAAAGGAATCTTTCATTGTTAACATATAGCATTAAGCTAATCATTGTAGCCATTACGTTTTAAAGTTTCTTTAAATTTTAAGATATTTATCTGGCAATAATAATTAACAAATCATGAAATGGCATGCCATGTAATAAAGGTCGTTTAATACCTTCAGAAACCGCCACTAGCCTCTATTTATTGACGACCTATGGATACACGAATTACATCGTATCATCATAGATACCGTCTTGGTCCTGCTGTGGTTCGTTTGATGCACTCAGATAGCCTTCGTTGCAGTCATCAGCTCCTACAGAGGTGATAAAGTTCGACGCGGGTATTTCCTCATACGTATCCTCACCATGTACTATAGGTTTATCCACCTCGTTCATGGCTTGGTATACACCATCAGGGTTGTCTTTCTTGTATTCTACATAGCCATCTAGTGACATCTGAATCTGTTCACCTGA
Organism: Ophiura sarsii; assembly: GCA_035610835.1. NCBI lineage: Eukaryota > Metazoa > Echinodermata > Ophiuroidea > Amphilepidida > Ophiuridae > Ophiura > Ophiura sarsii. The sequence goes on from CM069447.1 coordinate 1,239,930, forward strand.
TTCCTCTCTATTGCTTCCCACAATACCCGGCGTGGTAGGTGGATTAATGTTTTGACTGCGATATGCATTTAGCTGATTGGTCAGAGATCTTAACTGCGTGCTCTTCCATCTGAAGTAAATGACAAGACAACATGGCATACAGTTTTGAGTTTAATCAGGTCTTGCAAGGTGCCCTTCAATTTTACACTTGCTCACTTTACCGACCAGTGCTTCAAGACCATCGTAACAATTTGAATTACCTGTTTTTATACTGGACGCTTATTAAAAGTCGGTGTGATAGACAGCAGTAAATGCAGTACCCTTTAAACGTACTTATACCGAGATTCATACCACATTGTGTTTGTTGTTTGAAAGTGCGTTTTGTAAAAGAATAACCCAACTCAGTTTGCGTGAACCTAGCCTTACCTTATAACTACTGATGTCGCTACAGCTGATATGAAAAGTAGGCTTGCTAGAACTGCTACTATCCATGCGTTGATACCGAGTTGTCCTGTTTATAAAATGTGATTAATTTAAATTCATCAAAATTACTTATATCGATTTTCTAATAACATTATAAAGATATTTAAATGTAAATGTTAAACAATATAAAACATTGTATGAATTTCATAGGAATGATTCACCAAAATGGTTGAATAGGAGGATTTACCAGGGTCTTAAAATGTATATTATACTTTTCCTCTAAAACAATACGGTGTAATTAACGTACACTATTAATTAGTGGTGACAGAGTTGAAAGTTTCCTTTTATGCTGACTATTGGAAATATAGTTCGTAATTATGAAACATTTACGTAATAGAATGTATGAATCTGACCTTACCTTTATGTACAGGCAGAGTGATGCGCATACCATCCGACCAGGAAACTGCATAGATCTATGGAAGAACATTAATAGCATTCTTACATTTACACAAAACATCCTCATCTACTCCTTCATCGATTAACATACAAAATAAAATAATGTGTTCTAGACATACTGGCCCACACTAAATTAATTACCTGTATACAGTGAACGCACGACCACTCTGTAGACGAGATTTGCGGAGTTTAAAACCTGATTTTGTTAAAAAACACCGTTTATTAAACGATAAACTCGCGCTTAATTTAGACACGAGTTTAGCTAGTCACGGTTTTATGCTAAAACCGCGTATGTTTGTCGTCATCTAGAAAAAAGTGCATTATACTCTTCAATAAACAAATTTAAATGAGATTTCAATAATAAAGTCATGTTCGTGTCATACGAAACACATTGGGCTCGTATTCACCAAAGCATTTAGACCTGGCCTGCCTCCGATGGATATTAAACATATTGGGCCGTATTCTCGTACTAAACACGGTTTTAGATTAAAACCATGTCTAAACAAACGCGTGTCTAATTTAAACGCGAGTTTATCTTTACATTGTTTAAACAACGTGTTTAACAAAACACGGTTTTAAATTCCGCGAATCTCGTCTCCAGAGTGGTCATGCGTTACTGTATACAGGTATTTATTTTTGCTGTGGCCCTAATGGATTACAATAGATATCGACCGAATACCTCAGAAGCACGTGTATTTTTAATACTACTACACGATCTGAACGTCAGCTGACAGCAGGCACGGTTGAGTGATTATTCAAGGCATAGGCCTACAGTTGGTGTATGGCCATGTGTTTTGAACTCGCCACCCTTCCCGTTGCATGTCCAGATGTTTACATTTTACACCATCTGAGATTCGAATTAGCATATCGCAATAACTACCTGTTCTACCCCATAAAAAGTATATCTTTTCTGAATATGCGATTGGAATTTTCATAGGACCTAATGGTAACATCTTGCGAATAAGAATGTTCAAAGAATATCGAATTTGTTCATATTTTGATTAAAGCTCAATATTTTTTTAATTTCCTGTCCCAATCATCATTTTACTGTGCATATTAGTTCCTCATGCAATTTACCCATCAGAACATAGGTAACTTGTTGAAATATACTATATCGGGAAGTAAATGAGCGCAAACGTTTACATTTCATATTTATTAGAGTTTTCACATACAGGGTGACCCAAAAAATGTTAACACTCCGGGCACATAAGATACATTAAAAGGACAGGAACACACGGGTCTAATCTTGATGTATTATGAAAGCTGAGTAAATAAGCTTTCATTTGCATTTTATTGCGTTCCAATTGGTTATTTAGAACGGGAGATATGCTTCAGCAAACATGAGGAAGCAAAATCGGCTTGGTCCAATCCTCTCAGTATGAAAGTAAAGCTTTTAAGGGGAGACTGAACATGAAAATGCTATTTTTCAAAGTACTTAACCTATACACTTGAACTTTGGTCAGAAGATGTATTTGGGCAAGACTTTTCATTTTAAGCGAAAAAAAATTACGTCACGGACACCGTTGCCATGGTAACGGCGGCCATCTTGGATTTTAAAAGCACTTTTTGCGCGCACCTTTTTACGGTAACGGTTTGTCCAATTGTGTTCAAATTTACTACATGTATTACCAATAAGTACATCTTGAATTACTCAGAGCGATTTTTTATTAGAAGTCGTCGTTTTCCGAAACGATACGATAAAAGTGTTAAAATAGTTGTAATTAATGCAAATTGGACCAAGCCGATTTTGCTTCCTCATGTTTGCTGAAGCATATCTCCCGTTCTAAATAACCAATTGGAACGCAATAAAATGCAAATGAAAGTTTATTTACTCAGCTTTCATAATACATCAAGATTAGACCCGTGTGTTCCTGTCCTTTTAAGATATCTTATGTGCCCGGAGTGTTAACATATTTTTGGGTCACCCTGTATATTTTTTGGGCTATTCACCCTATCCTGATTTAAGCGGGATTTTTGAATTTCCCTATTTGAGAGCTTTCCAAAAATGTATAATTTTGCATCATCGGTTGATATAGTCATGTATGTAAAACCGATGAATTAGGGCAAGTTCACTGTGGTGAATAGGGAAAAAGCCAAGGACAATGCAATCGATTCGTGATTACAAATGTTACGTAATAGTTGACACGTTTGTTGAAACAGAAAATTATAGAATATAAAACAATCTATAAAATGAGAGCAAAATCATGTTTTTACCATACAGAGATGAGGAATTATTGTAATTTGAACGTAGAATTGGGAACATTTTCTATATTCCCCATAGAGATTGTACACAACGCCACCGCCACCATTGTCCGCCACCGCCGCCACCCCTGACTTTCGAAATATAATCATTCATATCTCAGCTAAACAGTTATAGAAATACCTGATTTATTCACACAGTGTAGTAAAAAAATAAGCTTTAAAATGACCACTAAACCATAGCTCTACCACATTTAGTTGTTGAGTTAATAGAGAGAGATGGATGATTCGTCACCAAAAACCCTTTTTGGGTGGTCAGTTCATAACACATGGCCGTATGGGTCTAGTTAAACGCGCTTTAAACTACCCCCATACCCATGTTTAAAGTTAGACACTTTTTAGTGAGTAAGACGCGTATTTAAGTTAAACAAATTTTCGAGAATTACGTCTAATTAAACGATGTGACTAAAGTTAAAGTTAGACGCGTGTTTAGCTTAAACCGTGTTTAACTACGTACGAGAATACGGGCCATTTTGTTCCACTCTTTTTGACCTAAAATATGAATGAGAGTTTTTAGTATTTTACATTCAGATTCTATTTGAGAAAATGGTTCACACAAAAACACGAAATGTCCTTTATAGAGCTTGATTGTTCCCCTCCCCTTCCTTTCTTCCCTTTCTGTCTCCCTTGATTACCGAGTTTATTTATTTATTTATTTTTGTGTGTTTTGCTTTCATCTAGGCTCGCTACAAAGAAGTTCTTCATTTGATCATCATGCTCATTTCACAGGCATGACAAGGAAGAGTTAGTTAAGTCGAATTATTGCAGTCGTTTCAGTTTTTATCGATTCACTACAAACCTATAAATGAAGAGCTGTTTTGCAAAAGGGCCTACATCCACTTCTGCCTTTTTACTCATTTTGCATTATTAAATGGATGGCTATTCATTATGTGGAATGTGGCTTGTATTGTTGGTGCATCAATTGGCGTGCTTCCAAGTCATAGAAGGTCACGGGTCACTAATAGGTATATCAAATAAGGTGGGGCCGTTTCAAAAAATCCTTAAAATCGTGATACGTGTCTCTATTTTAAATAGAAGTTGTCAATAAAACATAACATTTTTGGTATCATATTAAAGACAATTTATCCAGCTTCCGAATAAAAAAAAGGATTAAAGCCACATGTTTAGCAACAGCCAAGTTATCAATCTAAACGTCGAGCGGAAAAATAGACCTTTTGAAATTGATGCCATATTAAAAGTATACATAGGAAAGTTTTCAAACTCTCATATGTGTTAATAACATGTGCCTGCTACTATGTATACTAACATTGAATTGTTATCTAGACATTCTCTACTAGAATATGATGTTCAATCCAGGGAGTGTTTTAATGTAAAAAAACACCACAGTTTTATTTTATTGATTAAACAATGGCCAAATCGCAGTCTCTCTATTTCATTTGTGTGACTCTTTGGTCCTTTTCTACCCTGGGTAGTAAAACATTTAACTAAAAAAGCCAGAAGTGTTTCTTCACAGAATTGTTCATAGATTTATGAAAAATTTGCTATTTAGACCTATTTTGGACCACCCTGTATTCAAAATAAAAAGGAACTTTAACGATATTCATGTAGTTTATTTTGATAACCATTTTCTCTTAAATTAAATAGTCCATGCTAACTAAATTTCATAGAATATTATATACAAACCTTCATTTTATGCATTATTTCATCATAATTTTAGACACCCTGTACTTTTCCTGTGTACATTTTGGGCACGTGATTCTTAGCAAATTTGGTAGCACCTTCTGCGGTTGTTCTAATTTTGGTGACTATTTGCAGCTAATCCCTAATTGTACAAACTATCAAAATATTTTGTGAGAAGCAAAAACGATCAACTTTTGTATGTTCCACCCTGTAAAGATTTTACACACCCTGTATAATTTGATTCTTTTTTTGCAAAAATGAAAAACCTTTAATCATAAGCTTTCCAACAATATATAGTTTGTGGGTCATTAAGTATGTAAAACTTAAGTTTTGTCCCGTTTAATGAGAATTGGTGCATTTCTCAACATTATTAGAAGTGAAACATTTTTTTGGACCAGTTTGTGACTTCTGACCAGAAACAGTAATGAACACAGCCATACAATAATTTGATTAATTCCATGGACTTGTCAATACTAATTCACTAATGCAAAATGAGTAACATGTCGGGTGGTCTGGTGGCCCTTTTGCAACAAAGCTCTTCAATACGCCTATAATACACTAACTTACCGTGTTGTTGAACCTGCTGACATACGCAGTATACAGCATGTAAGTCTGACCAGCTGACAGAGGTGTATTACTGTACATTCCATATTGCTTATTATCTCCAATCATAAATATCAGACCTTCTTCCTCAATATCACTGCTTGATATCTCCGCCGCTACGTAGAATCTATCAGATGTGGTTTCAGGAACGAGAGGCTGTCGTGTTCGTCTTTTGTGAATTGTTGATTTCAATTCAACTCCAATTTGGTATCCTCTGCGATCAATCATTTAAATATATGTAAGTTTTCAATGACAGTTTCAACTTTGGTATAAAATGACTAAGGTTAACATTATTTTCATTCCAAATTTGAAAAATGTGAAATATTGTTATTGATTCTCAAATACTCCCTAATTCAGTCAATGAGCATATTGCATGTCAAGAGAATTCACAATTTAATGATTTGATTTATTAATTTATAAATGGTGCTACGATTGTACGTTAATATTTTGCGTCACATCTGAACTAGGATAAGAGAATCAATTACGAGTATAAGTAAACTTCTATTTATTTATTTTTATTTAAATGATTTTTCGAAATAATGTGTAGTGAAACGCGGGCACGTCATTTTTTTGTCCCGTCACAACAAACTTACGACTAATTTCCGTTAACGTTATATCTATTCACATAAACAGTAAACACAATACTACTCACGTGACATACACGGAATCACTTTGTGGAATCGTGATCTGTACAGTCGTCGATGTCATTAAGTCTTCAGGTATGGGCGATAACGGTCTGGGCTTCGAGATATCTGTATGGATTTATTGCATCCGAATTTAATAACTAAACAATATAGCTAAAATATATGAAGCCGATCGGTCTATTAGCTTAGAGTTTGTCTTTCAATACACATCAATACTACACTGCAAAAAGGTTGCTTAAATATTTACTCGACATTTTACACAACGTTGTTGAAGTATGCAACCGCTTAACAGTTGCGTAAAATTTACCCAACACCGTTGGACAACATGTTTTCACCAACAATTCCAGTTACTCAGCAGTTGCACAATTTTAATTACACAACAGTTGGGTATTATTAATTAACCATTTGTTGGGCATTTTGTGACTGTTGCTTAATTTGTGAATTGTTTTCATTATATATTGAGCATTTTTGTATAGCAACTGTTGCTTAATTTATCAAATATAGCCATATGTTGTGTATTTTATTTGTGTCAAGTTTTTATTATATATTGAGCATTTTTGGTATAGCAACACGCAGTAGGCAAAATAATGTGAATTCTGGGCGATGCAGCAGAGCTACATACATCACTTCCTCCCGGTAGTGAACCGGTAACTTGTAATGGGAATTCTAGGCGATGCAGCAGAGCTACATACACTATTCCCGTTCGGTAGTGAATCTGTAATTTATTTTAACATGTTATTAAACTATAGGCTTATACATGATATCTGACATCTCTTATCAATGGTGTTTTTACTGTAAACGTTTGCCAAACGTAGTCTTGCTATCTGGGTATGAAGGTATAAATAGTCCATATTATATAATACATAAACATATTTATGTGATTCTTTTGGTGCAAAATAGATCACATGACATGAACTATTCAGTATATGTCCATATCGTGTATTTTTTGGCTATAAAAATCGACTATTCAATATTCATCGCTAGTGACGTCGCTATCTGGCCCGGTTATGGTTTTAACTTATTCAAGTACCTGAATATACTGGTCATCTTTTGTAGACATTTCAGAACATTTTTGTTGGGCCATTTCTGAGAAATAGAGCTTTGCATATTATTATTTACTATAATAGCGCCCTCATCGGCCACATTTCCCATAGAGTTACATGTAAAATGTGTGTAAAGTAGAAAATGCCGATAATTTAAAAATGGCTCGAACAATTTTCGTGAAATTTTCACCGTATACTCGTATTCATTAGCGCTACCTAAATCAGGTCAAACCATAACTGGGCCACTGTGTTATCTTTTTTTATTCCATAATTTTAATTATAAATCGGACAGTCAAACAGCCGTGTCAACCAACGGATGATAAAAGTACTTTTAGCAACGTATTTTAAGCAACCTTTTTGCAGTGTAGGATAACATTTGTTAGTCATGTGTATATTTTTGTAACATTTGGTTGAGTATAAATTATACTATAATCTCGTGTCAGTGCACTCTGTGTGTAGGGCAGAGTTGTTTTATGCAAGCACCACGTCCCCAGATCGCGCGTACTGCTATGCGCGCATCAGCGCGTAGTATTACGGATTTAGTCACGCCGTAACATCGGCTCCTTGTAATTGTACATAATTCATTCGAAGGTGTGTTTCATGTTTCCCACGATACTAGAAACGGTCAAACGCACATCCGTGGGGGCAGCACGTAAGCTTGGCCTCACGCATAATTGGCTACCGTTTTATGTATCAGTTTTCAACTTACGCGGTGATCCGTTTGCAAGTGCGCCCGCATGTGTCTGACTATTGATTATTGCACATGCATATGTCTTGTGTATTCTTGGATCAAATTTATATTTAATTTCACTCTAAATGTAAAATAGTGAATATGATTTAACTCTAATCAAGTGGGTTTTAGCTCTGAAAGAGCGGAAAACACGTTCCGGCTATTTACTCTCACATCAGAGTGACATCCGCTCGCTACAGAGTGGCTCGAAAATACCGCTCTTTTACAGAGTGAATTAATAGCCAATCAGGAAACGCCGAATTTGTTTTGCGCTGTAGCAGGAGTGAGATCGACATAGCCGAGATAACACTGTAGAACAGTAGCTCAAAGAAAAATAGTTTGGTGCAAGTGATGAAATTGTACACATATTTAATGGTGAGTACATCTTCTATAGGCTGTAGTTCATAGGATAATTATGTAAAGATCAAATCTGAAGCAGTTCATGGTAGATGCTGGTAGAATGAATGATTTATCATTAGGTCTACTGCAACACATGTGCGACTAGATTAATGTAAAACACTCAATGCACAATTGGTCGACTGCTAACGGTCATAGCGGTAGTGACACCGAGCTGATGAAAGAGTCTTACCAAATACTTCATAACCGTTTGCAAAAAAAGAAAATACATAATGCTCTGCGCGTACTGCACGATTTGTAAATGTCGTAGGGGTTGTTAATTTAAGTGAGTCTATTCATCTAGCTCTGACACATAGATGTACCTTATTAAGATTATTTATAGATTTGTGTAAGCCTACGTGTATTAGTAGCCTACAATAACCCTAACCCTACCATATACCACCAAATACCACGACTGCGTACGTTGGAACCACCCGGCGTGGAAGTTTTTCGATGAAAAAATGGACCCAGCCTATATAGTTGGCGCAATATACTGCGCCAACTAGCCTTGGCACCCGTGTTGAAGTGGGGAATCGTTCGCCGCTTGTGCTGGAGGTCTCTGGATCGGGGGATATTTTGGTCAATTGTCCACGTTGAATTAAAAAAATCTGAAAAAGTGTGGGTAGAGTTAGGTCACTCTTACATAGAGCCAACTGAGTGACCAATACATTAGAGTGATAGTAAACAGGTCACTCTTTCATAAAAGTGAATTTTATCACTCTTTCCTAAATGTGAATTTTATCAATCCTCCTCGAGAGTGAACTTCACTCTTGGTTGGTCACTCAGTTGGCTCTTTGTAAGATTTCACTTTTTAGAGTGTTTTTTTCACTCTTTCACATTTAAAATGTATTACAATCGGTCTTCCTTGGATTTGCGTACTTTCAACGTCTCATATCCTTACCATCACTCGTCACCATTTTGGTAAATACCGTTACATTACTTCCTAGTCCCTTTCCACCTGCATTGTAAGCGAACACTTTCACTTGATATTTTGTTGATGGTAACAGATTGATAAACTGGTATGCTCTTTGGTCTGTGTTGTTATTGTAGTGCTCAATAAAAGGTTCAACATCCGCTACAAATATTCCATCGTATGGTTTAGACACAATCTTGGCTTCGACCTGTAAGAGCAAAAATATCCACACAATCGATATACATTGATGCTGCTTGATCATGTTGATAACTTCATCATTGATTCATTAAATAGCTTAAGGACTATGACTGACTATTTCAAAATTCTTTGCAAACAATTAAAACAATTCACTTTTGAACCAAGGAATTGCTTGAATAGCATAGTCCAGAAAAGTTGGAACTGCCAACAAAACAATTGTCAAGTCAATATTCTGATTCATATACGTCATTTAATGTCATCTGTATGATATGAACGTATGTACATCTACTTGATCATTGAAAACGTTTGTTTGTCGTCATCATGGTCATTGTTAACGCAATCTAACCTCTAACATACCAACAAGTACTAAAGCAAAAGTACTTACTGAATACCCTTCGATGATACCAATGTGTGTTGGTGGTTCCCATGTCATGTTAATCGAATAGCGTGTAACTTCAACGATACGGAGATTCTTAGGTTCACTTGGGGCTATATGAAATAGGTAACAGTTTATAAACATAATTGGAAAAGTGTACTTTAGGTCCCAGATTATGGACTATAATACTAGTATCGTCCGATATTGGAACACCCAGTATCGTTCGATACTGATACAAAGTCAGTGTTCCAGTATCGGCCGATACTGGTACGTATAAAATGTGGGTGCCAGTATCGAGCGATACTGGAACACAATTATGTACCAGTATCGCTCAGTACTGGGACAAATGTTACTGGTATCATGTGTACCGGTATCATTCGATACTGGAACAGCAAAATCGTACCAGCATCGCCTTTATGTTCCAGCATTGAACGATACTGGTATACCAGTATCTTGGACCTAACGTAAACTTTTCCCACATAATTCAATTAGCTAAAAAATAAATATATGTAATTGCTTTGAACCACGTGTTCAACATCATATCGTTTTAAAATATCAAACATTTGGCATCAATTTTCCAAGAAGCTAAAAGATAATACCGTCGGCTATTAAAATGTTGTTTTAACAAATACAAGGTGAAAACATGGCAAACTTCGTTTGAATATTATATAAGTAATGAAGTGTTTTGTGCAAGCATTCACCTAAAAATTTTGTCGCCTAAAAATGAGCTTAGTCCGTTTTTAGTGCTCGTAATTCAACTTATCGTTAGAACGGGAAAAGCAGATACAAGGAAATCAACGATCAATTAAAAAATCTATGTGTACAAATATTTAAACAACAAAACATTGAATACTTGGGAGCAATGGTATTGAACTCGTGCCTCCTTTTAGAGGCACTTTTAAACATAGATAATGGACGCACGTCACACGAGGTTGATCTCACCCAAAAACACACACACATGCACACGGTGAAACGGATATTCGTGGTGCGCAACACGTCAGCTGGACCTCACGGCGCTGATTGGTTAGCGGAATTGTGTGAGTTTACAAACATGCGCAGTGAGCTGATTGGAGTGCGCCCGTGCAAGTCGGACGTGGCTATGGTGATATGTGCCGTAGGTCCATAATACATCTTCATATAATTGCAATTACAACACACCTGCTTCTTTGGTTGATGATGACAATAACTCGGAGAAGGGACCTGTTCCGTCGTTAGTTACGGCTGCTACTGCAAAATTATATCTTGTACGAGGAGTAAGATTTCCGATCGTCACATCTCCAGACGAAGTTGAACCATTCCTCACAATAGTATCGGTGTCATTGGTGAGTATGAATGAGTAAGACACGATCACTCCTTGTCTTGTTCCACACGGAGGCTCTGACCAATGGAATGCCAATGTATATGATGTCACTTCACTGATACTGATGTTAGATGGTGGGGCAGATGGACCTGAAACATTAACATTTTGTGTATAACGCATAGAGGTTCTAATGACATGCATAGTTAATGTATAAATATTGTGACAGTCAAGATTTTCATCATATTTCATCAGTAATTGATGTATTACTGGCAAATGGGTAAACTATTATTGCCTATGCCCTGATTACTATTATAGCCTACTATTATTCTTAATAATTGTTTTGTTGTTGTTAAGGGAATAATATAAAATACACATCTTTTAAACAAATCAGCCAGTATGAGACAACATTTTAAAAATAGATACGGCATCACAGCGCCATGAATACGTTGGGCTGTATGCCATGCATACGCTGCCCTGTATGCCATGAATACGTTGGCCGGTATGCCATGCAAACGCTGATCTTTATGCCATGCATACGTTGGCCTTCATGTCATGCATACGTTGGCCTTTATGCCATGCATACGTTGGTTTTTATGCCATGAATGATACAAGGATATTATTCAATAGGAATCAACGTTATTCAAAGTGAGTGACATACTGTCACTATCATTACCACGTCTAAACATGTGTATATTAAATTCTACTACTATTGTTGCTACTTACTCTTTGCGTTAGTGTTTCCCATAACGTAAACACTTTGACCTGCTCCTGCTTCATTCTCTGCTGTAACTGACAGATTGTACGTTGAATATGGAAGTAATTCATTCAATGTACGCGTCACATTATTTCTTCGATTTGCATTCCCCCACCTCGTTGGAGAGATATCCAACACTTCACACTGATCTCTGTTTAACAGTTGAAACCGTACATCGTAAAGTGTTGCCCTACATTTGTTTTCTGAAGAGGGTTGCCAAGTTAGTTGAAGTTGGGTTGACGAAAGTGGTGTAGCAAATACAGAATCCACTGGACCAGGGACTGATACACACATGACACATGAAGAAACAATGATAGAATATACAGGTTATAATTATGTACTAGAAAATAAGTTTACATAATATCCCGGTGGGGTGGGGTGGGAGGGGTACTTAGTGGATGCGAGGTTACGGGGATGTGCCGCCAAATAGGGTCCCATTTTCACCCGTCTGGTAAATGAATGACCCCTTTTTATAGCCGTTGTTAGTACATTTATGGGTCTAAAATCCTTAATGTTGCTGTTTTTCATAGACATTTAAGCCAAATCTGTCAAATATAGAGACCAATATGGGTCTCGGGTAAACATATGGGTCCATTTCCCAAGAAATTGGTAAATGATTGGGTCAATTTTCATTTTGCTTGCGGCACATCCCTACCAAAATATTATCCGAGTACCGGACCCCACCTCCACCCACACGGTATGCAATAAGTTATATCCGCATTTCCTTGTCATTATTAATTCCTCAGTCTTGGTTTCACCTGTACCTAACCCTAAGATGATCAAGGTGTTCTTCTTAAAATGTCATCGAACTATCCCAAGTAGCATGATGAGCCAGTTTTTCGTCGCTATCTTCCTCCCGAAATTATGCAGACGGCAGATTGCGGTGAATCATGGTACTTGACAACAATAACAACCATCCAGGTGCATTCGCGGAATTGTGCGTTTGTTTGCACTGTTACTTACCAATGGTTCTAGTGATCGCATTCGCGGAATGGTGCGTTTGTTTGCACTGTTACTTACCAATGGTTCTAGTGGTCGCATTTACGTTGCTAACTTGGCTCCTCCCGACGCTGTTGACCACCCATACTTGAAATTGGTATACTGTGCAAGCATGCAAATCTTGAAATGTCATTGATGTTTCTTCTGTTGTTCCATTTTTTGTTCCAAATCTATATTGGTAATGAAATCCTTCATCTGATATTGATTCACATGGTATTGTATCCCATGTAAATGTCAGCCTTGTATAGGAGGTTTCCATTGTTGCTGACACAGTTGGCAAATAATCTTGCACTGTTTAAGACGTAAACGAAATTAAATCATAAATTAGCGGCACTGGTACTTCTAGGTCTATGAATCTGTCAGGCTCTTTTTCTATTAAAAAAATACGTAAATTGTATTTCAATTTCAGAAGAAGAAAAAAAGAATATGTTTAATCGAATCGACTATTTTCAAGAGACCATTAAAAATTCTGAATATGCAATTTTCAAAATGCATTTTCAAAATTTCAATTTAAAAATCTAAATTCGGTTGAGATCTATGAGGGTTTTTTCTTCGTCATCATAGTGTGAGATTCTGTAAGTTATAGGTTTTGTTAACTCATTTGAATTTGCAGCCGATGAGCTCGAACTTATGCTTGCAATGTCATCAGTTGAAATGCTGATGATACTTACCTTCATTCGGACATCGTTCTGTGTTTAGTAGAGGAATGGATAAGGAGAATATTCCAATAAAAAAAACAAAGAAATACAAAGGCTGTTAATATTTTAGTACAGAACACACATTATTTAACATCATTTTTCTAGTCATTGTAAAGTACTTCACATGTCCAGTGCACTTACATTATAAATTTAAAGTTTCACACATTTACGTTTTGGTTGCTTCTAAATACTAGGTCATGAAGAACGGAACATCACTTAATCATTCATTATAAGGTATGTACGAATCCAGGTAACCTATTTTAAAACAGAATATTTTCATTAATAGTATGCAATCATTGCCGGATAATAAAATAATGTGACAAATAAAGAGTTACACAAAGTAACAAATGATGTATATGTATCTTTATGAATACTAATTGTAAATATTGAGCATTTAAACTGTACTTCTTCAAAGCCAATTATTCCGTTACCTTGACAGTTGACCCCATGCCAGTCCGGATAACATGGCCCATCGCATTCTCCTGTGTCTGGTAGACAGGACACATCTTCTGCACAATGACACCTACCTTGACAGTTGACTCCATACCAGCCTGGACGACATCACCCATCACTACATTCTCCTGTGTCTGGTAGACAAGACACATCCTCAGCACAATGACACCTACCTTGACAGTTGACTCCATACCAGTCTGGATCACATGGCCCATCGCATTCTCCTGTGTCTGGAAGACAGGACACATCCTCAGCACAATGACACCTACCATGACAGTTGACTCCATACCAGCCTGGACGACATCACCCATCAATACATTCTCCTGTGTCTGGTAGACAAGACACATCCTCAGCACAATGACACCTACCTTGACAGTTGACTCCATACCAGTCTGGATCACATGATCCATCGCATACTCCTGTGTCTGGTAGACAGGACACATCTTCTGCACAATGACACCTACCATTACAGTTGACTCCATACCAGTCTGGATCACATGATCCATCGCATTCTCCTGTGTCTGGTAGACAGGACACATCTTCAGCACAATGACACCTACCTTGACAGTTGACTCCATACCAGTCTGGATCACATGGCCCATCGCATTCTCCTGTGTCTGGAAGACAGGACACATCCTCAGCACAATGACACCTACCATGACAGTTGACTCCATACCAGCCTGGACGACATCACCCATCAATACATTCTCCTGTGTCTGGTAGACAAGACACATCCTCAGCACAATGACACCTACCTTGACAGTTGACTCCATACCAGTCTGGATCACATGATCCATCGCATACTCCTGTGTCTGGTAGACAGGACACATCTTCTGCACAATGACACCTACCATTACAGTTGACTCCATACCAGTCTGGATCACATGATCCATTGCATACTCCTGTGTCTGGTAGACAGGACACATCTTCTGCACAATGACACCTACCTTGACAGTTGACTCCATACTAGTCTGGATCACAGGATCCATCGCATTCTCCTGTGTCTGGTAGACAGGACACATCCTCAGCACAATGACACCTACCTTGACAGTTGACTCCATACCAGTCTGGATCACATGATCCATTGCATACTCCTGTGTCTGGTAGACAGGACACATCTTCTGCACAATGACACCTACCTTGACAGTTGACTCCATACTAGTCTGGATCACAGGATCCATCGCATTCTCCTGTGTCTGGTAGACAGGACACATCCTCAGCACAATGACACCTACCTTGACAGTTGACTCCATACCAGTCTGGATCACATGATCCATCGCATACTCCTGTGTCTGGTAAACAGGACACACCCTCAGCACAATGACACCTACCTTGACAGTTGACTCCATACCAGTCTGGATCACAGGGTCCATCGCATACTCCTGTGTCTGGTAGACAGGACACATCTTCTGCACAGTGACACCTACCTTGACAGTTGACTCCATACTAGTCTGGATCACAGGATCCATCGCATTCTCCTGTGTCTGGTAAACAGGACACACCCTCAGCACAATGACACCTACCTTGACAGTTGACTCCATACCAGTCTGGATCACAGGGTCCATCGCATACTCCTGTGTCTGGTAGACAGGACACATCTTCTGCACAGTGACACCTACCTTGACAGTTGACTCCATACCAGTCTGGATCACAGGATCCATCGCATACTCCTGTGTCTGGTAGACAGGACACATCTTCTGCACAATGACACCTACCTTGACAGTTGACTCCATACCAGTCTGGATCACAGGGTCCATCGCATACTCCTGTGTCTGGTAGACAGGACACATCCTCAGCACAGTGACACCTACCTTGACAGTTGACTCCATACCAGTCTGGATCACATCGCCCATCGCATTCTCCTGTGTCTGGTAGACAGGACACATCCTCAGCACAGTGACACCTACCTTGACAGTTGACTCCATACCAGTCTGGATCACAGGATCCATCGCATTCTCCTGTGTCTGGTAGACAGGACACATCTTCTGCACAATGACACCTACCTTGACAGTTGACTCCATACCAGTCTGGATCACATCGCCCATCGCATTCTCCTGTGTCTGGTAGACAGGACACATCCTCAGCACAATGACACCTACCATTACAGTTGACCCCATACCAGTCTGGATCACATGATCCATCGCATACTCCTGTGTCTGGTAGACAGGACACATCCTCAGCACAGTGACATCTACCTTGACAGTTGACTCCATACCAGTCTGGATCACATCGCCCATCGCATTCTCCTGTGTCTGGTAGACAGGACACATCCTCAGCACAGTGACACCTACCTTGACAGTTGACTCCATACCAGTCTGGATCACAGGATCCATCGCATTCTCCTGTGTCCGGTAGACAGGACACATCTTCTGCACAATGACACCTACCTTGACAGTTGACTCCATACCAGTCTGGATCACAGGATCCATCGCATACTCCTGTGTCTGGTAGACAGGACACATCTTCTGCACAATGACACCTACCTTGACAGTTGACTCCATACCAGTCTGGATCACAGGGTCCATCGCATACTCCTGTGTCTGGTAGACAGGACACATCTTCTGCACAATGACACCTACCTTGACAGTTGACTCCATACCAGTCTGGATCACAGGGTCCATCGCATACTCCTGTGTCTGGTAGACAGGACACATCCTCAGCACAGTGACACCTACCTTGACAGTTGACTCCATACCAGTCTGGATCACAGGGTCCATCGCATACTCCTGTGTCTGGTAGACAGGACACATCTTCTGCACAATGACACCTACCTTGACAGTTGACTCCATACCAGTCTGGATCACAGGGTCCATCGCATACTCCTGTGTCTGGTAGACAGGACACATCTTCTGCACAATGACACCTACCTTGACAGTTGACTCCATACCAGTCTGGATCACATGATCCATTGCATTCTCCTGTGTCTGGTAGACAGGACACATCCTCAGCACAATGACCCCTACCTTGACAGTTGACTCCATACCAGTCTGGATCACATGATCCATCGCATTCTCCTGTGTCTGGTAGACAGGACACATCTTCTGCACAATGACACCTACCTTGACAGTTGACTCCATACCAGTCTGGATCACAGGATCCATCGCATTCTCCTGTGTCTGATAGACAGGACACATCCTCAGCACAATGACACCTACCTTGACAGTTGACTCCATACCAGTCTGGATCACATGATCCATCGCATTCTCCTGTGTCTGGTAGACAGGACACATCTTCTGCACAATGACACCTACCTTGACAGTTGACTCCATACCAGTCTGGATCACATGATCCATCGCATTCTCCTGTGTCTGGTAGACAGGACACATCTTCTGCACAATGACACCTACCTTGACAGTTGACTCCATACCAGTCTGGATCACATGATCCATCGCATACTCCTGTGTCTGGTAGACAGGACACACCCTCAGCACAATGACACCTACCTTGACAGTTGACTCCATACCAGTCTGGATCACAGGATCCATCGCATACTCCTGTGTCTGGTAGACAGGACACATCTTCTGCACAATGACACCTACCTTGACAGTTGACTCCATACCAGTCTGGATCACAGGGTCCATCGCATACTCCTGTGTCTGGTAGACAGGACACATCCTCAGCACAGTGACACCTACCTTGACAGTTGACTCCATACCAGTCTGGATCACATCGCCCATCGCATTCTCCTGTGTCTGGTAGACAGGACACATCCTCAGCACAGTGACACCTACCTTGACAGTTGACTCCATACCAGTCTGGATCACAGGATCCATCGCATTCTCCTGTGTCTGGTAGACAGGACACATCTTCTGCACAATGACACCTACCTTGACAGTTGACTCCATACCAGTCTGGATCACATCGCCCATCGCATTCTCCTGTGTCTGGTAGACAGGACACATCCTCAGCACAATGACACCTACCATTACAGTTGACCCCATACCAGTCTGGATCACATGATCCATCGCATACTCCTGTGTCTGGTAGACAGGACACATCCTCAGCACAGTGACACCTACCTTGACAGTTGACTCCATACCAGTCTGGATCACATCGCCCATCGCATTCTCCTGTGTCTGGTAGACAGGACACATCCTCAGCACAGTGACACCTACCTTGACAGTTGACTCCATACCAGTCTGGATCACAGGATCCATCGCATTCTCCTGTGTCTGGTAGACAGGACACATCTTCTGCACAATGACACCTACCTTGACAGTTGACTCCATACCAGTCTGGATCACAGGATCCATCGCATACTCCTGTGTCTGGTAGACAGGACACATCTTCTGCACAATGACACCTACCTTGACAGTTGACTCCATACCAGTCTGGATCACAGGGTCCATCGCATACTCCTGTGTCTGGTAGACAGGACATATCTTCTGCACAATGACACCTACCTTGACAGTTGACTCCATACCAGTCTGGATCACAGGGTCCATCGCATACTCCTGTGTCTGGTAGACAGGACACATCCTCAGCACAGTGACACCTACCTTGACAGTTGACTCCATACCAGTCTGGATCACAGGGTCCATCGCATACTCCTGTGTCTGGTAGACAGGACACATCTTCTGCACAATGACACCTACCTTGACAGTTGACTCCATACCAGTCTGGATCACAGGGTCCATCGCATACTCCTGTGTCTGGTAGACAGGACACATCTTCTGCACAATGACACCTACCTTGACAGTTGACTCCATACCAGTCTGGATCACATGATCCATTGCATTCTCCTGTGTCTGGTAGACAGGACACATCCTCAGCACAATGACCCCTACCTTGACAGTTGACTCCATACCAGTCTGGATCACATGATCCATCGCATTCTCCTGTGTCTGGTAGACAGGACACATCTTCTGCACAATGACACCTACCTTGACAGTTGACTCCATACCAGTCTGGATCACAGGATCCATCGCATTCTCCTGTGTCTGATAGACAGGACACATCCTCAGCACAATGACACCTACCTTGACAGTTGACTCCATACCAGTCTGGATCACATGATCCATCGCATTCTCCTGTGTCTGGTAGACAGGACACATCTTCTGCACAATGACACCTACCTTGACAGTTGACTCCATACCAGTCTGGATCACATGATCCATCGCATTCTCCTGTGTCTGGTAGACAGGACACATCTTCTGCACAATTACACCTACCTTGACAGTTGACTCCATACCAGTCTGGATCACATGATCCATCGCATACTCCTGTGTCTGGTAGACAGGACACACCCTCAGCACAATGACACCTACCTTGACAGTTGACTCCATACCAGTCTGGATCACATGATCCATCGCATTCTCCTGTGTCTGGTAGACAGGACACATCTTCTGCACAATGACACCTACCTTGACAGTTGACTCCATACCAGTCTGGATCACATGATCCATTGCATACTCCTGTGTCTGGTAGACAGGACACATCTTCTGCACAATGACACCTACCTTGACAGTTGACTCCATACTAGTCTGGATCACAGGATCCATCGCATTCTCCTGTGTCTGGTAGACAGGACACATCCTCAGCACAATGACCCCTACCTTGACAGTTGACTCCATACCAGTCTGGATCACATGATCCATCGCATTCTCCTGTGTCTGGTAGACAGGACACATCTTCT
Source organism: Ophiura sarsii (assembly GCA_035610835.1). Lineage (NCBI taxonomy): Eukaryota > Metazoa > Echinodermata > Ophiuroidea > Amphilepidida > Ophiuridae > Ophiura > Ophiura sarsii. The sequence goes on from CM069447.1 coordinate 1,259,430, forward strand.
GCACAATGACACCTACCTTGACAGTTGACTCCATACCAGTCTGGATCACAGGATCCATCGCATTCTCCTGTGTCTGATAGACAGGACACATCCTCAGCACAATGACACCTACCTTGACAGTTGACTCCATACTAGTCTGGATCACAGGATCCATCGCATACTCCTGTGTCTGGTAGACAGGACACATCCTCAGCACAGTGACACCTACCTTGACAGTTGACTCCATACCAGTCTGGATCACATGATCCATCGCATACTCCTGTGTCTGGTAGACAGGACACACCCTCAGCACAATGACACCTACCTTGACAGTTGACCCCATACCAGTCTGGATCACATCGCCCATCGCATACTCCTGTGTCTGGTAGACAGGACACATCCTCAGCACAGTGACACCTACCATTACAGTTGACCCCATACCAGTCTGGATCACAGGATCCATCGCATTCTCCTGTGTCTGGTAGACAGGACACATCCTCAGCACAATGACACCTACCTTGACAGTTGACTCCATACCAGTCTGGATCACATGATCCATCGCATACTCCTGTGTCTGGTAGACAGGACACACCCTCAGCACAATGACACCTACCTTGACAGTTGACCCCATACCAGTCTGGATCACATCGCCCATCGCATACTCCTGTGTCTGGTAGACAGGACACATCCTCAGCACAGTGACACCTACCATTACAGTTGACCCCATACCAGTCTGGATCACAGGATCCATCGCATTCTCCTGTGTCTGGTAGACAGGACACACCCTCAGCACAATGACACCTACCTTGACAGTTGACTCCATACCAGTCTGGATCACATGATCCATCGCATTCTCCTGTGTCTGGTAGACAGGACACATCTTCTGCACAATGACACCTACCTTGACAGTTGACTCCATACCAGTCTGGATCACATCGCCCATCGCATTCTCCTGTGTCTGGTAGACAGGACACATCCTCAGCACAGTGACACCTACCATTACAGTTGACCCCATACCAGTCTGGATCACATGATCCATCGCATACTCCTGTGTCTGGTAGACAGGACACACCCTCAGCACAATGACACCTACCTTGACAGTTGACCCCATACCAGTCTGGATCACATCGCCCATCGCATACTCCTGTGTCTGGTAGACAGGACACACCCTCAGCACAATGACACCTACCTTGACAGTTGACTCCATACCAGTCTGGATCACATGATCCATCGCATACTCCTGTGTCTGGTAGACAGGACACATCTTCTGCACAATGACACCTACCTTGACAGTTGACTCCATACCAGTCTGGATCACATGATCCATCGCATTCTCCTGTGTCTGGTAGACAGGACACATCTTCTGCACAGTGACACCTACCTTGACAGTTGACTCCATACCAGTCTGGATCACATGATCCATCGCATTCTCCTGTGTCTGGTAGACAGGACACACCCTCAGCACAATGACACTCTGATTTGCAGTTGGCTCCGTAGGTTCCATCTTCGCATCCTGTCACAACGTTAATCGAATAATCAGAAAATAGTTTAATTAGGCCAACAACAAAAAAGTGTTTGTGTTGCCCTCACAAGCCTAAAATCGGGAAGGTCGGCCGGCCGGATTTTTAAAATTATTTTATTTTATTTTTATAGTATACCAAATCAACCATTTTATACCTATTATTTCAGTCAACATGTGTGAAGATGCTAAGGTAAATGCATTACTGGCTGTATTTTCTACCCAATGGTGAATATTTTCTTGAAGTACACATCCATGAACAAATATTCACCCTTGATTCTATAACAGAAACTACTTGAAAGTATGGAATATCCACATATTATATTGTATACTGAACTAAAGACAACGATGGAGAGAATGAGACTGAATAAAAACAACATACTAGTTGAATTTTCTTTCTCGTGCGTGGAGTACAAACACGAGCTTGTTCTTTGATTTTCTGGTTTTCGTTGGCTTTTGCACACATTTATCAACCGGAAGATAAATAAAAATAGTGTTGAAATATAAAAAAAAATCTTTAAAAAAATGAAAAATCTTAAAAAAGAAAAGAAAATCTTAATAAAAAATAAATAAATCTTAATTTTTTAAATTTTAAAACGGCCCACAATTCTCGTTATTTTGACCCGGCCGGATGAGGGCAACACAACTCTTTTTTGGCCTTATAAGCATCATGCGTAAATGTTAAGCGGATTTAAAACGTTATGTTTTCAGTGTGTGACTTTTGAAACATTTTTGGGGGGAAAATTGCAAAAACAGATGATTCCTTCGTACTATATGTAGGAATGTAGTAACCATAACGCTGATCCTAACTCTAGTCTTATTTACAACCCTAACCCTTTGCTAACCACAGCGTTGAACCCCAGGTGTCAAGGGCGGCGGAACCGGGGGGCCAGGGGGACACGCGCCCCACCCCCCCCCCCCCCCCCCATCCGTGAAAGTGGTGGGACACCATGTGCACTGTGCCCCCCTAGAAGTTTGTGGTTGAACTCCTTTAATCGAGCTCCACAACATTGTTCACCCCAAAATAATTGACAAGATTGACTTTTAGTGTCAAAAATACATGAAATTCTCTTAAACTGCAGGCAACTTTGCATTAAAACCCAAAAAAATTCGCGCGCTTTGCGCGCATTTTTAAACAAACGTTTTTCCTTGCCAAAAACAATTTCACGAAACACCCTTTGGCCCCATTTTTTATGCTGGTGGTGCTGCCACTGATTGAGAGTATCAATGTCCTTTTTATGTTGTAGCTGAGACGAATTCGTCTCAGTCCATAGTAGTTTTTTCGTTCCAAAAGTATGAGAGTCGCATTTACAACAAGAATCAGTTAGCATGGTTGTAGTGATAGTCTTGTGGACATGACTTCAAAGCGCATCTAAGTTATTGAGAAGATTGTTAACGGTAGCCTATTATTTTCGCAAATAATACATTCGGTGTTGAAATTAAAATTGAGTTGCGCATCGCTCCTAAAGTACAAATGTTCATTAATCTTTCAAAATTTTAGTGATGCCATTTTCCGTTTCAAAATGGACCGCAAATGGCCTCATATGAATCTAACATTCCAAATTTAGCTCCACGGAACCCACGCTGTAAGAAGCTCCGCTCCGCTTTCCAGGATCATCATCATTATACAAATGTTCAATTAATTTTTTCATTATTGAAAAAAGTCAGCAATTAAATTGCCATTTTTCTTACAAAATAGACAAGAAATGGCCTCGATTCATCGGAAATTCAAAACTTTCCGGGGCCCGGTAATCATAAAATGTTAATTTTCATTAATACTATTGATAACATTCAAATTTGTGTTTCGTTTCATTTTACAATATAGTTCATATATACAGGTCAATATGCAAAATTGTATATCTGGTCACTTTTTGGAAATCTTGTCATTGGGTTGCGGATTTGATTTTTTTATTTTATTATTGCTGTATAAAGTACAACTTCGTTGGCCTTTTACAATGTCCCGAATGTGTTAATTATATCAAAATACGCCATAAAATGGCCCCTGAGCGCATATCAAAACCCAAAATTTCCCGGGGCCCTTAAGCGGGCCCCGGACCCCACGCCGCAAGGCGCTCCACTCGCTCCGCTCGTTTCGCATGCATGATCGTAATTTTCGTGCCCCCCCCCCCCATTTTCAAATACGCTCCGCCGCGCCTGCCAGGTGTTGAACATTGCCGTGAAGCTGCTTGGATAACAAGAACTGTCGTCACATCCATGACTACAGGATGTGTTTATGAATCGAATATGTTATGATAACTTTCACTTAGACACAATTGCATAAGTCCCAAGTATGCAAATGAGGATAATGAGATTTATTCCGTTGTTGAGTACTGGGTAGATGTGTGGTAGAGCATGACATTGTATTCAGTGAGCTCATTTGCATACTTGGGACTGCTACACCATACCGCTACCATATTGTTTACCTTGATCGCAATCTATCCCATGATATCCTGCTGCGCATGTGCATCCATATGGATGTGGAAGACAGAATAGAGCACCACGACACGCGGGACTGTGAGCATTATTGCCATCATTACTTAAACACACCAATCGCCCATCTTGACCCCATCTGTTACTTCCATGCACTGTTGATAGAAAACACAATACATTTGATTTAAATACAATAAACGAACCACTACCTGCCAAATTCAGAAACTACACGGACGGATATGCCCATGCAAATACTGGAAGTCGAAAGGCCACTCAATAGACTTAAATATGTTGAAATATTTCCGTTGGTCTTAGTTTGATTTAATGGGTTGTACGTCTGGTTATGCAAAATATTACTTTGCCGCCAATCGTTAAAGTCTTACTTATAAGATACGTTGGAGCCTCCCTGGTAAAGCTTTGAGTAGTAGCCCTGGTAAAGCTTTGAGTAGTAGCCCTGGTAATGCTTTGAGTAGTAGCCCCGTTAAAGCTTAAAGCTTTGAGTAGTAACCCTGTAAATCTTTGAGTAGTCCCCTGTAAAGCTTTTAGTAGTAGCCCCGGTACAGCTTCCAGTAGTAAAATGTAAAGCTTTGAGTAGTAGCCCCGGTAAAGCTTTGAGTAGTCCCCCTGTAAAGCTTTTTGAGTAGTAGCCCTGGTAAATGTTTGAGTAGTAGCCCCAGTACAGCTTTGAGTAGTAAAATGTAAAGCTTTGAGTAGTAGCCCCGGTAAAGCTTTGAGAGTATCCTCAGTAAAGCTTTGAGAGGTAGTAGTAGGTCTACACAGCATTACAGATGTATAGTAGATAGCATTAAAAATGTGTAAATGCTTTCTACTACTGATAGCATTAGCCCCGGTAAAGCTTTGAGTAGTAGCCCAAGTAAAGCTAAAACTGTAGATGACTATAATTGAATCAATTTCATTTACCAATTCTATTAACCGGTTATGCAATTACATTTCTCTGGAACTGGATAACACACCTTTCCAATGTCAATTGAGTACCTGCGAAAATGAGTAGACTTATGTGGCGATCGTTTCTAGTATAGTGGTTCAGTATTCAAAAAGGGATCCAGATGACACCGTGATTAGTTAACACTTTCCACGCGGCAGGCAGCTGCAGACGACATTCCAAAATTTCACAAAATGTTTAAAAAATGTCAAAATTATTGAATTTCATTACTATTATTTGGAATCACCATGAGAAATGCATTGAAATAAGTACCAGCATGCAAGGTATCGGTCCAGTAATCCTTGAGATAGACCCTGACATTTGGGAAATGTTTCTGGATATTCTGTTTTGTATATTGCAAAACTTATAGCCGCGTGGAAAGTGTTAACGTGACACTCTGCCGTCGATTTAAAAATAATAACAATTATCCTAAAAATTCTTATAAACTATTTGTATTTTCATCAATAAGGTCGGGCAGATGAAAACATTCGTCGACTCTAATATAAAACCCGTCATTTTAAACATGTTAAATGATGCTGTTCATAATAATCAGATAATGACAACAAAAGGCCTTACCTGTTTTACATAATTTCCCACTGAATCCAGGTGCGCAGACACAAAGACCTGATCGATCATCACACATTCCACCGTTGTAGCATTGAGGACATGTATTACCGCACGATGGTGGTCCCCATATTCCCGCTGGACAAGCTGACACAAATTTTAAAAATACAATATTTTTAATAGTGACACAAATGACTTCTTTTGGAAACTTAGATAGGGCCTAAGTCATTTGCCAAACATGAGATCTCTAAACATTTCGCTTTAGGATTTTTTTTAAGGAATTTCCTCGGGGCTATAGCAATGTTCGAGTGCTCGTGTTACATTTCTTTTTTCTAATAAGAGTAAAACAATGCTAGATTCATCACAAAACCCTTTAAACAACTGGTTAATAATTATTTTTGTTTTACCACAATATTACACATCATAACCATTATTATCATAATGCCTTTCTCGGAAATAGTCACACAATAATACATACCTCTGACAATTAATTGCATTATTGCATGGTGTCCGTTGCGGTAAATGTCACTAGTTTGGCATTCATAAACACCAGCATCCTCAACTGCCACATTCGTAATGGTATGACTCGCGTCTCCAAGCCACATCGTACCACTGTTGTTGTGTCTCCACCTTAGGCTACTAGAGCTTACATAGCTTGCCATGGTAACAGCTAATGTCACACTCTCTCCTACACTAGCGGTAATTGAAATGCTTTTTGGAGTTGCGTATCCTGAAATGAGAGTCGAGGTACTATCAGCAAAGTTTGGTGGCTAGATTGATATCTTTATTTTTTTTAAATCAAAATCAAAAAATCTTCTATCTGTATGGAATGATATCCGCTAGATATTGTACGACGAAATTTATACCAAAATGACCTTGTGATGAGTCATGTGGTATATTAGTTTACAGACGGCAATATTATGTTATAATGATATGTTCTTATAAACGTTATTCGTAATTAGCGATTTCAAGCTAAAGAGGGAGACATACTCTGATGTGTCGTCACTAATCATAACGAAAGCGAGGCCAATAAATTGGTAAATTACGTCACATGATACCAATGTTTACGTAATTTACCAATATTGGCCTCGCTTTCGTTATGATTAGTGACGTCACATCAGAGTATGTCTCCCTCTTTAGCTTGAAATCGCCAATTACGAATAACGTGTATATTATCGTCATACAATTTTATTTCATTATTTGTTGTTATATTCTTGGGAAGATCGTTGAACGCTAAAACAATTGAAACGTTTCCATTTTTAATATGTGATATATTGGGTCCCCAAACTGAATTCAAAATGGCTGAGACTCTACATTGGCACAATTACAAACCAACATACTAACTGGTTGGTCTGAGCACATGGATTTCAAAAGTATATATATACTTGTAAGTTTCCTAATTGGAATTTTCTAACGAAAATTATTATCATGTTCTTCTGAATTCCTGATGAAACTATTCCATGATTATATACTTGTAATCTTTATTCAAGGACTTGTTACACATTTATTTGGAAAAAGTGAAAATGTCGTAAAAATGTGGTGATCATTGTTGCATGATGGGATCAAAAAGTGAAAACAAGTGATATCTGGAATTGTTCGTCTGATTAGGTTACAACAAATTCATGTTCAGTCTTCGATACTAATCGATTGGGGCATTGGGGTTATATCCAAATTTGTGTTATGTTTGTTGACATGTGACGTTTTGACCCCCTATGTAGGCCTACGGCTTAACAAATATTGTAGGAGATAAAACTAACTTTTATGGAATATTTATGAAATATTGCTTATTGATATCGGATCAAGTTTAATTGTTGATCACTTATACAAATGCCATGCAAAACGTCAATGACCCTTTTACGCTTTGCCTGATAACTTCGTAGCTGAAACACTGGACAAGGCAAGCTTCATTTGGGAATCATTGTGTTCAAACGACGAAGATTGTATTATTTTTAGCTAAATGTTAAAAGAAATCATTTTCTGACACATTTAGAGACAAGAACCCTTACCACGTGTAAAAATGGAAAAAAAACTGTTAGTTTTTGCAGCTTAAACTTCAACTACGCTCGAAACTATTGTTTCCAAGAATATATAGTAACACAATTCACATTCGCAGCCAGCCCACAACGTATAACATCATGCACCGTTACACTCTTATTATATTTGTTTCTGATTATGGATATTAAGCTTACTGTTGGTAGAAGATAAAATTGTAGCCGTAATTCTCTCTGTTATTCCGTATTTAGTAGTTTGGCAATAGAATGCACCAATTCTCTCTTTTGCCCCAGATGCTGGAAACACTAGCAGCTCAGCAACATCATGACCATTAGCGTGATCTTTCTCCATGTATCCATCTGGTAACCCAGTCCCTGTTCTTGTAAAGGTCTGCCTTCCAAAGGTTACTTCAACGTCCGTGTCCGTACCACTTTTGTACCCACCCAGTGTTAGGATGTCGTCATCACCAGTAGAGGAAACAGCAGACCTCGATACGAAGAATGTTATGTCAATGATACCTGACGATAATATTAATGAAGACATTGTTATAAAATAATCGATGTTCTCTCCTACAGGGCTCTTTATATTTGCCCAGGGCAGTTCGAACTATGCTTCGGACCATCTGCCATTAGAACCTAATAAAAGCACACCCTCTTTTTGTCCATTTCTCGCACTATTATAGTGACTCGCTAATCGTCATACAAAGAGCCTAATTTGTACAAGTTTGCCTTTTACACTGATTCTCTGTCAGACTGATTGTATATTTGTATATTAAGGGTAAAAAATCAACAAAGGACCAGTAAGGGCATTACCCGTCACGATATTTGCCTCCCTCCACTTGCCCCTCCCCCGTCAGCTCAAGCCCCACCCCACCCCACTCCACCCCAACAATTATATAGTATTGAATGGCTTTGAGGGTGATACAAGAATATATTGCAATATTTTTATAGCGAGTGCAGTATAGTCTTGTATCACCCGAAAATAAGACATTCAATATCATTATTAATATATATACGGTATAACATACTGTTTTGATAACAACTAAATAAGTTAGCCCGAACTGGCCAAGCTGTCCTTCTCTGCGAATATATACTCACGCGCACATCTTCTGCGCAGCACCAAAAATATTGGAGAGCAATATTCTTTGAATATTGGAAGCACATCCGGGAATTTGGTGCACAATATTCAATACGCACTTTTATTGTACCGTTTGGAAGGCCCATATTATAAATAATAATCACAAATATTTAAAATAATAAAATACCCGTCAAGTGTTTCTTGTAAGAGATGCACAATAGTATTTTATTACAAAATAAAATAAATCCGACGTGTCGGTCGGGAGACCTTGTTCACGGATGGTGGAGAGTGTCTTGAACACTTGACTAGTATTTTATTTTCAACAACAATGAGATGCAACGTAGCATATCTTTTAATTAAATCACAAATGTTGACTTTCAATGTTAAAATTACTTAAAATTAGCTTATAATCATTCTGAATATCTAATACAGAACAAATTAAGTTAATTTCAGGACAAAATTGGCTAACAATTATTTTCACAAAATTTACGGCTTTTCCCAAGATTTGTAAAAACAGGAAACAAACTCCCTACTACACTGTACTGTCCAGAATTGAATATGAATGCATTAAATTTGAACATGTATATTATTTAAGAAAACTTGTGCATTCTAAAACCGAAGACGATGCATTGCATGCCATGCCTGGGACATTAAGTGAATGTTCCTCAGATTGGTTATAAGTCTGTTGACTTTTATGGTCGATCTTTGCAATAAACTTGAAATCAAAAGCTGTGTTAAAAAACCAATGGTTAGCCTTTTCATTTGCAATCACATATTAAAGAGAAGAAACTTCGTCAAGATTTTCAGTTGGTGATATGAGGAGCACTGTTTGACATTTTTTACCCTTACAAGTGGCACAACAAACATGAATACATTTGTGAAATCCTAAAGCAAACAATATTTCTGATGCTTTAACAGCTCAAATTATGCAACTTCATTTGATGCAACTTCAATGTTATCTCACGAAGCATTCGTCAGATTTATTACCACTTGAGAGTATCTCACGTGGCGGCACTCGTCAATGTTACCACCTGAGAGTATCTCACGTGGCACTCGTCAATGTTACCACTGAGAGTATCTCACGTGGCACTCGTATGATTTATAATCAGGAACTAGTTTCCAATATTTTAGATTTTTTAATTTTCTTGGAAAAATTGAAATATTTCTTACAAATTAAAAAACGAACAATGATATAATAGGCCTACACCTTGGTTTTGGAAATAATCAACTTTTATCCAGTATTTCAAATTTCTGCAACGCGGAAATAATGTGTATGGTCCATTCAAAATCGGCAGGCCTATAAAAACAATACCAAACAGGATGCTCTCCGAAGATGTCACTGCTGGTTAAAACAATCTCCATAGAAACCTGACTTCCTATATTCCTGTTGTAAAGCCGGAACCTTCACGGTATGAAACTTAAATTTAAATCACACGGGAATTTGTTATAGACTTTGATCAAAGTTATGACGACGTTATTTATATTTGTTGAAGTTATTGAATCACCCAGGTTTAGTACCGGTATTAGAAAAAGAATGAGTAGTATCCTGTTATCGCCTACTCTATAGCGCTTCAAGCTCACCCGACCTGAACATGGCACCCTAATATAACAGGTTACTACACATTCGTTATCCTGCATAAACTTCAAGCAAAACCAGGATTACATTAAGAAAATTTACTGTTTTATAATAATATTTATAAAGTTAAAATGTTTAAGTGTGGGTTAAATTAAAATTCCTGGTCACGCATGCTTACAGCTCATGATATTTGCTTTCTGTTTCCGGATATTTTCAGACAATGTTGTTTAGATTTTGTCGTTAGAAATTGGTATCAAGAGGTCATCTTCTCCTTAGTCTCTTGGTGTGTGTTTCTCATAAGTAAACTAATACGGTGTGGCGTTGGATTCAGGGCCCGCTAATAAGGACCCGAGAAAATTTGAAATAATGGATACTCTGGGGGCATTTCTAACTGATTTCACAACTCATTACGCTCATATCTTTGGTATTTCAAAATATTTAAAGTTTTATTAGATTTCGCGCTTATGACCATGTGAATTTGTACAGAGGTTGTTGTCAAGAGGTGATGTCCTCCTCCATATAGCCCCATGTGTTGGAGGTGTTTTGGGGGGGTTTCTGAATAGAACTATATTCCGGCATGGGGTTCGGGACTCGCTTAAGGGACCGAATATTTTTTAATTCTAGGTGCTTTCGCGGCATTTCTCAATATTTTAGTTTTAGTTGTTTTAATGGATATCGGTTTATGAATGCATGGCGTGGCGTAGATGACGTGTTTAATGTTTTAAAACATCGCGTTAAAAGTTTGAAAGTTGTACGGCCATGTGTTTTGAACTCGCCACCCTATCCACATTTAAACATTTTACACCATCTGAGATTCGAATGAGCATATCGCAATATTGATTTTTTTTGCTCATGTTACGATTGACAATGTTAAAATAATATCCATTTTTATATTTTGAATAAAGCTCGATAATATTTGTATCGCTATCCCAATCATAATTTACTGTGCATATTTGAGTTCCTTATGAAATGAATCCTCAGAACATAATTTAATTGGTTGTTAATTGTTATTTTGTAATGTATACTATACCGGGAAGTGAATAAGCCCGAACGTTCAAGTTTCGTATTTTTGTTAGAGATTGCAGTTGTTACAAAAAAGTTGACGCGTTGTTGAAACAGAGATTTATCAGATATAAAATAACCTTTAAGGCCACGTATTTTGACTTGTACTCCTCGCAAACCTTCGTTGCATGTCTAGAGTTTTTATATTTTACACCATCTGAGATTCAAATTAGCATATCGCAAAAACTACTTGTTCTACCCCATAAACAGTATATAAATGAACGGTATTCTCACGAGGAATCCAAATATGCTATCAGGATTTAGATACGACCTTATGGTAACAGGTTGTGATTAAGAATGTTAAAAAGATATCGATTTGTTTCATATTTTGATTAAAGCTCAATAATATGTTATACCTATATCCCAATCATAATTTTACTATGCATATTAGTTCCTCATGCAATTACCCATCAGAACATAATGGTTGTCAAGGGTAACTTGTTGAAATATACTATATCGGGAAGTGAATGAGCACAAACGTTTAAATTTCATATTTATGAGAGTTTACAATATTTTTGGCGTATGCTCCCTATCCTGATTTAAACGGCATTTTTGAAATCCCCTATTTTAGAGCTTTCCAAAAATGTATAATTTTTCTATCATCGGTTGAACTTATTTTTGTTATGTCTGTAACCGATGAATTAGGGCAAGTTACTGTGTAGCGAATAGGGAGAACGCCAAGGACAATGCAATCGATTCATGATTTGTTTGTTGAATTGGGAACATTTTCTATATTCCCCATAGAGATTGCACAGCGCCACCGCCATAGCCACCGTCACCACCCCTGGCTTTCGAAATATAATCAATCATATCTTAGCCAAACAGCTATAGAAATATCTGATTGATTCACACAATGTAGCTAGATAGATAAGCTTTCAAATGACACCTAAACCATAGCTCTACCACATTTAGTTGTTGACTTGATAGCAAGTGTGGTGTGGTCGAGTGGATAGCACGCAGGATTCATGATACAAAGGTCTTGTGAGTTCTAGCCCCATACGGCCAACGTGTTTGTATCCTTGGGCAAGGTACTTAGTCTCAATTGCCTGTTAGGGGATATTACAATGTAAGTGCTGATACATTGTGCGCCGTGTCGGCACCACGGTCAATGAAGCAAAGTGATTGTGACGATTTCCTAACTTGGCAGCAAAATAACCGTGGTTCGGAAGTCACGTAGAAATGGAGGTTCCGTGCAGCGGAAGAGCAATATCCGAGCACGTTAAAAGGTTACAGACTCTTTCCTAAAGAGTAGGGGATCCTGTCGGTCTGTATCTGTTCACACATCTAGCGGACACCAATGGAAATAAGCTAAGAGGCTTATTGGGTTATCCAGGTCGTATGACCCAAATGACATCAAATCAAATCAATCGTAGAGACAAGTGGATGATTCCTCACCAAAAATGCAACGTCACCACCCTTTTTGGGTGGTGAGTTCAAAACATATGGCCGTACCTGTATGTTTTACTCAACGCGATATCTATGTTACATATTGCGTCGCAACATTTGTCTCAATTCTATTATTTTCCATTTAAGTGTCCTGAAGGAGGGTGGGGGGGGGGGGGGGGGGGGGCGGGGGGGGGGGGGGGGCACTCAAGTGTTCAAGTTGTAAGATTCCACGCAATTGCACCTTAATCAGATTGTTTCAATAAAAAAGGACCACAAACAAGGACATTTAAAATTGTTTAATGCGTATGTTTGACATGTTACATACAGAGTGGTCAAATAAGGGTACTGCGAATGTTTGACATGTTACATACAGAGTGGTCAAATAAGGGTAATGCGAATGTTTGACATGTTACATACAGAGTGGTCAAATAAGGGTAATGCGAATATTTGAAATGTTACATACAGAGTGGTCAAATACGGGTACTGCGAATATTTGACATGTTACATACAGAGTGGTCAAATAAGGGTACTGCGAATGTTTGACATGTTACATACAGAGTGGTCAAATAAGGGTAATGCGAATGTTTGACATGTTACATACAGAGTGGTCAAATAAGGGCACTGCGAATGTTTGAATGTTACATACAAAGTGGTCAAATAATGGTACTGCGAATGTTTGACATGTTACATACAGAGTGGTCAAATAAGGGTAATGCGAATGTTTGACATGTTACATACAGAGTGGTCAAATAAGGGTAATTAATGCGAATATTTGACATGTTACATACAGAGTGGTCAAATAAGGGTAATGCGAATGTTTGACATGTTACATACAGAGTGGTCAAATAAGGGTAATGCGAATGTTTGAAATCTTACATACAGAGTGGTGCGAATATTTGACATGTTACATACAGAGAGGTCAAATAAGGGTACTGCGAATGTTTGACATGTTACATACAGAGTGGTCAAATAAGGGTAATGCGAATGTTTGACATGTTACATACAGAGTGGTCAAATAAGGGTAATGCGAATGTTTGACATGTTACATACAGAGTGGTCAAATAAGGGTAATGCGAATGTTTGACATGTTACATACAGAGTGGTCAAATAAGGGTAATGCGAATGTTTGACATGTTACATACAGAGTGGTCAAATAAGGGTAATGCGAATGTTTGGCATGTTACATACAGAGTGGTCAAATAAGGGTAATGCGAATGTTTGACATGTTACATACAGAGTGGTCAAATAAGGGTAATGCGAATGTTTGAAATGTTACATACAGAGTGGTCAAATACGGGTACTGCGAATATTTGACATGTTACATACAGAGTGGTCAAATAAGGGTACTGCGAATGTTTGACATGTTACATACAGAGTGGTCAAATAAGGGTAATGCGAATGTTTGACATGTTACATACAGAGTGGTCAAATAAGGGTACTGCGAATGTTTGAATGTTACATACAAAGTGGTCAAATAATGGTACTGCGAATGTTTGACATGTTACATACAGAGTGGTCAAATAAGGGTAATGCGAATGTTTGACATGTTACATACAGAGTGGTCAAATATTAGGGTAATGCGAATGTTTGACATGTTACATACAGAGTGGTCAAATAAGGGTAATGCGAATGTTTGAAATGTTACATACAGAGTGGTCAAATACGGGTACTGCGAATATTTGACATGTTACATACAGAGAGGTCAATTAAGGGTACTGCGAATGTTTGACATGTTACATACAGAGTGGTCAAATACGGGTACTGCGAATACTTGACATGTTACATACAGAGAGGTCAAATAAGGGCACTGCGAATGTTTGACATGTTACATACAGAGTGGTCAAATAAGGGTAATGCGAATGTTTGACATGTTACATACAGAGTGGTCAAATAAGGGTAATGCGAATGTTTGACATGTTACATACAGAGTGGTCAAATAAGGGTAATGCGAATGTTTGACATGTTATACCCCTGTCACACATACGGCGATCAGGCCTTGCGCTCTTGTTGCGCTGAAAAAAGCCATGCAAAACACAGTAAGGTCTCTAAGAACCGAATGGGGACGCAGTGGACACCATCTAGAGCAGGGTAGGGTCCCCATGATCGCCCTTAAGGCCCATACAAAGCGCCGCGTTTGTTTATGCTCTGCTGCGATCAAATTGCGCTTATAAGTCGCTGTCTACGTTACTAGTGCCTTCTCAACACGTTTTCAAATTATATACAGTCCTCAAAATAAGTTACTGCCTAGGTTATACATTATACAACACATACATATAACACATATCGGCCGAGTGCACCACTTTATAGGGAGGTAAGCTACTTCCCTAGCAGCCCTAACTGTAGCGTAACTTACTAACGATGTATATAATTCTGAGAGCAAAATTGGCGAGTAACACCAGAATAGTAACTAGCGAGGTAAATGTCCACATTATTCAGCATCGTCCCCTAAAAGATGAAACTAAGCATCCAGTATGGGTTTCACCCTAAAGCCAAGCAAATGCCCAACTGTAATTGACTTTAATATTGGGGAAAACATTGTAAAAACTGTTGATCAGGACCCAACGTCTCATTGGTTCGCTGATAACAGTCAATGGTAAAGAAAAAGATGTGTATGACATGAATGTGGGACAAACAATAAATTGTACAATATTGAGCAATCACTTGTTCGCAATGAGTTCAAATTGGCTTTATACACCCGTTATTGTTTTCCTTCCTTAAGATTTTGCCTCACTGTTCATGATCTCACCAAAACCAGCCTCCAATATCGCGACTCGCAAGTTGCTAGCCTAGCAGCTTACCCCGGTTTGGTGCTCTCAAATGTTTTGGTTACGCCTCAGTTACTAGCGAGGTAGCGCTATTCGTCAGCTACTCGCCATTGGTGCACTCGGCCGATAGTGTTGACCTGGTCAGTTACTTATTTTGAGGACTGTACATTATACTCCTTGTAGTAGATACAGAAGGAATAACAATGACCCACGTTTAGCATGTTTAAAGCTCTAATTTGCTAATCACATTGCCGATAAATTGATTGTTATTTAAATTCTATTTAGAGAGCATTATCCTAGCTTAGTGTAATGCGATAATGCTACTTTTATAGCCATGATAATCGGTTGGCGGGAGTTTTAAAAACAGGTGTATCAATAACATTTTTGATTAATCTGAATACAATAATAGTGATAATATCATGATGTGTTTGTCTCCTGACAGCAAAGGTTTGTTCACACTATAACGTTATTTACTGTGCGGTGCGGTACGTAATTGCAATGTAGTTAAAAATATTTAACTGTCATTGCGGCCGTCTGCGACGCATTACGTTGACGCTGACGCTCTCATATTTTGCCAAACGGCGCTGAATGCCATCGCATGCGGTGACCTGCATTGACCCGGCGTGACCCGCGACGAATTACCGTACATTGCGGTGGAAGTACGGCTACCGCATCGCATCGCACGGCAAACATCGCCTATTATAATAGTGTGAACGAACCTTTACTGCAGTCGCAGTGGACAAGTAGTTTGTATGCGTCCTTGCTACGTCGACGGGACGCTCACTTTTCGCTGCTACTGAGTCATTATAGCGCTCTGAACAGAACGCGGAACCTCCACGCTTGTTTTGTGCATGCACAAAACAAGCGTGGTGCACTGGCGCTCAAGGGCGACCATGGGGACCCTCTCACGACCCTCTGAAGTCCCAGCCAGTTCCCACTGCGTCACTGAGGGGTATGTGGAGATCTTGATGCGTTTGGCTTGGCGTTTTGATAATGTTTCAGCGTAATCCAAGCGCCGGTCTGATCGCAGCAGTTTGTGAAAGGGTTTTGGTGATATTGATTTAAAAATGGACAGTTTTCCGCGCTATCACTGCGTGTTATACACTTTTTATAGCGCAGTGCGATCGCAGGCCTGATCGCCGTATGTGTGACAGGGCCTTTGTCAAATAATGGTACTAGGAATGTTTGACATGTTACATACAGAGTGGTCAAATAAGGGTAATGCGAATGTTTGACATGTTACATACAGAGTGGTCAAATAAGGGTAATGCGAATGTTTGACATGTTACATACAGAGTGGTCAAATAAGGGTAATGCGAATGTTTGACATGTTACATACAGAGTGGTCAAATAAGGGTACTGCGAATGTTTGAATGTTACATACAAAGTGGTCAAATAATGGTACTGCGAATGTTTGACATGTTACATACAGAGTGGTCAAATAAGGGTAATGCGAATGTTTGACATGTTACATACAGAGTGGTCAAATAAGGGTAATGCGAATGTTTGACATGTTACATACAGAGTGGTCAAATACGGGTACTGCGAATACTTGACATGTTACATACAGAGAGGTCAAATAAGTGTACTGCGAATGTTTGACATGTTACATACAGAGTGGTCAAATAAGGGTAATGCGAATGTTTGACATGTTACATACAGAGTGGTCAAATAAGGGTAATGCGAATGTTTGACATGTTACATACAGAGTGGTCAAATAAGGGTAATGCGAATGTTTGACATGTTACATACAGAGTGGTCAAATAAGGGTAATGCGAATGTTTGACATGTTACATACAGAGTGGTCAAATAAGGGTAATGCGAATGCTTGACATGTTACATACAGAGTGGTCAAATAAGGGTAATGCGAATGTTTGACATGTTACATACAGAGTGGTCAAATAAGGGTAATGCGAATGTTTGACATGTTACATACAGAGTGGTCAAATAAGGGTAATGCGAATGTTTGACATGTTACATACAGAGTGGTCAAATAAGAGTAATGCGAATGTTTGACATGTTACATACAGAGTGGTCAAATACGGTACTGCGAATGTTTGACATGTTACATACAGAGTGGTCAAATAAGGGTAATGCGAATGTTTGACATGTTACATACAGAGTGGTCAAATAAGGGTAATGCGAATGTTTGACATGTTACATACAGAGTGGTCAAATAAGGGTAATGCGAATGTTTGACATGTTACATACAGAGTGGTCAAATAAGGGTAATTAATGCGAATGTTTGACATGTTACATACAGAGTGGTCAAATAAGGGTAATGCGAATGTTTGACATGTTACATACAGAGTGGTCAAATAAGGGTAATGCGAATGTTTGAAATATTACATACAGAGTGGTCAAATACGGGTACTGCGAATATTTGACATGTTACATACAGAGAGGTCAAATAAGGGTACTGCGAATGTTTGACATGTTACATACAGAGTGGTCAAATAAGGGTAATGCGAATGTTTGACATGTTACATACAGAGTGGTCAAATAAGGGTAATTAATGCGAATGTTTGACATGTTACATACAGAGTGGTCAAATAAGGGTAATGCGAATGTTTGACATGTTACATACAGAGTGGTCAAATAAGGGTAATGCGAATGTTTGACATGTTACATACAGAGTGGTCAAATAAGGGTACTGCGAATGTTTGAATGTTACATACAAAGTGGTCAAATAATGGTACTGCGAATGTTTGACATGTTACATACAGAGTGGTCAAATAAGGGTAATGCGAATGTTTGACATGTTACATACAGAGTGGTCAAATAAGGGTAATGCGAATGTTTGAAATGTTACATACAGAGTGGTCAAATACGGGTACTGCGAATATTTGACATGTTACATACAGAGAGGTCAAATAAGGGTACTGCGAATGTTTGACATGTTACATACAGAGTGGTCAAATAAGGGTAATGCGAATGTTTGACATGTTACATACAGAGTGGTCAAATAAGGGTAATGCGAATGTTTGAATGTTACATACAGAGTGGTCAAATAAGGGTAATGCGAATGTTTGACATGTTACATACAGAGTGGTCAAATAAGGGTAATGCGAATGTTTGACATGTTACATACAGAGTGGTCAAATAAGGGTAATGCGAATGTTTGACATGTTACATACAGAGTGGTCAAATAAGAGTAATGCGAATGTTTGACATGTTACATACAGAGTGGTCAAATACGGTACTGCGAATGTTTGACATGTTACATACAGAGTGGTCAAATAAGGGTAATGTGAATGTTTGACATGTTACATACAGAGTGGTCAAATAAGGGTACTGCGAATGTTTGAATGTTACATACAGAGTGGTCAAATTAGGGTAATGCGAATGTTTGACATGTTACATACAGAGTGGTCAAATAAGGGTAATGCGAATGTTTGACATGTTACATACAGAGTGGTCAAATAAGGGTACTGCGAATGTTTGACATGTTACATACAGAGTGGTCAAATAAGGGTAATGCGAATGTTTGACATGTTACATATAGAGTGGTCAAATAAGGGTAATGCGAATGTTTGACATGTTACATACAGAGTGGTCAAATAAGGGTACTGCGAATATTTGACATGTTACATACAGAGAGGTCAAATAAGGGTACTGCGAATGTTTGACATGTTACATACAGAGTGGTCAAATAAGGGTAATGCGAATGTTTGACATGTTACATACAGAGTGGTCAAATAAGGGTAATGCGAATGTTTGACATGTTACATACAGAGTGGTCAAATAAGGGTACTGCGAATGTTTGACATGTTACATACAGAGTGGTCAAATAAGGGTAATGCGAATGTTTGACATGTTACATACAGAGTGGTCAAATAAGGGTACTGCGAATGTTTGAAATGTTACATACAGAGTGGTCAAATAAGGGTAATGCGAATGTTTGACATGTTACATACAGAGTGGTCAAAATAAGGGTACTGCGAATGTTTGACATTGTTACATACAGAGTGGTCAAACAAGGGTACACTTTTCAGAATTCTTAAATTGTAATGCATTAAATGTGAAGCTCTATTTACAAAAGAAGTGACCATTTAAAGAAAACACACAAATTGCTTACCTGTTACGTGTGTCAAAACACATAAAGCAACAACCAATACAGTTATCATTGGCGCGGCCATTTTGAAAACATGTCTTGTCCAGACCACGGTATGTTGTGTAATCGTGATTATGCTAATTTAACTTGCTGCTATATACTTTATTTACAATTATTACTTTCTATTGTAAAATAGTATTATTGTTGCTATGTAGTTCCTGTAACCAGTTCGGACCAATAAGCCGTTCAGGAAGCCTTCCTTTTCGGGAAGTATATTACGTTTCTGTTATACTTTAAAAAGAGGGTCTTATGGTATTATGGGTAATACTTCCCAAAAAGGACAGTTTCATACTTAGAAATCCAAAAGTGTATTGTTTGAAAGACAAAGAATCATACTTTGTGTTGATCACACTATCCCTCAATAGAATCACTCATGCACCCCATACCATGATCACTTTCATTTCTTACTGACTGACCCTCGAATATGTAAAAAAACACAAAAAAGAAAGTCCGTTTTTCATTTTAGGATTTGGTTTTTCCTTATGGTCATAGTGTAAAATAAAGTCACACTTTGTAAATTGAGAGAAAATGCACCAATTTTGATTCAAATCCACATAACTTTTATTGTATACATCCGATCTACACGGAGTAAAGATATTAGGAAACCTATCACTACAAGGATACCAGATATGTAAATACCAAATTATATATACAGGTTGTGCATTAATTATACAAAGGTGTAACATAAGAAAAACACCTTTTTTTAAACTAGTTTTCGTCCTACACATGTACATGTATACATTTCAGATCATAACATCGTGCTAGATACTATCTTATTATATTATTCAGGGTGTCTATAAAAATATAACTAAATGGCCAATTTTATGATCTATGATAATTTTCTATATATTTGCATACATTTTAAAAGTCCAAATGCACACTATTAGGAATTACAAGTACACCTTGCATCAAGTAAGTTTCTAATCATACATGTATACAAACTTACATGGTAATCATCGCAACTTTTGCAATATATCAATTAGTCTTGATTTAATTAATTAATCAATTAGTGATAATTAATAAGAATACAATATTATTGTTGCATTCAATTATAGTTAGTTCAGAAACAACTTTTAATCTCATAACCGATATGGAATAATATAACTTCAATACGTTTTAACACACAGAAACCTGTTAAATGCACCTTCAAAATGAACTAATTAACACTTATTAAGCAATTCATTAATTAGATTTTTGGTGACAAATGATATATTATCAGATATGTGTGTTGTTAGTTGTAAAACCTGTGCAGTTTGTGATGTCTATGAGTATGAGTTATAGTTTTTTACAAGACTTAAGACACGGTTTTGACCGGGGTTTTTTGTGTGTAAACACTATGGCAGCTCCCACCTGCAGCTCCCCCCACCTAGTCCACCCCTGACTACATGCGCATTTAACGGTCCAGCTCCTTATTTATTATCGTTATGAACTGGGGATTTTGTATATATTTAAAAGAGGACATAAATAGCAACAACATGTGTCAAGTACTTTAAAAATCAATTGATATCTAATCACAATTATTTTAATAAGTGAGACAAGTCCACCTTATTTGATACACCAATTCATGACATGACCTTATACCCCTGTCACACATACGGCGATCAGGCGAGCAATTGCACTGCGCTCAAAAAAGTATCAACATATTATGTATAACACGCAGTGAGAGCGCGGAAAACTGTCCGAAATTGTCCATTTTTAAATCAAGGTCACTAAAACTCTTTCACATTCTGATGCGATCAGGCCGGCGCTTGGATTACGCTAAAACATTATCAAAACGCCAAGCCAAACGCATCAAGATTTCCACGAATCCATCGCTGACGCAGTGGGAACTTGCTGGGACGTGAGAGGGTCGTGAGAGGGTCCCCATGGTCGCCCTTGAGCGCCAGTGCACATCCCCGGTGCACAACGCTTGTTTTGTGCAGCGCGGAGGTTCGGCGCTGTCAGAGCGTTATCCTCTCCTGTCGTTCTATGTAAATGTACATGTAATAATTATGTTTTTCACTGAACTCCAAGAACTGACTGAGCGTCGTGAAAATGTGATAATTAAAGCGGAATAGCGTACTAAGAACTACCTTGTTTTTAAAATTTGACAAGTAATGTTAGCAGTCTTCCGCGTTCTTTTCTGCGTGTTACACGGGACCCTCTCCCGCTCTAGCCAGTGTCCGATGCGTCCTCAATCGGTTCTTACGCGTTTTTGGCGATTTGATACGTTTCAGCGCAAAGCAAGCGCAAGGCCTGATCGCCGCATGTGTGACAGGGCCATTACGCAGCCCGGTGTAGCAAAAGACAGATTGCTGATTAACTGAAAGCGTAGCGACAACTCACAGGTTGGTGAAGATTGGGGATGCTTTAATTGTCAATATCACACTTTCCCGTGTGTTCAAAAAGTGCGAAAATAAAAACTGCTCTTTGTTTCGGTGTAGCGGTCTTAATTACTAACCGACGCGACCTTCGCGAACAATGTACATGTATATTTACTGCTTTGATATGTATGTACATCTTACTCTACTATATTTACTGCTTTGATGTATAAATGTGCATATTCTACTATATAGGGTGTGTTAAAACAAAGTGACCCGTGAGGGGGGAAATAATTAAAACTACATCCCATATTTTTTCTTCCGGGAAGCCGTATTAGTTCTCTATCACATACAGTTCATCCCATCAAATATCACACCCTTAATATTTCCGAGATATGATCAATTCAGTAACAAGAGTGTGAATCAGACGCGGCCATTTTTGAACAAGAATTGCATTTGCAACTGAATACATTTTATTTAAGACACCAATGATTATTATAGGATACATCAATGGATTGTTTGAAATATATCGAATATTCAAATTTTCTGTGGTTTGTCATGGATAATGTGGATGAAAAATCGTTTTTCTGCTCAAATTGAGAACTATCAACATTTAGTAGGTAGATGTGTATTGATTTGATTGATTATGTTCAATTCCACACTGAATGGTGATTATAATAAATGAGCTTTGCGCGCATGGAAGACTAGTGGCCAAAACTGAATTTGACATGCCTGAATAAATTTGCCATAATTTGTTAACGAAAGCTCAAAAATGGATAGACACAATTTCATGTGATACATTAAATATTGCATACAATCTTATTTTTTTCATGGCTAAAAATAATAATGTTTCACATGAGACACTGACACGCCCTGTATTTCGTATTGTTTTACCATGTTTACAATACAAGTATAATAAACGGAGTTCCACTTTCTAGCGTTACTGTAACATAGAATAGGAATTGATTAAATACGTATGAGTTAGTTGTCATTACGCGTCTATATCTGTCGATTATACATTTAATTCAGTATCAATACGTAATGCTATAATGTTTGTTTTGAACGTTCATTTTCATATAAATTCAACGATGTCATCATTTTTGAGGCGACCTATGGATCAACAGATCACATGGTAACTTCATAGATACCAGCTTGTTCCTCCTGTGGTGGATTGGAGGATTTGTTACGATTTTATCGGTAGAGAGACAGTTGCCTCCGTTGCTATCATCAGCTCCTACAATTAATGATGTAGTAAAATGCGGGTAAATCATACTCATCATTTGCTCATAGGCGTCTTCTAACTGTGCCATTGGTATATTGATGGGTGGGAAATTGGCCCGAAAATAGGTATAGAGAAAGTCAAATTTTCGGCAGGCACATCCATGTACGATTTTGGCGAAAGTACCACCCCCCCACCCCCCCCCCCCCCCCCCCCCCTTGGGGTTTATCGACCTCGTCAGAATCTTTAACACTTCATGAGCCGTTTTGACCAAAATGTATTATTCGGCATGATTTGTACTGCATGCAAAAGCTTGTAAAGGTTCTGAAAGGTTAAATGTGCAGTTAAACAAATTTATTAAAGGGCTGCCATCACATGTCATCTTTACCGTGTATTCCTATATATAAATGATTACTTTTACAAAAACCCATATTGCTACTTACTCTTTGCGTTAGTGTTTCCCATAACATAAACTCTTTGACCTGCTCCTGCTTCATTCTCTGCTGTAACTGACACATTGTACGTTGAATATGGAAGTAACGCACTCAATGTACGCGTTAACAACCTCGATTATGGCAGGCCCAATGTCCAGTAACTCGAAAAACCAAGTTTTTCGCCGAAAAACTTGGTTTATCGATTGAAAATCCAAGTTTTTCAAGTGAAAATCCAAGTTTTTCTCGAAAAACTTGGATTATCAATTGAAAAACCAAGTTTTTCGACGCCTAATGTCCATTAATTCGAAAAACTTGGTTTATCATTTTGAAAAACCAAGTTTTTCGATCGAAAAACTTGGTTTTTCAACGCGGAATGTAAAATAATTCGAAAAACTTGGTTTATCAATTGAAAAACCAAGTTTTTCGACGCCTAATGTCCAATAATTCGAAAAACTTGGTTTATCAATTGAAAATCCAAGTTTTTCGACGCCTAATGTCCAATAATTCGAAAAACTTGGTTTATCAATTGAAAATCCAAGTTTTTCGACGCCTAATGTCCAATCATTCGAAAAACTTGGTTTATCAATTGAAAAACCAAGTTTTTCGACGCCTAATGTCCAATAATTCGAAAAACTTGGTTTATCAATTGAAAATCCAAGTTTTTCGACACCTAATGTCCAATAATTCGAAAAACTTGGTTTATCAATTTAAAAAAACCAAGTTTTTCGATCGAAAAACTTGGTTTATCGATTGAAAATCCAAGTTTTTCAAGTGAAAATCCAAGTTTTTCTCGAAAAACTTGGTTTATCATTTTAAAAAACCAAGTTTTTCGATCGAAAAACTTGGTTTTTCAACGCAGAATGTACAATAAGTCGAAAAACTTGGTTTATCAATTGAAAATCCAAGTTTTCGACGCCTAATGTCCAATAATTCGAAAAAACTTGGTTTATCAATTGAAAATCCACGTTTTTCGACGCCTAATGTCCAATAATTCGAAAAACTTGGTTTTTCAACGCGGAATGTAAAATAATTCGAAAAACTTGGTTTATCTATTATAAAAAAAAGTTTTTCGACGCCTAATGTCCAATAATTCGAAAAACTTGGTTTATCAATTGAAAATCCAAGTTTTTCGACGCCTAATGTCCAATAATTCGAAAAACTTGGTTTTTCAATTGATAAACCAAGTTTTTCGAGAAAAACTTGGGTTTTCACTTGAAAAACTTGGTTTTTCACTTGAAAAACTTGGTTTTTCACTTGAAAAACTTGGTTTTTCACTTGAAAAACTTGGTTTTTCACTTGAAAAACTTGGTTTTTTACTTGAAAAACTTGGTTTTTCAATCGATAAACCAAGTTTTTCGAGTTACTAGACATTGGGCCTGCCATATACAACCACCTCGTTGCAGAGCTATCAAGCACTTCGCACTGATCTTTATTTAAGAGTTGATACCGTATAGTGTAATCATTTTCCATGCAGTTATTTTCTGAAGAAGGTTGCCAAGTCAGGTGAAGTTCAGTTGATGAAAGTGATGCAACGAGTAAAGAATTCACTGGACCAGGTTCTTATATACATGAATGAATAATTACACAACATTTATTTAGGGGCCATATCCAAACTCTCAAGTGATTTTATAGCGTTTTTCTACCGATTTTTACCCCGGTATTAACAGTCCGGGCCGATTTCCCGTTCAGGAAGCATTCCTGAACTGGAAGTATTACCCATAATCCCTTGCGAATGTATATATTGCAAAGTATTTGTAGTGGTTATACCAAAAAGACCAATTTATTTATTTTAACCAAATATGATGGATCTTTGAATCAATGACGATCAGTAAATGAGTCAAACTATAAGATAAACTGTTTAGTCAAAATTAATAAATATTATTGTGGTGATTTTCCTAATTTATTGTAATTAAGACATTTGGCTAATTACCTCATTAAATATTCAAACTCTTTTTTAAAAAAAGTACACGTAACACTTTTTTTTCCTTCGAAGGAAATTTGCATAATTGTATGATCTTCCATATTACCAAGTTTGAGCATGTCGCAATTTAAAATAACGAATCGATATCCATTTTAGCTTGTAGTCAACTTCATAGACCCTCAAAAATCAAAATAACGAGATTAAAATGAGCCACTGAACACTGAGAACGACAATAAAATCTATCATTATATTATACAAAATGTTTCACCTATATTGAAATAGGTCTAGGTTTAATTTGTATGCTACAGTTCTCTTAGCCTTATGAAAAGCGGGTTCCTATAGAGGACTACCCAAACATATCGCATTGCAGTATGGGTAATACTTCCAGTTCAGGAAGGATCGGCCCGGACTGATTAAAACGGTATTTGTTTCTATTGTTAAAAGCATCGGAAAAAGATCGGTGATTAACTAGAGCCTCTCTACTTATCTGGCGTTAACAATAGAACTATTGTAGTACTGTCGATGGCTCAATTAGTGAAGCAGACAGATGAAAGCGCGAGGAAGGTTGTGTTATTAAGCTGACCAGTGTTCACCCGACCCCCGTTGTGACGTAAAGAGCGACCCATTCGCCAGATTGTACATCTATCGGGTTTCTAGTACAAGTGCCAGGTTTTAATTATTTTCTGGTTTAGGCATAATGTGTGTAATCAAGTAGCATTATGAATCTTACTCCCCTAAATAGTGTCATTTTTCTGCGTTTTAGACTATTTAAGAATGTTGCATACACTCTGAACGTGACCTAATAAATAATAATTATTAAGACATGAAGTAATTAATGTAAATAAATAATATATAAATTAATAATTATATCAATCAAATCTACTGTATTTATGCCTATTTATAATTAATTGATTGATAAATAATTAAATAAACATCAACAATTAAGAAAGAAAATACAAAATAAATAAATAACGTTAAAATGATGTCAATATAAATGAAAACCGACCTCTACCCAGACTGGACCGCTCTACGTATAGAGCACAAGGAATATAAACCATATAAACCGCCACAAAGATTCGAACGTACGGCCTGCTGATTGAGAGTCCTAATCTTTACCAACTGAGCTATTTCGATTTTCCTGAAATCCTCAGCGCTTAGTGCGGGAGCGGGGAGCACCGCTCTCAGGAAATAACAGCTAAAATTGAGGAAATCATGCCATTGTCCAAAAACAAACAAAAGGAGGAAAAAGGAGGAAGGAAAGAAGAAAAAGAGGGAAGAGGAAAAAGAGGGAAGAGGAAAAAGAGGAAAAAGAAGAGAAAAGGAGAGAAAAGAGAAAGAGGAAAAAGGGAAAAGAAGGGAAATAGAAAAGAGAGGACGAGATGACGAATAGGGCAGGGCAAAGCTAGATTCAATTTGAAGTGAGGCAGTGAAGCCACAAACTGACGCGTGTGGATGGAGTGTATCATGCAGGAAATCTCAAGACCTTCGAGGAACATTTGCAATATCATCAGGGCAGGCAGTCAATGAAAAACAGTGAAAAGAAGACAAGTCGAGTCGTGAAGGTGGATCTGAGGAAAGTTATACAACGAGGGTTCCGAGCCATAGGAAATTCAATTTATCAATGCAGCACTAAAAATTAAAGGAAGAACTGTTGAGAACGACCTAGAAAACCTTGAGGAAATATTGGATCAATGAGATATAAAGAAAAACCATAAGCACCAAACAAGTTGGAAAGTAGTAAAGTTTGAGAAAATGGAATCATCAACATCAAGAGGAATAAGCAGTAACATGAATGGAGATGACTAAAAGGACAGCAGCTGATACCAACATCTCAGATTTGAGGATATCATATTTTTGCTAAAAGGATGAAAAGGGAAGACAAGGCCAAATTGATAGTCACATTTAAATAAACCCTTTCAATGCAAAAATAGAGAAAGTTAAAAAAGGAGATGCACATGATAAATACACAAACAGACATAAATCTCAATAATTGTAATCACAAGCGTACAAATGGGACTACGGGCTGCAAAGTGCATACATCTTGTGCCATGTAACAGAGTATATCATTCATTCATGTACCATTAAGAGGATCATACCGTACTATTACTATCATTTGAGATCTGGTAAGGAAAACTATGAATATGGAAGCTTTCAAAATCAAATTTTTGTGTATACTATACTTTGAGAATGACTTATTACTGAGTCACGAGGAAAATAATTGATCTGAGCAAACAGGTTTAACTTTAATTAAACAATGAATGTTCAGTGCAGTTAACATGTACGGGTGTAAACTACCTCAAGTTGGAGTATACGGTATTATTATTTATGCTAACATGTATATTACAACCTATTCATAATCTGGTGCTGGTGTTCATGAAATAGCCCTTTCTGCATCAAAAATCTTGTTTGATTAATTTATTTTGCATGCTGAATTCAATTACCATGATATGATGGAGTAAATTGTCATGATTGTTGGGCTGGAATTTATTTTAGTACATTCAAATGGTAGACCTTTGTATCAAAAATATTATGAATTCAGAAATAACATGGAATTGAATTTCAAACTTAAAACTATATATGTAATTGCATTAGGTTGTGAGTTATTTTAAAAATGGTTTTGTAATTGCAAATCAATATCCCGACTGACACCCTGGCCCACAGAGCATGTTGTGATACAAATAACTGTTTATGTCTCCTTCATAACAAGAATTATCTTTAGCGTTGGTTATCAAATTTAAGTTTTAAGTAATGGCATTCCCTGTTTTACAGATGGTCCTCACCGTCTTCCAAGCACAAGTCATAGTCAACCGTGTCTCAAGTTCCGGATTCAAGCCTCTTTATATCAAGCATTGTTCAAGAAAGATGTCCAAGTCAAGTCAAGTCATCCCAGTCCGGTCAAATCAGTGGTTGAATGACGTGGGCAAATGCATAGTTAGATAGAAAGCTGCAAACTGAAAATGAGTACATTTATGGTACAATTGTTACGGTTTGATTGAGGAAATCTTGAACCTTAGGACCATGCTCCTGAGGAAGAAATGACTTTTTGCACCCCTGGCTGTAATTCCCCACATTTAAGCCTATAATTTATAATTGGAACATGTCTGGCCCCTACGATTTTACAGACATGAGAAAAAAATGGGGGAAAAAAGATCATAGCCAAAATAAGTGATCGGAACATAAACCTTTAATTAGACTGCCAGTTCATTCTAACATTATTTTGATGGACTAACGATCGTTGATGACAGTCGTACACCTTGCATATCTTGCTTTATACTTTTTATGTACATACAGTGTGAAGACAGTGATATGCCAATATACAGTTTCTTTCTGTCATTTACAAGGCTATTGGAGCATACCTCAGTTCTGACGCGATCTATGCCAACCTGTAGAGATGTAGATTAAAATACAAGATCATAAGGATAATAAAGCACTTATAGTTATATATAATATCGTTGAAAGACTATTGGAACACATCTTAGCTCTATGGCGATCCATGCAAATGTGTAAATAGAGATGTAAGTTAAAACACAGGATCCTAATGATGATAAGACACTTAAAGTTATAGGGCCGTATTCTCGTACTAAACACGGTTTTAGCTTAAAACCGTGTTTAACTACGTACAAGAATACGGCCCAATGTGTGTTACAATTCTATTGGAGCACTTATCGGCTCTCACGCGAGCTATGCCAACTTGGAAATAGATGAAGGTTAAAAAACAGGATCATAAAATTAATAAGACACTTGTGGTTATCTACAATGCTATTGGAAAGCATCTCAGCTCTGATGCGATCTATGCTAGCTTGTAAATAGAAATGTAGGTATGAGACACAGGATCATAATAAGTCGCTTATAATTATATTTATAACTATTTTCTGAAAGTATTGGAGTAAATCTTAGCTCGGATGTAATCCATGCCTATTGTTATAGAGATTTAGGTTAAAAAACAGGGAAAAAGTGGAACACATTTTATAAGAAGCAATATAATTATACATATTTTAATCATTTTAATATCAGTCGTGCTTTGCGCCATTGTACACAGAGACAAAAGTTATTTGATTGCTTGCCAATTTTGCGCGAATAATATATTGCTCGCTAATGATATCTACATGGCTCAGGTTTTTATGGCAGTTTAAAATTTAAGGCCATCTCAACTCTGAAGCTATTGGTGAAAAATTGTAAATAGAAAAGCATATTAATTCACAGCGAGTGTATTATTATTTCAGCATTATAATCATGGTTCATTATTATCAATGAAATATAATCAGCAATCATTTATAATAATGCATTTGTTGAATAATTTAATAATCATATACTCTCGTATGCTACATTGTTAAGAGAAAACTTACTTGCTAATGGATATTTGCTGTAAGAATGGATCTGCTTAAGAGTGGTGTTTTTATTTAAGTAGCTTACAGCCTAGCGAGTCTAAAACTATCTATATATTTAAAAATATCCGCTCAATTATTATAAATAAGGTGTCATATTATGGAGAGGGTTTTGCCCGTTTAATAATTGTCTATATTTCAAACACTTTTCCAGTTTGAAAAAGGGACGAGGTGACTTTTAATATTCGTTTTTTTAATTATGTTTTATTTTCTTTATTTTGAATCGAGTGGTCGGAACCAATATCAACCTTTTATGTCATGGACTCAGAATCAATTTTAATTGGCCTACGCAAAGTTATATTAGTAATAACCCCTAACGAACAACATTGTTTTTCTATGGGATGTCGTTGATTTGTATTGAACACTGCGTGCTATCAAAATCGGTCAGGCATGTATGGATGAGCGGTGAGTGATTCCTTATTGACACTGCTGAGCACACACTAGACAATGATGCCCCATAGAAAATAAGTGTACTACAACTTTGTTTTCGGTTGGTCTGGTTACTCAAGTCATCATAACTTTAATTTTTATGAAGGTCTCGAATTACGAGGAGGAAACTTTTGTGTCTTATATAATCTAAGATTTTGAATACCGATCACTATTATTGATTTTAAATTATATAGTATTAAACCACCTGGTCAGGAACATAATCGGCCGAGTGCACCAATGACGGGTAACTTAATAGGGAGGTAAGCTACCTCCCTAGTAGTTATGCTCTAACTGTAGCATAACTTACTAACGATGTAATTCTTAGAGCATAATTGGCGAGTAACACCAGAATAGCTACTAGCGAGGTAAATATCCACATTAATCAGCATCGTCCCCTTACAAAATCAAGTGTCGCATATGCCAAGTGTTAACCTATAGTTTACTGTAAAATTCTGACGTGGATGGTCCTCCGTAATATTAAAAACGTGTCGTCACTCGCTAGGTCATAGGTGAGTGTAAATCAAGAACACGTGGAGTCGGACTGCGATCCGGAAAAAAATGATGCCATTTTATGGCCAAAAATTTCGAAGTTTGTTTATCACTTTTTCAAAAATAAGGACTATCATGACATTACAAACATATTTTGGGCGAGGGGCACATACAAACATTGCACCAAAAAGCACAATTTTAATGAAAAACACAAGCACCCGATGGAAACAATTATATACAATTATAACACATCTCTTAACACAAATACCTCCGTGGCGTGGACACCGTGTCCTACGCTTGTTAATCGCGGAACCCCGGTTCGACTCCCAGACCACGCGCGGCACGATATCCTTTTTTTTCTTTCTTTTTCTACCCTTCCTCTCACAATAATGTTGAAACTTGTTTTATCAGTTTTTAATTAATAAAAACAATAATAAGTTTATGTATTTAGTCATTATTTAAGACCCTTGGACAATTAGTACACTTTGGTCAAAATATGACCCAAAGTCGGTGCGATTAGTGTTTGAATGGGTAAAAGGAATTGATCTAAATTTTGACTAAAAAAAATCACCAAATTGCATGAATGGATTTTCAAAAATATAAAAATCTTTCAGCTTATGAGGGGTCACATTCCACTTCAAATAAACACCCCCTGGGCATGCAAGTGCAATTGGTTCTTCAGCATCAGCGAATCATCCCCTTCAATGTTCACAATAAATGTACGCTATATACTGCTAGAATCGACTGACTTGTGGCATAAAACGTTATGCCCCAACTTACTCTTGGGTCCGGTCAGGTATAACATTTAGCGTAAATAACCCGCCAGTTACTAACCTAGTAGCTTACCCCGCATTGGCGCTCTCAAAATTTTGGGTTACGCCTCAGTTACTAGCGAGGTAGCGCTATTCTTCAGCTACCCGTCATTGGTGCACTCGGCCGATTTGTGTTAGATGTATACTTCATTACAAATCCAATAAAAGGTATAACGAACTTTGTACAAACGACTACACTCATTTTATTTTACTTCCCGTTTAGCCCTCTCTAACCTCATTCTCAACTAGCTATGTACCCTCTCCTATTGTATCAGAAACTCTTGGAAATAGCTATTATTATTAAAATCAGAA
The DNA here is from genome assembly GCA_035610835.1 of Ophiura sarsii. NCBI lineage: Eukaryota > Metazoa > Echinodermata > Ophiuroidea > Amphilepidida > Ophiuridae > Ophiura > Ophiura sarsii. The sequence goes on from CM069447.1 coordinate 1,291,138, forward strand.
CAGAACATAATGTTATAACTAATCAAACTTGATCTGCGTACAAAATATAAACTTTCATTGGGCGAGAGTATATAGGTGGTGACAAACATTGGAGATATTCCGTGATTTGGATAGCTGCCATAATTGAGGGAACACAGAAGTGTTTGCAACACCCTCCTCATTCAATACATGGTGTGGGCGACCTCCAAATTAGTAAAGTGCTCAATAAAACAAAGTCATACAATTTGTTTAGGTCCTTTATAGTAACTTCCGATTACATTCTGACCAAACAGACTAGATAAACATTTGGAGGAATCTTTCCGGCACAATTTGATACCAACATTGCCACCTAACAACAAAGACAAACCATGATTAGCACCATTTAAAGAAAATTAGTCACTTTTCAAAAGTCGCATTTTCAATACTCTACGCAGGAAGAAAAGACGTTACCTGCTCATAATCAAATAGCCCGCTCGCTCAGGCACTACCCAATGCAGTTGCCACTGTGTGATCAATATCCATTTCATTCCCGGCCATTCAAGTGCCGCGCACAGCATTTTCTCGCGGCTTGCGTGCGTTGAAAATGTGACTTTTGAAAAGTGACTAATTAGAGAATAATTACTGCGTAACAACTGTTTTCGTGAATTTGTTTTAAAATCAGAGGTTTTTGTTCTGGTCTGAGGAATTGTCCCGAGGGGCGCAGCCCCCGAGGGACAATTCCGAATGACCAGAACAAAACCCGAGGATTTCAAAACAAATTCACGAAAACAGTTGTTAAGCAGTCATTATTCTCATCCATTACTGAAAAAGATGCATATTTTATCCAAATCGTTGATTTGTACCGATATAATCTTGCTAATAATTAATTAGTGTTCTGTTTATTTTGTCACCCCTTCTTAGTTATTGAAACAGTCCAAGTCGGGTCATCCCCTCATTAACATTTTTATCATTCAACCAATCAGAATTAAGCTTTAATCGTGTTTCCTCATAATTCATTGAATATTCAGTTTAGGGGCGTGAGGCGTTAATTTGATTGGTCGGTCAGTGAGCAAAACAATGGAACACTTTGGCGCAGTACTTTCGGGCAATTATTAGTAACCCGCGCTCGGCGTGCGCGTTCTCATCTAACGATTAATTTGATTGGAACGCACTTGATACGCAGCTATCGCGATTATTCATGAAGTAATGAATTTTCTTTAAATGGTGCTAATCATGCATGGTTTATTCTTGTTGTTAGATGGCAACTTTGGTATCAAATTGTGACGGAAAGATTCATCCAAATGTCTATCTAGTCTGTTTGGTCAAAAAATAATCGGGAGTTACTCTAAAGGACCTAAACAAAGTGTATGACTTTCTTTTGTTGAGCACTTTATTAAGTGTATAAGCGTTAATGTTTTCCACGCGGCAGGCGTCTGCAGACGACATTTCAAAATTTCACAACAAAATATGTCAACATTATTGAATTTCATTACCATATTTGGAATCACCATGAGAAATGAATTTAAATAAGTATAAACATGCTTAATTTTGATTCAGTAATCCTTGAGATAGATATTGAAATTTGAGAAAGGTTTCTGAAAAATCGGTTATATTATGGTCAAACCAATAGCCGCGTTTAAAGTGTTAACACATGGTTAAGATCACTGAAAAGATTACATGCATTTTTACGTTAAGCTAATCAAAAAACGGGGTATCTCCAATGAACAATGCTTTGTATTCGTTCGCTACTGTAGATAAACCTCCTCCAGTGATATTGTTTTGAATAAAGTTTTTGTATAGTACAAGCGGGCACCCGCGCTTCGCGCGGGACCCGCTAGATGAGTAAACCTGGGCGGTTAATATTTCGGGTTTTTGAGAAGTACTGCATTTTTTGGAGGGTGGAGATGGGACACTAATTAATGTCTTGTTTAACTTCGTTGACTTACATATAGACTCAGTACGACGGTCAAGAGGGGGAAGACTTTCCCACTCCTGAATGTTATGCCACTGATTTACATCTTTTATTCTATATGGGGTATAATTTGTCGCAACATGCCAATTTTTAACATTTAATTATGTTCATCAATGGCAATTTTTTTTTAAATTTAATGTTGTCAAAAATGCATTCCCCACCGTGGCGCCATGCTTCTTGAAAAGCCGTACATTTCTCTAAGGGAGCGATCACTATTTACGCCAGGGGAAGGGTGGGGGCAGGTTGGGTGGAAGGTTTTTTGTTTTTTTGGGCAATATTTTCATCAGCCCACCCCCCCCCCTTCTTGAACACAGAACAATGTCATGCGGCTCATGCCCCCCACCTTAAGTATTTTAACAAATATCATGCCCCCCTTATTTATTTAATGATGGTACAAATGATGGTGAAGTCCCAATTTCAACAAAAGGCCATAAATAGAGTGTATGGTATAAAGAAGTGAACATTATTATCATATAGAAAAACATCAACACAATGAAGCCTTGCTTTTATTAGTAGTAAAGAAACATCACAGTGCCATCCTACTTGACCATGTTGACAAAACAACTTACCTGCAGGTATATGTAGAATGCAGGGTGTGTCAACAGTGGCGCATGTAGGTTTTTCAATAATTTTACTTTACACTTATTTATGCTATGTTTGATGTATATACATTTTGGCTCTAAAGAAGCTTTTCCAATAAAAAGATTTCATTTATGGGAGACCTGCGCACGTATCGCGCGAACATTTTTCATCTTTGTACTTTTGACCATCAACATTTTATGCCCCCCCTCTTTGCCAGAATAACATTTCGCGTCCCCCCTTCATGTTTAATTTTCTTTCGTGTCCTCCCCTGATTTCCTCCACCCCCCCCCCCCCCCCCAGGCATAAATATAAATAGTGATTCAAAGGTCATTTTTCAGAGGAAGGAAAAACATTTGTATAGTATTAACATGTATACTATAATTTAAAAAAACCCCATCTTTGTACTTTTGACCATCAACATTTCATGTCCCCCCTCTTTGCCAGAATTAATAACATTTCGCGTCCCCCCTTCATGTTTAAAAACATTTTGTTTCCCCCCTGATTTCCTCACCCCCCCCCCCCCCCCCCCTCCCCACCCCTTGGCGTAAATAGTGAATCAAGGTCATTTTTCATAGGAAAAAACATTTGTATAGTATAAAATATATAGTATGAATTAACATTTTGGTTTTTTACTTTTGACCACTTTTGTACCCCCTCTTTGCCAGAATAAAATTTCGCGTCCACCCTTCATGTTTGAAACAATATCGTGTCCGCCCACCTGACCCACCCCCCGGCGTAAATAGTGATCGCTCCCTAATATTAAATTGCAATTAATTCAAATTTCATTTTTCAGAGGAAAAAAACCATTTGTATGGTATAACTTAAATTTCCAATGTTTAACTCATAAAACAACGTCATTTGTAATGCAAAAATAAAGACAAAAGAAAAAGTGACCCTAGTAAGATTCCGCGAACATTTTTCATGTTTGTACTTTGACCATCAAAATTTCATGTCCCCCTCTTTCTCTTTGCCAGAATAAATTTCCGTTGGGCCCCTTCATGTTTAAAAAAACATTTCGTGCCCCCACCCCTGGCGTAAATAGTAATTCAAGGTAATTTGTCAGAATGAAACATTTGTACGCCCTATGTATAGTATAAATTGACATGTAATATAGTATAAATGAACATTTTTCATTGTTCTTTTGACCAAATCAAATATCGTGCCCCCCCCCCCCCCCCCCCACCGAGTTGCTCCACCACCCCTGAGTTCCTCCACCCCCCCCCCCCCCCTGATTTCCTCCACCCCTGGTCCCCTGGCGTAAATAGTGATCGCTCCCTAATATTAAATTGCACTTAACAAAATGTAATTTTTCAGAGGTAAAAAGAGCATTTGTATACTTTGTAGTAGGCCTATAAATTAAATTTAATTCATAAAACTTCATCTATATTACCGCTATGCCACCAACTGAACAGACATACGTACATGTACATCTCAGTGGTATACCGCTACACGCCAGCCAACTGAACAGAAATACATCTCAATGGCAACTAATAAATAAATATCTAATTTATGCGCGTAGCAATATCTTACTCAGCGTTGCTACATTTCAAGTTCAGAATGCGGCTGCGCTAAGTCTTTATAATTGATTGAGCTGTGGAAGAGTTTACATACAGCCTTAGCCTTTCCCGCATTCTTCTATCAACGTAGATAAGGCTGCAGCATTCATGCTAACGATTGACTGTGGCTTGGGTTGACTATTACGATGGCTTTACGTGAATTGTAATATAGATAATCTGTAATCTGTTTTTCTATGCATCAGCATAACGGTAACAAAATAGTATGCAATTATCCTTATGATGGGAATGCGTTATGGTCGTATATTGCCCGATACGTATAAGTAGTGTGATGTATGTAAACGGGGCCTAATATAATATGCCTATTTTATAAGATCTCTCGTGAATTTTGCGCCCCTATATAAACTGCTCAAAAAGAATTCGGAAATATGTTTCATATCAATGAAAAGCTGACGTATTCCTCTTACTCATTCGTAGCAATCGGGTTTTTTTTCAGTGCTTAGCCGGCCATCTGCTTGTGAATGTGCCCAGACAACAATACAATATTAACCCAATATTGGCCCAATATTAATGTATCATTGGTCCAATATTGGCTTACAATATTGACGCAATATTGTTTGCTCATTGGCCCAAGCTTGGCCCAATATTGGGCGATCTTAAAGAAATGTTTGGTAAGAAGAATTCTATATTGTTTTATTTCCCCGCAAAGAAAGGTGAGCGGATCCCGGGCCTACCCGTGGCCAGGACCAATTGTCAAAGGGCAAGCCCAGGACAAGGGAAAAGATCTTCAAGGGACAGGACCAGGCACAAGATCCTAGCCAAAAAGGCCGGGAAGCGATAACTTTTAACAGCGGCCGCAATTTTTAGACCACGTCAGAATTTGTATATCAAATCAATGGTGTCATTTTCCGCCCCTGGTATATTGTGCCCATTATTGGACCAATATTGGTTGCCAACATGATGCCAATTGAAGAGCGCCAATGTAACACCAATATTGGTCCAATATTGGTCAACAAGATAATGCTCAGAAACACAAGGCCTCATCTCCATTTTTTTCAAAAATGAGATTTTGGTATCAAAATGTTCAGAAAGAAATTCTCTTTCCAGTAACACAGCCTTATCTCCATAATACAACCCCTTTCAAAGTTATAGCCAGTATAATAAGGCCTCATCGCCATCTTCCTATGTCTTTAACAGTCTTCAATAGTCTTTTTCTCAAAATGGTCAAAATGGAGATAAGGCCTTGTGTTTATGAGCCCTCGATATGTATGTTGTCTGGGTGGGGAGGTCTCATTCAAAATATGCCGAATTCACCACTATTTCGTGCTCAATAGAACAACTTTTCAATGAAGTGTTACATTGACAGCTCACCTTATAAACAACTGACGCTGCTTAAATGCCCTCTTAAACGAATTTTTGGTATTTAAAAATACCAAAAAACTGTATAAGCAGGGTACTTGAAGGACCACCGTTGTTCAAAACATTGCTATGTTTTCATGGTTGTAGAGAGATGCTCTATGGACTTTTAGGACAACATTTGATGATTTTGGCATTCAGATTGAGACCTCCCCATATTCCCAAGCACGTGGCTGAGCTCTGAAACAAGTAATTGCTACAAAGTTGGTATCGCTGGAAAGATGAACATATTCACTATTATTGATATGCAACACCATATGAACTATCAACAAATGTTAAAATCAATTTATTATCATACGAAAAGGACATTTAGATGATTCGATGTAACGGGAGTTTTTTTGTTTGTCTGATATACCTGAGAATTTTACTTATTTTCGACCAAATAGTGACATCCAACGTTACGACCAAAGTATGGGTACGGTTTGTGCATAATGACTGAGATAAATGATTTGTCTCAAAATAAATTGCTTTCATGCTTTCATGTATAATTATGGATGATTTATTATACTATGACTGTAAAGTAGATTTCGGATTTAATCTTATTGATCAAATATGGTGGTCATGAATGTGACCATAGCCTCCAACCAATCCCTGAATATCCCCTTAAAACAACCATTATTAATTTCATATTAATGTAAATGCTGCTAGACGTCCTGAAGATATACTAGTAAGCTTTGATGTCAAATCTCTATTTACGAATGTACCTATTGACGAAGCTTGTCGCATTATTAGTGATCTCCTACAGAACGACGGCACTCTTGAATCTCGAACTCAGAGTTGTCATGCGAAGAGATTGTTGAGCTTATGAAACTCTGCCTTACTTCCATAGAATTTGCCTTGCCATTTGAGTTCCACCTACTTCAAATGGCAAGGCAAATTCTATGAACAAAAAGAAGGTCAAGCTATGGGATCTCCTCTGTCACCCATAACAGCCAACATATTTATGGAGCATTTTGAAACACTGGACTCGTATCCTTTGAAACTGGTGGACTGGTTCAGATATGTAGATGATACGTTTGTAGTTTGGAGACATGGACAAGATGAATTGGTCAAATTCCTAGATCACCTAAACGCACAGCAGCCGTGCATACAATTTACCATGGAATTGGAAGAAAATGGGTACATTCCTTTTCTAGATGTCAAAGTACAGCGAATTGAATCTGGTTTGAGCTTCTCGATCTACAGAAAACCCCACACACACTGATCAGTATCTGCATTTTACATCCTATCATCACCTATCAACACTTTGGTATACAGAGCTCTGAATCTATGCGACACTGAACATCGCAATAATGAGTTAAAACACATTGAAAAAGCATTGAAATAAGAATGGCTATCCCTCGAAACTCGTACACAAAGCTATTAGAAGACAAAGTGCTAATGTAGGCCAGGAAAAGATAGTGGAAGATGACTAAAAAGGTATCACGTTCATGCCATTTGTCAAAGGTGTCTCAGACAAAATTTGCCGATTCTTAAATCGTGCCGGTGTTAAAACTTACTTCACCAAATCGACCAAACTCAGAGATATTGTCAGCAAACCTAAAGATCCCATGCCCAAGGGTCGTTCACCTTGCGTGTATAGCATACCATGTAGTTGTGGTGAACAATATATTGGTCAAACCAAAAGGCCTTTAAAAGTCAGATTGTCTGAACACAAAAGAGCTACATTACAAGGCAGGAAAGATAGCTCGGCACTAGCTGAACATGCGTGTGAAGAAGGTCATGAACCACTCTGGAACCAATCCAAAAGCATTGCACAGGTTTCCAATCTTAGTATGCGGCTTGTTCGTGAAGCTCTAGAGATCAGACTCAAAGAATCATCTACAATCAATAGAAATGACGGCAAAGATATCAGCCGCATGTGGCGCTCTCTATTTCCTACAGTATTAATCAATCCCGCCAATCGATAACAGTCTTGTAATTTTTCCAGCCAGGTCCGCAATGAACCATTATATACTCTGCTCAAGTTCGTTACAGCGTCAAACGATCTTTACAGATCAGTGACCGCACTACTGTGCATTAGACTTTTGTAGTCTGTAGTAGACAAGGGGCAGTCTCTACGTTATTTCCATTGGTCAAGGGGCAGTCCTTTTGGAGGTTCTATTAGAACCAAATTTATATATAGTAGGCCAGTGGCAACCTACGTGTTCAGTGGAAGCGGCAATCCAACTGAACGGCTCTTTTCAGAGCCACCAATTCTTTCACAAGTAGGAAAGGGCACCTACTCTCAAATCATCGGGCAAGGGGCAGCCCAAATGATGATAACAAGAGAAGTGGCAATCTCTATGTTTTGTTTAATATTATAATAATTTGGTCCTGAAGAAGTCAGAGCTAATCCTGACGAAAGCTTGACAGATTAAAACTCGTCCGACGGCGAACCCGTTAAACTTTTAACTTATATTAACTTATATGCTGCTAGACGTAGATAAGAATGAACATTGAGACTACGAGGGTCATTTAATCAGTTCTACCTTCTCCCAACAGGCCTAGTTTGTCCAACACATCTGTGTTTTTCAATGTCTGAAAATTAAAACGATTATACTTGGCCGTTAGGTACGTCCTGTATCAAAGAATTGTTCAAAATAATTAGTGAATAATTTACTGCATTTCGGCCGTTGCACATGAACTGTCGGATTTAATTACATCTTAAAAAAGGACGAGTACTCAGGTCAATTTACTTTGAATTTGTAAATGAGATTCAATGCTAAAATTGTGGAAGTTCCATACGGTTGGCTTATGAGGTTCGAGGTACAACTTATTAAATGACGATCTTCGAAGTAAATCTAACAGTGGTTTCTGAAAATATTTACTAACGAAAGTGAGATTGCGAAAAGTTGATAATAAAAACGGGCTATGCTTATCTAAAGATGTTTTAACATGTTTGAACATCTTAAAAGATGTTCATCAGGTTGTCTTTATTATTCTTTCTATTCGATATGACTTTAAAACAATCAAGGGAAAAGTGTACTTTAGGTCCCAGATTCTGGACAGTACTAATATCGTTCGATGCTGGTACAAAGTCAGTGTTCCAGTATCGTCCCAAACTGGCACATACCGTAGAAATTCGCCTGCAACCCTATAGTCGAATCCTGATGTATAAGAAAACCGTATCAGCGCCCTCTTTAATTGAAACTGATATGTCGATAAATCAATAAGTTAATATCATCCAAAAGTATAAGTAATTAGTCAGCCTCTCAGCCACGAACAGATGGGAAAGGGTGTTCATTTTCTGTTTGAGGTTGCTTTTATACTAAAATTTTCCGGGGAACACGATCCCGCCGACCGTTTTATTTAAAAAGGTGCACGAAGTACTTTTTCCGGGGGTGCTCCCATTGGTGGTCGAAATTTGATTTTAATTATTCTGTGGCCAATTATGGTAATGTTGGTGTCTATTTATATGTTTTCGGCTATAACAAATTGATTGCAATATTTTTCACAATCCAAAATGGCTGCCGTGTGCCTGAAAATTCAAAATGGCACCCAAAATAACACTTTTTTACCAAATGATAATAATGTCCTAGTTTTAGTGATTTTAGTGTCAATGTACATGTTTTGGGAGACAAAGAATACATTAAAATCATTTTTGAAATTCAAAATGGCTGTCAAGTACTCACAAATTCAAAATGGCCGCCAAAATGACCGCCAAAATGGTAAAATTCCATAAATTGGCATATATGAACCAACATGCATGATCAGAGTATAGTTTTAACAATGATATGTATGTATCAGACCATTAGAAACTCATATCTAGTATTTTTGCTCTGTTAACTTACTTTAAAACAAAAATGGTCGCCAAATTCATGGCCAAAAGTGGTCAAAATTCCATAAAATAGCATAATATCAACCGAAATGTATGATGAAAATATAATTATAACCATGGGATGTATATGTTAGACCACTAATAACTCATATCCGGTGTTTTCGCTTTGTTAACATAGTTAAAATCCAAAATGGCTGCCAAAATGGCCCCCAAAATGGGTCCCAAAGTGGCAGCAAAAATTGTCAAATTCCATAAAACGGGATAATATCAACCTAAATGTATGAAACTTTTTATGAGTAGCCAAGTGTTTTTGCTTTTCATAAGTATTTCAATTTTTGAAAACGGTCAATTGTGTGTAGAGTTATGTAAACAAACGTAATCAAGTTTTAGAGGGGACTTTTTTGACCCCTTTATAACAAGTCTACGCTTGTAGCCCGCTTCCCTTTCATTAGTTTGATTCAGTGGTGGAACTTCAGATTTTTTTCAACTAGCCAGTCGGGCAGGTAACTCACAGAATTTACCTGCCCGACAAAAATTCCACCAGCCCAAGGTTTTTCATAATATTTTGCAGCAAACAATTAAGAGCAAGACTACTTTTAAATGATGATACAATTATATGTTGTCTTTATTGTACGATGTTCTACTGTAACCCAAGCCCGTAACAGCTCCTCGTATTCATCATGTTCATCAATCCAATACTCTCTTTAATAGGCTCCTATCAACCTGATCTCCTCTATCATCATGACACAGTCATCTGATGATGAAATAACCCTGAACTTACTGTTACTTACACTTTGAGAAATATTACCCGCCAGTCGGACGGGTACCTTCGCATCTTCACCCGCCCGACACGAAAGCTACCCGCTATGGGCGGGCGGGCGGGCGGGTCTTATTTCCATCCCTGGTTTGATTCCTCAAACCACCCCTTGGGTGATGGGATAAATAACGCTACCATGAAACATATATTGTTAAAAATTGAACCGTGTATTGTATATGTTCTGATAATATTAATTCACTTCTCGGTACATACGACAATTTGTAATCTCTCCTAAAAGAGCATTGACGATTTCGAAGACATCAAGTTTAACAGCGAACATGTATTAGATGGGAACACAGTGCTCAAAAGTAAAGAATACGCTCATAACTCAGAACTCAAAACTCATAACTCATGCCTATTGCTACACCAAGGCTGCGTGATGAAAAATGAATGTATAAGAAATTAAGAATGAAAAAATGAAAAACAAATGTTTTTTATGAAAAACGTACTTTATTTTAGTTTTGACATACAGCTTTGTTAATATTTAGTCGACCTTCAAGCGCAATTTCTTAAATAAAAAGAGGAGATATTTCTTCTCAATTCCATGATTTATCTTTTTTCGTATGAGCATAACTATCTCGTAAGTTAGTGTTTCAGCACTGTAAGTGCGTTTTACTCAACACAGTGTGTCCCAAAAAGAATTACAACGCACCTTTAGGTGATCATAAATTCCTAATAAGTGTTGGAATAGAACAATTCAAACAACAAAATTGAGTGGCTATAATTTGTAGAAATCCGCGTTTGATTCGTTCAGTAGTTATGGAGAAATGAGTCAAAGAACACTTCCATCCAAGTTTGTTCACATTGGGGGATTCAGATAGCAGAGACAAGAAATCAATCAATACATCTCTCAAAGATAATATTCATCAACTTAGTTTTTTTGTTATATTTTTTCTTTTAAACTAAATAATAATGCCATCTTTTACCAAAGTTCAGCATTATATTGCACATAAAAGGTGTCAAGGATATTTTCATCACATGTACATTTTATATTAATAGTAAATTTTGGAGGTTAACTATTGCCAATTTGCACGACACGTTCAGTTCAAGATAACCAATACCACTGCAGCGCATAAAATTACCTATAGTGTTATCTTCATTTTTTCAACTTGATGAAAATGAAGGCAGCAATCATATTGCCAATTATGCTCAAAAAAGTGTCGGTGTTCAATTCAATCATATTATCTTAATGAGAGATATAATAGTTTTTATTCATATTAATTTACTACGAGTTATTCATTAGATTTATTCCGTAAGAACGTTACACAACTGAAATCTATATTACAATTCACGTAAGTACACCCTGATTGCATACAAATCACACTGATGTCCCATGACCGCTTGCGCTACCCTCGGAACCGAAATAATCATCTGCACTTCCCCAACGGATTTAAAGTCGGTATAAACATATAAAAGTTAATTCATTAACCATTATTTACTAATTAAAAGCCTCATGGCTGACGAAATTCTTTTAGTTTTTGCATAGTTTTATAGTTTTTACGAAATGTGAATTTGTATTTGAGATCGGAGTAGTCCCCAAACCAGGGTACTGATGCCACAGCACAGGCGCATGATTGGGTGTCATTTTGCGTGATGCCTGACGGATGGATCATGTCAATTATAAAATTTAGCGACCGCCTTTTGGCTCACAATTTTAGCAACACTGCTCTAAATAAGTATTTAGGTATATAATTATTCATTGACACTCGGAATCGTATCTGTCTGGTGGCCGACTGGATAGGCGTGTTGGCAGATAATTCTTGCTTACCAGCATACGTGTACATTTTGAGATCGGCTCCCGGGGATCTAATCCCACTGGCGGCACATTCTCTTTTGTCTTAAATTTGTATACAACTACAACTATGACGTTGTTTTATGAATTGAACATTGTAAATCTAATTTATACTTTACAAATGCCTTTTTTTCCTCTGAAATATGATATTTGAATTATTTTTTATAATTGCAATTTAATATAAGAGAAATGTACGGCTTTTCAAGAAGCAAGAAAATACGCAGACGGGACCGATGTTTTCCACCCGGCGGGACGAAGTTGTATGTATGGGCGGGCGGCCATGGGTCAAATATCGAATATAGTCTAAAACCGGGGTAATAAAGCGATATTAATAAATTATAATTTTTTAATGAATGCTAATTTGCAATATCATGAACAGAGGCGTAACTAGGTATTTCATTTGGGGGGGGGGGCATCAGGGGTGCATGGCCTATGTCTGGGGATGGGGGCATATCCAGTGGCGGCGCCAGCATTACCCGAAAAATTGGTGGGCAAACGGGGGGAAAGATACACTCGTGGTGGGAAATGCGCGCTACGCGCGCAAAAATGTGTGCCTTTTAATTTCAGAATTACCTAAAATTAGCTTAATTTGGTCTAAAAGTAGGCCTAGGTATTTTAGACCATTTTAGAGTCAAGCCACTGGTCAAATTAGGGCACGTACTGCACTGTCATGGGTCATTGTATTTTGTCATATTTTATTTGGGGGGAGGTGGGGGCATGGTTTCTGACTGGGGGAAATCGCCTAAAATTCGCTTTTTGGCCTAAAAAGGCGTATTTCAACCGATTTAGAGCCGGGCAAATTACATGTAGGGCATGTACTGTACTGTCATGGGTAACATTGTATTTTGGCATATTTCATTTGGGTGGCATCAGGGGGGGGGGGGGCATGGCTTCTGACTGGGGGACTACGCCACTGAATATATGAACGACGTTTTATGGGCGGCCATTGGGGTTAAAGTATTGAATATAGTCTAAAATCGGGGTAAAGAGTAAAGAGATATTAATAAATTATAATTTTGTAATGAATACTAATTTGCAATATGAATAATTAATTAATTAATTAGCAATATGAATGATCCAGATTGAATTGAAATGGTCCTGGCTAAACCAAGATGATCCAATAGGATCCCAAATTAATCATGAATATTCATATTACTAATTTATAATCATTACAAAAAAATTATCATAAATTATTCATCTCTTACAAATTACAAGACTATATTCAATCAATCTAATTTATACTGTGCAAATGCTTTTTCCCCTCTGAAATATGATATTTGAATTAATTACAATTTAATATTAGAGAAATGTAAGGCTTTTCAAGAAGCACGGCGCGGCGACAAAAAATATCTTAATTTATTCATCTCTTACATTACAATAATACAAGACTATATTCAATAAATTTAATTTATAATGATCCAGATTGAACTGAAATGGACCTGGTTGAACCGAGATGATCCAAGAGGATCACAAATTAATCATGAATATTCATATTACTAATTACTAATAAATAATATATAGACTCGGACAAACTAGCGAGAATTAAATTTAAAAAGACCTTAAAAATACACCGTCTCGAACCCGGTCCCTCTCGCTATCGCGGCGATTGGTTAATTTACTAGACCACAGGGACTGTGCTTACATGGATACCAGACGAACGAGCACTTTAAATGTATATAAAGTCTTTGTTGAAAGCCTATAGCAGCCGCAATACATGAGTAAATATTAACAATTGATGATGGCCTATAAATAAGCATGATTCTAGCAGAATCTATGACGAGCGAAACTCAATTAAATAAACACTCATTACAAAAAAATTATCATTATTTATTCATCTCTTACAAATTACAAGACTATATTCAATAAATCTAATTTATACTGTACAAATTCTTTTTTCCCTCTGAAATATGATATTTGAATTAATTGCAATTTAATATTAGAGAAATGTACGGCTTTTCAAGAAGCACGGCACGGCGACAAATCTTAATATATTCACCTCTTAGAATTGCAAGACTATATTCAATAATATGTATAAACGCTTTTTTCCCTCTGAAACATGATATTTGCGACAAAAATACAAAAAAATTATCATAATTTATTCATCTCTTACAAATTACAAGCCTATATTCAATACATTTAATTTATACTGTACAAATGCTTTTTCCCCTCTGAAATCATGATATTGGAATTAATTGCAATTTAATATTAAACAAAATTAAGCGCCCAGGTTCACTCATCGAACCAAAAATATTAACCGCCCAGGTTTACTCATCTAGCGGGTCCCGCGCGAAGCGCGGGTGCCCGCTTGTTATATTCAAAACTTAGAATAATAAAGAATATTTATATCACTCCTGTGGATGAACCAAGGATTGCAAGAACCAAAAATGTCACTTCACTAGAGAGCTGTGTTGAGAAAATTGCAGAATAATGAGTATTCAAGTCTTTGCATATACGGAGAGTCGGAATTTCAAGAACTAAAACTGACTTGTTTTTAAAATAAATTAAGGGGGACACCCTGTACATCTACTGTATGTAGCATTGTAGCACATCTCACCCTATTTGACTTTGATAAATGTATGTGCATCTTAATCTACTATATTTACCTCTTTGATGTGTATCTTAGACCCCGTACACACTATAAAATTGCGAGCTACGGCCAAACGACCCGGAGACACATCAGGAATAAAATGCATACTGCAATGAAAGCAGAAGCTTATATCCTGATTTCAGTTTCATCGAATTCCCTAAATTAATAGGTAGGACTGACAATTTAGTTATACTCTATTACATAACACAAATATTCCGGTCATTTGATTAGTGGATACTATATACATAATGAAATAATTGGACTATTTCCCAGCTATTTCACAAGAGGGAAAAAAATTCCCATACATAGCATTTCCCTGTGATGAAGAGCTGCGAAGGTTATAATACCTTTTCATGTGAACTTTTTCCCGAGTGCTCGCGATCACCGTTCGGACTAATTATCCCGGCGTTTATCACCAAAATGGCGAATTTAGATTTCGGCTCATTGGTGAAAATGCATTTGAGCAATTACTCGATGATGTACAGTGCTAATACGAAAAAGTATATGCTATCAATCGGCGAGAGAAAAAGCACCGATATAGGAAAGCTTAGCGACTGACCTTGATTGATTGATATGTCAAGTATATCTAAGTATATCAAATCACAGAAAGAAATATATTTATGTGTATACACAAAACAAATATTTACTACTATATATTCGGGAACCGGTCTCAGGAAAATATTAGGTCTACGGTCCTCCAGTCACCTCGGGGACTATTTTGCACTATCACCTCGTGAACAGTTAATATTTGTATACTATCTGCGTTATACGAGGGTCATTCAATAAGTTCTACCTCCTCACTCATAACATCGCTAATAGGAATGTCAGCCTCATGACATTTGTCATAATTATAGCTCTAAATCATAGCTACACATTTATGGTAAATCATAATTGATACCTGTTTCACTTTTGTTACGATGAGGTCAAAGCCAGAGAGAGATTTTGGACAACGGAAACGGAAAATTACCTTAAAAATAAATACATGTTTTTCAGGGGGTTTTCCGTAGTGTATGGTTAGATATAAAAGCATGATTTAAATATTTAAAATGGAAATCAATAACACATATCTGAATATATTACAGTATTGTCATGTATACATGAGATTGTAAGCAATATTGACGCCTGTAGGCTTTCAAATAGTGTAATATCAACTCGAATGTATTGATATGCCTTTGGCATACTGGAAACTGCTAATCGGTCGAATTTTCATTGTTACAAGTTAAGCCACAGTGATGCCTCGTATGTGAAATCTTTAACATAATAGTCACTTTTTTAGTTTTTCTTATGTACAACCTTCAGAATAGATAATCAGGTAGGAAATGATAGAAAATTATCTCTTCGAGAGACTTGCAATCCCTCCTTCAGTCCTGTATATTGAAGATCTCTTAGTTCTTATGAAAATCAAATGTGACTTTTGCATGGTTCTCTAGGGGAGGGTTAACATTAATGATTGTCCTGATCTGGTTCTGGCTAATCAAAGGGCATATTATTTTCTAAGAAATCAGTCACCTTTATCATTTATAGTCTGTTCAAGAGATATCTTACATTTAGAACTGTTATAATTGGTCGAAAGCTACGTTTGATCTCTTAATATAGGCCAAATAAATAGCACTTCGGGGATATTTTGCTGTTTTTCATCCGTTTCCGTCACACTAAATGGAGGTTTGGCTTTCACTGCATCTACAGAAAAGTACACCTATTACTCAGATCAATTTACTATGAATTTGTAGCTGAGATTCCACGCTACAATTGTGTAATATTTCATAAGGCTGGCTTATATAATAACAAAGTTATGAGGTAGGAGGTAGAACTTATTGAATGACCCTCGTAGTATGTTTTTATAACACATACAAATATTCCTGTCATTTGATTGGTTGATTCTACATCATGTGATATAAAATATATTGACTAGTTCCTCAATATTTCACAGGAGGGAAAGAAGTTCCATAAAAAGTACTCCCTGTGATGAGGAGCGAGCAACGAAGGAAATAGTACCCTTTTCCCTGCTCGCGATCGCGGTAATTGATTTGACCTTTGACACGTTTGTGTCTCAATCGATCATTTGTATACATATTTCGCTACCATCGGACTAATTTTCCCGGAGTTTATCACCAAAATTGAGAATGTTAGGTCTCAGCTAATTGATGAAGATGCATTGGGTTAATTACTCGACAATGTAGACGGTACTAATTCGAAAAAAGTAAATAACATAATTCTGTCAATCGGCTTGAACAGTTCGTGAAATGTGTGGGAGAAAAAGAGCCGATGGGAGGTAGGCCTAGCGTAGTAGCAACTGACCTTGTCTGATACATTACATAGTATCTTTTGTTTATCGAAGTATATAAAAATACAGAAATATATTTTTATGTTATACAAAACAAATATTTACTGCTATATATTCGGGCACTGGTCTCGAGAAAATAGTAGACCCACGGTCTCCAGCCACCTCGGGGAGCTATTTTGCACCATTTCCAGATTATGTAGAAGTAAATATTTGTATAATATGTACATCTTACTCTATTATATTTACTGCTTTGAAGTACGAATATATGATTATGTATGCCTTATTCTACTACAGTCCTCAAAATAAATAACTGACCAGGTAATAAATATATTCTTAAAACTTCAACACTATAGTTCCTACGTAAAAATATTAAATTATGAAGTTGTAAAGAAAATACTTCTTATTAATTTGAGATATTGTTCACGAAGTTTCTTAATATTTAAGAAACGTAACATTCGAAAAGATTGAAGAAAGTACAGTTTACATTTTCACACTTGGGTTTGAACACGGAGGACAGTGTGACAGGTATGTTTATTGTCTGCATTGATCAATTGAAGCATCCCCAATCCTCATCTTACTATCAACCCGTGAGTTGTGACTACCAGTTAATCAATAATCTGCCTGTTTGTAGTCCGAGGCTGCATATAGGCGAACAAAATGTTAAAATGAAAAACGGACTTTGGTTTGGTTTTATATCTCAAAGTAAAGGAGAGAAATGTCCTTACAACTTTATAATTTAATATTTTTACGCAGGAGCTATAGTGTTGAAGTTGAGAGCATATTTATTACCTGGTCAGTTACTTATTTTGAGGACTGTATATTTACTGCTTTGATGTATGTATACAGGGTGAATCGAAAAGAATTGTGCACGTTTTGAAACGGCCATTTGACCTTGATGCGTGCATTGAACCATGGAATTATTGTTGTCTGAATAAAGCGTTGTTAATCTAGTTTATCCTCCCCAAAAATGAAATTAATCGCCTAAAAAATAAGCAAACTATATGACACGTTTTGTAAACTGTCCGCATTTTTTGCCATTCCAATGGGATTTACACAGTTAAGACATGAATATTACAACAGCATGAAGATACGGAGTGAGAATCTACAAGCAAGGCATTGTGCCTGTAATTTATTACAGGTTCCTGGTATATTAAATGAGCCAAAGGTGGCAAAACATTGTCGAAATAAAATAATACTTTACAAACTAAAAATATTGCACAAATAAAATGTTCTGAAGACACTTTGTTTCTTGATAATTGCACTGAAAAGTCATTCACATTTGCCTTTAGGTTCACAAATCATACGGTATATGAGTTACGGTCTTTTGCTAAAGGTGTTTTTAAGACATACAATCAAATGTTAGCTTCCTTGCAATTTAAAATAGAAATCATTTAGTTGTTTGCTGATATTCAGTTTTTTAATGGAGCCTTCCTTCAACATGGCCACCATTTTGCTGAAGACATGTGTGTGCCCTGTCCAACAAAACATGTTGCGATTTTATCTAACCATTCCCTGTTGCGGTGCCTGTCACTTCGGCTCTGACACGTGCCTCAACTTCTTGAAGACTTCTTGCCCTCTTGGTCTGTAACGGGTGATGATTGTACTCAGATTTGCCTTTTAATATGACAACTCAGTGTCAGACTATTAATGACTTATCCCAGAGTGAAAGAATAATTTTTCAGGAACATTTTAACAATTAATGTGATGATAATGACCATTTTAGCATTGGAATGGCAAAAAACGCGGTCAGTTTTCAAAACTTGCCACAGTTTGCTTATTTTTCAGTCGATTACTTTCATTTTTGGAGAGGATAAATTAGATTAACAACGCTTTATACAAACAACAACAATTTCATGGTTTAATGCACGTATCAAGGTCAAATGGCCGTTTCAAATCGTGCACAATTCTTTTTGATTCACCCTGTATATGTGTATCTTACTCTAATTGCTGCACTATTATATATTGCAAGAAGTATATAATGTGTTTTTAAGTTTTATAAGGAAAAGGTGTACTTAGATCCCAGATTCTGGATTGTACTAGTATCGTCCGATACTGGAACACACAGCATCGTTCGATACTGGTACAAAGTCAGTGTTCCAGTATCAGACGATACATATAAAATGTTCCTGTATCAAGCGATACTGGACCACCAACCGATACCGTATCAGTATCGAGCAATATTGGCAATTTTTATGTTCCAGTATTGAACGATACTGGTATACTAGTAGGCCTATCTGGAATCTAAAGTACACTTTTACCGCTTTAAAAAACCTTTTTAATCAACGTTTTAACAGTAAATATATTTAATGAATCTTACTTAATCCTAGTCCTACACTGTTATTACGGTTGTGTAAAATGTTACACAAGTTGTGTAAAATTTTACACAACCGCTGTTTACTATAGGAACCTAGAAACTGTTGTAAACAGTTTACACAACCCTAGTTGTGTAATATCTACACAACAGTTGTGTAATATTTCTAAACAATAATGTGTAACATTAATTTACACAACTAAGTTGTGTAAATGGTTTACACAGCAATTAGTTAATTTTCTACACAATAGTTGTGCATTACTATTGGGTTGTGGAATGGCCATTTAATATTTTACACCGCAATTGGTTAATTTTCTACACAATAGTTGTGCATTTCTATTGGGTTGTGGAATGGTCATTTTAATGGTTTACACAGGAATTGGTTAATTTTCTACACAATAGTTGTGCACGGGGTTTTGGAGAGTTGATTGAAGTATTTGACGGTATGTAGGCTATATGTTTCACTTGAAATATTTCAGTAAAAAATACGAAGTAGTAAAAATTAGTCAGTGTGTGTGATTCTATCAGTTGTCTTGTTGTGGTAAATTTGTGCAAAATTCGTGTGACTGTGAAGTGTAAACTGTAAATTGTGCAAGCTTATAAGCTTAAGTTTAGTTATTATAATTTTGAACTAATTTACCAAAAAACCCAACTGAAAGAATCATACATACTGAATACTTTACTACTTCATATTTTTTACTGAAATATTTCAAGTGAAACATTATACTTACCGTCAAATACTCTCCAAAACCCCACTCGCTCAAGCAACACCAACACGTCCGCCATTTCGTTTCTAGTAATTTTTGGTCACAACAAGGGTAATTTCTGATTGGTTAATTCTTATGACATGCTTCAAAGTTCACCCTGTATATGTGTATCTTACTCTACGATACATATTGTTACTGCTTTGATTGATATATAAATGAACATGTATTATACTGAATAGTGCTCTGTACGTAGGTGTATTATTTAGTTAACTGTTGTTTAAAATTTCGTTTCCGCGGCAATTCAATTTTATATAATCGAATTACATTTTACACAACATAGTATTAACACAATTGAATATGATTACATAACCTTGTTTAATAATTACACATCTTTTTACACAACGTTTTTTTACACATGAGAATAACAGTGTATCCTATCCTATTTTACTGCTTTGATTGATATGCATAATATGCATCGTACCCTTCTAATATATGCTGCCTTGATATATAGGTATACTTTATTTTACTGCCTTAATCTGTTTTACCGACCTCATCAGCAATGCTTCTACTTTAAGTTAAAATGGAATTACAAAATCAAAGGAATCTTTCATTGTTAACATATAGCATTAAGCTAATCATTGTAGCCATTACGTTTTAAAGTTTCTTTAAATTTTAAGATATTTATCTGGCAATAATAATTAACAAATCATGAAATGGCATGCCATGTAATAAAGGTCGTTTAATACCTTCAGAAACCGCCACTAGCCTCTATTTATTGACGAACTATGGATACACGAATTACATCGTATCATCATAGATACCGTCTTGGTCCTGCTGTGGTTCGTTTGATGCACTCAGATAGCCTTCGTTGCAGTCATCAGCTCCTACAGAGGTGATACAGTTCGACGCGGGTATTTCCTCATACATATCCTCACCATGTACTATAGGTTTATCCACCTCGTTCATGGCTTGGTATACACCATCAGAGTTGTCTTTCTTGTATTCTACATAGCCATCTAGTGACATCTGAATCTGTTCACCTGATTCCTCTCTATTGCTTCCCACAATACCCGGCGTGGTAGGTGGATTAATGTTTTGATTGCGATATGCATTTAGCTGATTGGTCAGAGATCTTAACTGCGTGCTCTTCCATCTGAAGTAAATGACAAGACAACATGGCATACAGTTTTGAGTTTAATCAGGTCTTGCAAGGTGCCCTTCAATTTTACACGTGCTCACTTTACCAACCAGTGCTTCAAGACCATTGTAACAATTTGAATTACCTGTTTTTATACTGGACGCTTCTTAAAAGTCGATGTGATAGACAGCAGTAAATGCAGTACCCTTTAAACGTACTTATACCGAGATTCATACCACATTGTGTTTGTTGTTTGAAAGTGCGTTTTGTAAAAGAATAACCCAACTCAGTTTGCGTGAACCTAGCCTTACCTTATAACTACTGATGTCGCTACAGCTGATATGAAAAGTAGGCTTGCTAGAACTGCTACTATCCATGCGTTGATACCGAGTTGTCCTGTTTATAAAATGTGATTAATTTAAATTCATCAAAATTACTTATATCGATTTTCTAATAACATTATAAAGATATTTAAATGTAAATGTTAAACAATATAAAACATTGTATGAATTTCATAGGAATGTTTCACCAGAATGGTTGAATAGGAGGATTTACCAGGGTCTTAAAATGTATATTAGACTTTTCCTCTAAAACAATACGGTGTAATTAACGTACACTATTAATTAGTGGTGACAGAGTTGAAAGTTTCCTTTTATGCTGACTATTGGATATATAGTTCGTAATTATGAAACATTTACGTAATAGAATGTATGAATCTGACCTTACCTTTATGTACAGGCAGAGTGATGCGCATACCATCCGACCAGGAAACTGCATAGATCTATGGAAGAACATTAATAGCATTCTTACATTTACACAAAACATCCTCATCTACTCCTTCATCGATTAACATACAAAATAAAATAATGTGTTTTAGACATACTGGCCCACACTAAATTAATTACCTGTATACAGTGAACGCACGACCACTCTGTAGACGAGATTTGCGGAGTTTAAAACCTGATTTGGTTAAAACACCGTTTATTAAACGAGAAACTCGCGCTTAATTCAGACACGAGTTTAGCTAGTCACGGTTTTATGCTAAAACCGCGTATGTTTGTCGTCATCTAGAAAAAAGTGCATTATACTCTTCAATAAACAAATTTAAATGAGATTTCAATAATAAAGTCATGTTCGTGTCATACGAAACACATTGGGCTCGTATTCACCAAAGCATTTAGACCTGGCCTGCCTCCGATGGATATTAAACATATTGGGCCGTATTCTCGTACTTAACACGGTTTTAGATTAAAACCATGTCTAAACAAACGCGTGTCTAATTTAAACGCGAGTTTATCTTTACATTGTTTAAACAACGTGTTTAACAAAACACGGTTTTAAATTCCGCGAATCTCGTCTCCAGAGTGGTCATGCGTTACTGTATACAGGTATTTTTTTTTGCTGTGGCCCTAATGGATTACAATAGATATCGACCGAATACCTCAAAAGCACGTGTATTTTTAATACTACTACACGATCTGAACGTCAGCTGACAGCAGGCACGGTTGAGTGATTATTCAAGGCATAGGCCTACAGTTGGTGTATGGCCATGTGTTTTGAACTCGCCACCCTTCCCGTTGCATGTCCAGATGTTTACATTTTACACCATCTGAGATTCGAATTAGCATATCGCAATAACTACCTGTTCTACCCCATAAAAAGTATATATTTTCTGAATATGCGATTGGAATTTTCATAGGACCTAATGGTATAACATCTTGCGAATAAGAATGTTCAAAGAATATCGAATTTGTTCATATTTTGATTAAAGCTCAATATTTTTTTAATTTCCTGTCCCAATCATCATTTTACTGTGCATATTAGTTCCTCATGCAATTTACCCATCAGAACATAGGTAACTTGTTGAAATATACTATATCGGGAAGTAAATGAGCGCAAACGTTTACATTTCATATTTATTAGAGTTTTCACATATATTTTTTTGGCTATTTACCCTATCTGATTTAAGCGGGATTTTTTGAATTTCCCTATTTGAGAGCTTTCCAAAAATGTATAATTTTGCATCATCGGTTGATATAGTCATGTATGTAAAACCGATGAATTAGGGCAAGTTCACTGTGTAGTGAATAGGGAAAAAGCCAAGGACAATGCAATCGATTCGTGATTACAAATGTTACGTAATAGTTGACACGTTTGTTGAAACAGAAAATTATAGAATATAAAACAATCTATAAAATGAGAGCAAAATCATGTTTTTACCATACAGAGATGAGGAATTATTGTAATTTGAACGTAGAATTGGGAACATTTTCTATATTCCCCATAGAGATTGTACACAACGCCACCGCCACCGCCACCGCCGCCACCCCTGACTTTCGAAATATAATCATTCATATCTCAGCTAAACAGTTATAGAAATACCTGATTTATTCACACAGTGTAGTAAAAAAATAAGCTTTAAAATGACCACTAAACCATAGCTCTACCACATTTAGTTGTTGAGTTAATAGAGAGAGATGGATGATTCGTCACCAAAAACCCTTTTTGGGTGGTCAGTTCATAACACATGGCCGTATGGGTCTAGTTAAACGCGCTTTAAACTACCCCCATACCCATGTTTAAAGTTAGACACTTTTTAGTGAGTTAGACGCGTATTTAAGTTAAACAAATTTTCGAGAATTACGTCTAATTAAACGATGTGACTAAAGTTAAAGTTAGACGCGTGTTTAGCTTAAACCGTGTTTAACTACGTACGAGAATACGGGCCATTTTGTTCCACTCTTTTTGACCTAAAATATGAATGAGAGTTTTTAGTATTTTACATTCAGATTCTATTTGAGAAAATGGTTCACACAAAAACACGAAATGTCCTTTATAGAGCTTGATTGTTCCCCTCCCCTTCCTTTCTTCCCTTTCTGTCTCCCTTGATTACCGAGTTTATTTATTTATTTATTTGTGTGTGTTTTGCTTTCATCTAGGCTCGCTACAAAGAAGTTCTTCATTTGCTCATCATGCTCATTTCACATTTCACAGGCATGACAAGGAAGAGTTAGTTAAGTCGAATTATTGCAGTCGTTTCAGTTTTTATCGATTCACTACAAACCTATAAATGAAGAGCTGTTTTGCAAGGGCCTACATCCACTTCTGCCTTTTTACTCATTTTGCATTATTAAATGGATGGCTATTCATTATGTGGAATGTGGCTTGTATTGTTGGTGCATCAATTGGCGTGCTTCCAAGTCATAGAAGGTCACAGGTCACTAATAGGTATATCAAATAAGGTGGGGCCGTTTCAAAAAATCCTTAAAATCGTGATACGTGTCTCTATTTTAAATAGAAGTTGTCAATAAAACATAACATTTTTGGTATCTTATTAAAGACAATTTATCCAGCTTCCGAATAAAAAAAGGATTAAAGCCACATGTTTAGCAACAGCCAAGTTATCAATCTAAACGTCGAGTGAGTCAAGGGTGGGACCGGTGGATGTGGCGCCAGTGGATGTGGCGCCCATAGGTTTCTACACAAAATAGCGGAAAAATAGACCTTTTGAAATTGATGCCATATTAAAAGTATACATAGGAAAGTTTTCAAACTCTCATATGTGTTAATAACATGTGCCTGCTACTATGTATACTAACATTGAATTGTTATCTAGACATTCTCTACTAGAATATGATGTTCAATCCAGGGAGTGTTTTAATGTAAAAAAAACACCACAGTTTTATTCATTTTATTGATTAAACAATGGCCAAATCGCAGTCTCTCTATTTCATTTGTGTGACTCTTTGGTCCTTTTCTACCCTGGGTAGTAAAACATTTAACTAAAAAAGCCAGAAGTGTTTCTTCACAGAATTGTTCATAGATTTATGAAAAATTTGCTATTTAGACCTATTTTGGACCACCCTGTATTCAAAATAAAAAGGAACTTTAACGATATTCATGTAGTTCATTTTGATAACCATTTTCTCTTAAATTAAATAGTCCATGCTAACTAAATTTCATAGAATATTATATACAAACCTTCATTTTATGCATTATTTCATCATAATTTTAGACACCCTGTACTTTTCCTGTGTACATTTTGGGCAAGTGATTCTTAGCAAATTTGGTAGCACCTTCTGCGGTTGTTCTAATTTTGGTGACTATTTGCAGCTAATCCCTAATTGTACAAACTATCAAAATATTTTGTGAGAAGCAAAAACGATCAACTTTTGTATGTTCCACCCTGTAAAGATTTTACACACCCTGTATAATTTGATTCTTTTTTGCAAAAATGAAAAACCTTTAATTATAAGCTTTCCAACAATATATAGTTTGTGGGTCATTAAGTATGTAAAACTTAAGTTTTGTCCCGTTTAATGAGAATTGGTGCATTTCTCAACATTATTAGAAGTGAAACATTTTTTTGGACCAGTTTGTGACTTCTGACCAGAAACAGTAATGAACACAGCCATACAATAATTTGATTAATTCCATGGACTTGTCAATACTAATTCACTAATGCAAAATGAGTAACATGTCGGGTGGTCTGGTGGCCCTTTTGCAACAAAGCTCTTCAATACGCCTATAATACACTAACTTACCGTGTTGTTGAACCTGCTGACATACGCAGTATACAGCATGTAAGTCTGACCAGCTGACAGAGGTGTATTACTGAACATTCCATATTGCTTATTATCTCCAATCATAAATATCAGACCTTCTTCCTCAATATCACTGCTTGATATCTCCGCCGCTACGTAGAATCTATCAGATGTGGTTTCAGGAACGAGAGGCTGTCGTGTTCGTCTTTTGTGAATTGTTGATTTCAATTCAACTCCAATTTGGTATCCTCTGCGATCAATCATTTAAATATATGTAAGTTTTCAATGACAGTTTCAACTTTGGTATAAAATGACTAAGGTTAACATTATTTTCATTCCAAATTTGAAAAATGTGAAATATTGTTATTGATTCTCAAATACTCCCTAATTCAGTCAATGAGCATATTGCATGTCAAGAGAATTCACAATTTAATGGTTTGATTTATTAATTTATAAATGGTGCTACGATTGTACGTTAATATTTTGCGTCACATCTGAACTAGGATAAAGAGAATCAATTACGAGTATAAGTAAACTTCTATTTATTTATTTTTATTTAAATGATTTTTCGAAATAATGAATAGTGAAACGCTGGCACGTCATTTTTTTTTGGAAAATCCGTCACAACAAACTTACGACTAATTTCCGTTAACGTTATATCTGTTCACATAAACAGTAAACACAATACTACTCACGTGACATACACGGAATCACTTTGTGGAATCGTGATCTGTACAGTCGTCGATGTCATTAAGTCTTCAGGTATGGGCGATAACGGTCTGGGCTTCGAGATATCTGTATGGATTTATTGCATCCGAATTTAATAACTAAACAATATAGCTAAAATATATGAAGCCGATCGGTCTATTAGGTTAGAATTTGTCTTTCAATACACATCAATACAACGCTGCAAAAAGGCTGCTTAAATATTTACTCGACATTTTACACAACGTTGTTGAAGTATGCAACCGCTTAACAGTTGCGTAAAATTTACCCAACATGTTTTCACCAACAATTCCAGTTACTCAGCAGTTGCACAATTTTAATTACACACACAGTTGGGTATTATTAATTAACCATTTGTTGGGCATTTTGTGACTGTTGCTTAATTTGTGAATTGTTTTCATTATATATTGAGCATTTTTGTATAGCAACTGTTGCTTAATTTATCAAATATAGCCATATGTTGTGTATTTTATTTGTGTCAAGTTTTTATTATATATTGAGCATTTTTGGTATAGCAACACGCAGTAGGCAAAATAATGTGAATTCTGGGCGATGCAGCAGAGCTACATACATCACTTCCAGTATCGCTCGATACTGATACACTTTTTGGTGTTCAAGTATCGACCGGTACTGGAACAGTAAAATAGTACCAACATCGCCTTTTATGTTCCAGACTTGAACGATACTGGTATACCAGTATCTTGGCCCTAACGTACACTTTCCCCACATAATTCAATTAGCTAAAAAATAAATATATTTAATTGCTTTGAACCACGTGTTCAACATCATATCGTTTTAAAATATCAAACATTTGGCATCAATTTTCCAAGAAGCTAAAAGATAATACCGTCGGCTATAAAAATGTTGTTTTAACAAATACAAGGTGAAAACATGGCAAACTTCGTTTGAATATTATATAAGTAATGAAGTGTTTTGTGCAAGCATTCATTTTGTCTCCTAAAAAGGAGCTTAATCCGGGTTTTTTATGCTCGTAATTCAACTTATCGTTAGAACGGGAAAAGCAGATACAAGGAAATCAACGATCAACTAAAATATCTATTAGTGTGTAAAAATATTTAAATAATAAAACATCGAATACTTGGGAGCAATGGTATTGAACACGTGCCTCCTTCCTAGAGGCACTTTTAAACATAGA
Source organism: Ophiura sarsii (assembly GCA_035610835.1). NCBI lineage: Eukaryota > Metazoa > Echinodermata > Ophiuroidea > Amphilepidida > Ophiuridae > Ophiura > Ophiura sarsii. The sequence continues at coordinate 1,318,402 of CM069447.1, forward strand.
TATTGGACGCACGTCACACGAGGTTGAACTCACCCAAAAAACACACACACGGTGAAACGGATATTCGTGGTGCGCAACACATCAGCTGGACCTCACGGCGCTGATTGGTTAGCGGAATTGTGTGAGTTTACAAACATGCGCAGTGAGCTGATTGGAGTGCGCCCGCGCATGTCGGACTGTGGCCATGGGGATATTTGCCGTAGGTCCATTAATATACATCTTCATATAATTGCAATAACAACACACCTGCTTCTTTGGTTGATGATGACAATAACTCGGAGAAGGGACCTGTTCCGTCGTTAGTTACGGCTGCTACTGTAAAATTATATCTTGTAAGAGGAGTAAGATTTCCGATCGTCACGTCACCAGACGAAGTTGAACCATTCCTCAAAATAGTACCGGTGTCATTGGTGAGTATGAATGAGTAAGACACTATTTCTCCGTGTCTTGTTCCACATGGAGGCTCTGACCAATGGAATGCCAATGTATATGATGTCACTTCACTGATACTGATGTTAGATGGTGGGGCAGATGGACCTGAAACATTAACATTTTGTGTATAACACATAGAGGTTCTAATGACATGCATAGTTAATGTATAAATATTGTGACAGTCAAGATTTTCATCATATTTCATCAGTAATCGATGTATTACTGGCAAATGGGTAAACTATTATTGCCTATGCCCTGATTACTATTATAGCCTACTATTATTCTTAATAATTGTTTTGTTGTTGTTAAGGGAATAATATAAAATACACATCTTTTAAACAAATCAGCCAGTATGAGATAACATTTTAAAAATAGATACGGCATCACAGCGCCATGAATACGTTGGGCTGTATGCCATGCATACGCTGCCCTGTATGCCATGAATACGTTGGCCGGTATGCCATGCAAACGCTGATCTTTATGCCATGCATACGTTGGCCTTCATGTCATGCATACGTTGGCCTTTATGCCATGCATACGTTGGTTTTTATGCCATGAATGATACAAGGATATTATTCAATAGGAATCAACGTTATTCAAAGTGAGTGACATACTGTCACTATCATTACCACGTCTAAACATGTGTATATTAAATTCTACTACTATTGTTGCTACTTACTCTTTGCGTTAGTGTTTCCCATAACGTAAACACTTTGACCTGCTCCTGCTTCATTCTCTGCTGTAACTGACAGATTGTACGTTGAATATGGAAGTAATTCATTCAATGTACGCGTCACATTATTTCTTCGATTTGCATTCCCCCACCTCGTTGGAGAGATATCCAACACTTCACACTGATCTCTGTTTAACAGTTGAAACCGTACATCGTAAAGTGTTGCCCTACATTTGTTTTCTGAAGAGGGTTGCCAAGTTAGTTGAAGTTGGGTTGACGAAAGTGGTGTAGCAAATACAGAATCCACTGGACCAGGGACTGATACACACATGACACATGAAGAAACAATGATAGAATATACAGATTATAATTATGTACTAGAAAATAAGTTTACATAATATCCCGGTGGGGTGGGGTGGGAGGGGTACTTAGTGGATGCGAGGTTACGGGGATGTGCCGCCAAATAGGGTCCCATTTTCACCCGTCTGGTAAATGATTGACCCCTTTTTATAGCCGTTGTTAGTACATTTATGGGTCTAAAATCCTTAATGTTGCTGTTTTTCATAGACATTTAAGCCAAATCTGTCAAATATAGAGACCAATATGGGTCTCGGGTAAACATATGGGTCCATTTCCCAAGAAATTGGTAAATGATTGGGTCAATTTTCATTTTGCTTGCGGCACATCCCTACCAAAATATTATCCGAGTACCGGACCCCACCTCCACCCACACGGTATGCAATAAGTTATATCCGCATTTCCTTGTCATTATTAATTCCTCAGTCTTGGTTTCACCTGTACCTAACCCTAAGATGATCAAGGTGTTCTTCTTAAAATGTCATCGAACTATCCCAAGTAGCATGATGAGCCAGTTTTTCGTCGCTATCTTCCTCCCGAAATTATGCAGACGGCAGATTGTGGTGAACCATGGTACTTGACATTTGCATTCGCGGAATGGTGCGTTTGTTTGCACTGTTACTTACCAATGGTTCTAGTGGTCGCATTTACGTAGCTAACTTGGCTCCTCCCGACGCTGTTGACCACCCATACTTGAAATTGGTATACTGTGCAAGCATGCAAATCTTGAAATGTCATTGATGTTTCTTCTGTTGTTCCATTTTTTGTTCCAAATCTATATTGGTAATGAAACCCTTCACCTCGTATTGATTCACATGGTATTGTATCCCATGTGAATGTCAGCCTTGTATAGGACGTTTCTATTGTTGCTGACACAGTAGGCAAATAATCTTGCACTGTTTAAGACGTAAACGAAATTAAATCATTAATTTGCGGCACTGGTACTTCTAGGTCTATGAATCTGTCAGGCTCTTTTTCTATTAAAAAAAATACGTAAATTGTATTTCAATTTCAGAAGAAAAAAAAGAATATGTTTAATCGAATCGACTATTTTCAAGAGACCATTAAAAATTCTGAATATGCAATTTTCAAAATGCATTTTCAAAATTTCAACTTAAAAATCTAAATTCGGTCGAGATCTATGAGGGTTTTTTCTTCGTCATCATAGTGTGAGATTCTGTAAGTTATAGGTTTTGTTAACTTATTGGAATTTGCAGCCGATAAGCTCGAACTTATGCTTGAAATGTCATCAGTACAAATGCTGATGATACTTACCTTCATTAGGACATCGTTCTGTGTTTAGTAGAGGAATGGATAAGGAGAATATTCCAATAAAAAAAACAAAGAAATACAAAGGCTGTTAATATTTTAGTACAGAACACACATCTTTTAACATCATTTTTCTAGTCATTGCAAAGAACTTCACATGTCCAGTGCACTAACATTTTAAATTTTAAGTTTCACACACTTACGTCTTCGTTGCTTCTATATCCTCGGTCAAGAAGAACGGAACATCACTTAATCATTCATTATAACATAAGGTATGTAAGAATCCAGGTAATGTGTTTTAAAAAAGATACATCTGTTCATTGATAGTATGTACTTCCGGCCTGCAATTATTGCCGGATAATAATGTGACAATAAGAGTTACATAAAGTAACAAATGATGTAATATAACGTATATGTATCTTTATGAATACTAATTGTAAATATTGAGCATTTAAATTGTACTTTTTCAAAGCCAATTATTCCGTTACCTTGACAGTTGACCCCATGCCAGTCCGGATCACATGGCCCATCGCATTCTCCTGTGTCTGGTAGACAGGACACACCCTCAGCACAATGACACCTACCTTGATAGTTGACTCCATACCAGTCTGGATCACATCGTCCATCGCATTCTCCTGTGTCTGGTAGACAAGACACACCCTCAGCACAATGACACCTACCTTGACAGTTGACTCCATACCAGTCTGGATGACATGGTCCATCACATTCTCCTGTGTCTGGTAGACAAGACACACCCTCAGCACAATGACACCTACCTTGACAGTTGACTCCATACCAGTCTGGATCACATGGTCCATCGCATTCTCCTGTGTCTGGTAGACAAGACACACCCTCAGCACAATGACACCTACCTTGACAGTTGACTCCATACCAGTCTGGATCACATCGTCCATCGCATTCTCCTGTGTCTGGTAGACAGGACACACCCTCAGCACAATGACACCTACCTTGACAGTTGACTCCATACCAGTCTGGATCACATCGTCCATCGCATTCTCCTGTGTCTGGTAGACAAGACACACCCTCAGCACAATGACACCTACCTTGACAGTTGACTCCATACCAGTCTGGATGACATGGTCCATCACATTCTCCTGTGTCTGGTAGACAAGACACACCCTCAGCACAATGACACCTACCTTGACAGTTGACTCCATACCAGTCTGGATCACATGGTCCATCGCATTCTCCTGTGTCTGGTAGACAAGACACACCCTCAGCACAATGACACCTACCTTGACAGTTGACTCCATACCAGTCTGGATCACATCGTCCATCGCATTCTCCTGTGTCTGGTAGACAAGACACACCCTCAGCACAATGACACCTACCTTGACAGTTGACTCCATACCAGTCTGGATGACATGGTCCATCACATTCTCCTGTGTCTGGTAGACAGGACACACCCTCAGCACAATGACACCTACCTTGACAGTTGACTCCATACCAGTCTGGATCACATGGTCCATCGCATTCTCCTGTGTCTGGTAGACAGGACACACCCTCAGCACAATGACACCTACCTTGGCAGTTGACTCCATACCAGTCTGGATCACATGACCCATCGCATTCTCCTGTGTCTGGTAGACAAGACACATCCTCAGCACAATGACACCTACCTTGACAGTTGACTCCATACCAGTCTGGATCACATCGCCCATCGCATTCTCCTGTGTCTGGTAGACAGGACACACCCTCAGCACAATGACACCTACCTTGACAGTTGACTCCATACCAGTCTGGATCACATCGTCCATCGCATTCTCCTGTGTCTGGTAAACAGGACACACCCTCAGCACAATGACACCTACCTTGACAGTTGACTCCATACCAGTCTGGATCACATCGTCCATCGCATTCTCCTGTGTCTGGCAGACAAGACACATCCTCAGCACAATGACACCTACCTTGACAGTTGACTCCATACCAGTCTGGATCACAGGGTCCATCGCATTCTCCTGTGTCTGGTAGACAGGACACATCCTCTGCACAGTGACACTCTGATTTGCAGTTGGCTCCGTAGGTTCCATCTTCGCATCCTGTCACAACGTTGATCGAATAATCAGAAAATAGTTTAATTAGGCCAACAACAAAAAAGTGTTTGTGTTGCCCTCACAAGCCTAAAATCGGAAAGGTCGGCCGGCTGGATTTTTTTAAATTATTTTATTTTATTTTATTTTTATAGTATACCAAATCAACCATTTTATACCTATTATTTCAGTCAACATGTGTGAAGCTGCTAAGGTAAATGCATTACTGGCTGTATTTTCTACCCAATGGTGATTATTTTCTTGAAGTACACATCCATGAAAAAATATTCACCCTTTATTCTATAACAGAAACTGCTTGAAAGTATGGAATATCCACATAGTGTATACTGAACTAAAGACAACGATGGAGAGAATGAGACTGAATAAAAATAACATACTAGTTGCATTTTCTTTCTCGTGCGTGGAGTACAAACACGAGCTTGTTGTTTGATTTTCTGGTTTTCGTTTGTGTTTACACACATTTATCAACCGGAAGATAAATAAAAATAGTGTTGAAATATTAAAAAAAATCTTTAAAAAAAATGAAAAATCTTAAAAAAGAAAAGAAAATCTTAATAAAAAAATAAATAAATCTTAATTTATTTTCAAAAAAAACGGCCCACAATTCTCGTAATTTTGACCCGGCCGGATGAGGGCAACACAACTCTCTTTTTTGGCCTTATAAGCATCATGCGTAAATGTTAAGCGGATTTAAAACGTTATGTTGTCAGTGTGTGACCTTTGAAACATTTTTTGGGGACAAATGGCAAAAACAGATGATTCCTTCGTACTATATGTAGGAATGTAGTAACCATAACGCTGATCCTCACACTATTAAAACTCAAACATTTACCATAAGCCTACCCTAACTCTAGTCTTACAACCATAACCCTTTGCTAACCACAGCGTTGAACCCCAGGTGTTGAACATTGCCGTGAAGCTGCTTGGATAACAAACAAGAACACGCTTTGTCGTCACATCCATGACTACAGGATGTGTTTATGAATCGAATATGTTATGATAACTTTCACTTAGACACAATTGCATATATCGATTATCGATTAATTAGAATTAGGGATATTGTTTACCTTGATCGCAATCTATCCCATGATATCCTGCTGCGCATGTGCATCCATATGGGTGTGGAAGACAGAATAGAGCACCACGACACGCTGTACTGTGAGCATCATTGCCATCATTACTTGAACACACCAATCGCCCATCTTGACCCCATCTGTTACTTCCATGCACTGTTGATGGAAAAAACAATGCATTTATACATTTGATTTAAATACAATAAACGAACCACTACCTGCCAAATTCAGAAACTACACAGACGGATATACCGATGAAAAGACTGTTGAAATATGTCCATTGGTCTTAGGTATGGTTATGCAAAATATTACTTTGCCGCCAATCGTTAAAGTCTTACTTATTAAAGGGACATTAAGTGGTGTTGAAAAGTTTAAATGTTTAAAAATTTACTTCAGAATTCAAGATGAACATTAAAAATCGCCATTATTGTTGTTTCTACTAACAAAAAACACAGCAAAACTAGATTAAAACAATATCATCGCTATTTATTGAAAAACGCCCTCTATGCAAATATGGTTCGCGTTATGTATCACGCGTACTGCACGGGGATACTGTCGGACGTAAAATGCTGGTCCCGCGGGATAAGCATTTTTTGAATCGACGTTTTCTTGTACAAAAAGAGCTGATTTTTCTTAATCCTTATAGGTGTAAGTTCATACATGTAATACAATTATAAAAATAAACTAATCTCAGTTTTTATCATAATTGAGGGCGCTGCCTCCAACACATCTCTTAGTGTCCCTTTAAGTCACTTATACTTTGGCGCCTCCCTGGTAAAGCATTGAGTAGTAGCCCCGTTAAAGCTTAAAGCTTTGAGTAGTAGCCCTGTACTGTAAATCTTTGAGTAGTCCCCTGTAAAGCTTTTAGTAGTAGCCCCGGTACAGCTTTCAGTAGTAAAATGTAAAGCTTTGAGTAGTAGCCCCGGTAAAGCTTTGAGTAGTCCCGCTGTAAAGCTTTTTGAGTAGTAGCCCTGGTAAATTTTTGAGTAGTAGCCCCAGTACAGCTTTGAGTAGTAAAATGTAAAGCTTTGAGTAGTAGCCCCGGTAAAGCTTTGAGAGTATCCTCAGAAAAGCTTTGAGAGGTAGTAGTAGGCCTACACAGCATTACAGATGTATAGTAGATAGCATTAAAAATGTGTAAATGCTTTCTACTACTGATAGCATTAGCCCCGGTAAAGCTTTGAGTAGTAGCCCAAGTAAAGCTAAAACTGTAGATGACTATATTTGAATCAATGACATTTACCAATTCTATTAACCGGTTATGCAATTACATTTCTCTAGAGCTGGATAACACACTTTTCCAATGTCAATTAAGTACATGCGAAAATTAGTAGACTTATGTGACGATCATTTCTAGTACAGTGGTTCAGTATTCAAAAAGAGATCCAGATGACACCGTGATTAGTTAACGCGACACTCTGCCGTCGATTTACAGATAATAACAATTATCCTAAAAATTCTTATAAACTATTTGTATTTTTATCAATAAGGGCAGATGAAAACATTCGTCGACTCTAATATAAAACCCGTCATTTTAAACATGTTAAAGGAAGGGTCCTGAGCATTATTTGTTAGGCAAATAATTATTGAGCCGAAATTACGTAATTGTATAGATCAAAACACCATACTAGTCACTTGACTTGACTTACTTGACATATGGCGGATGATTTTTCCGAACCACAATGCCTCTCCAGATCTTTCTTTCCAACATAGCTGTCTTGATTTCTTCCACCTGCAGTCCTGTATCACGTTTTAGTATGTCAATGTAGGTTAGGGCTGGTCTGCCACGCTTTCTTGCTCCATGCTTTGGAATCCAATGTATGAGTTTGTGTACAAGCTCCTTGGACCCCCTGAAGCAGTGTCCAGCAAATCTTGCTCTGCGTTCTCTGATCTTGTCCGAGACTTTTGGCATGTCCCCATACAGTTCTTTATTCGTCACATGCTGACTCCAGTTGATGTTGAACACAGATCTTAGCATCCTAGTGTAGCATCCATCGAGTTGTTTACCAAGCTTTGGGGTGACTGTCCATGCCTCACATCCATAAAGGAGGACTGATTCTACTGTAGCTATGAACAGTCTTTCTTTGAGCTTTCTGGATAGTGATTTAGCCTTCCATAACTGACTAAGTTTGCTACAAGCTCTCCATGCAGCTGCTTTGCGTGTTTTGATGTCCTTTTCAGTGCTGTTCATCCAGGCTCCAAGGTATTTGAAGTCCTCCACTTTATCAAGGCGCATGCCTTCACTTGTGGTGATCACAGGTACTTGCGTCTGGTTGAAGGACATGTACCTTGTCTTTGCAGCGTTCATTTTGAGCCCAACTCTGCCCACTGAAGTCTCCACTCTGTTGAGTAGTGATTGCGCTTGAGACACTTCCTCAGACAACAGTGCAAAGTCGTCAGCGAAGTCTAAGTCAGTTAGTACGGTTGGTCCTATTCTTCTGCTGCTTCTTTTTGTGAGGTGGAATCCTAGCTCTTCTTCTCTGCCATCTATGGCCTCTCTTAGGGCATAGTCAAGAACAACGACAAAGAGATATGGAGCCAGGGTGTCTCCTTGTAGTACTCCAGCCAGTATCTCAAACACTTCTGTTTTTCCATTTGGTGATATAACCTTTGCCTTGGTGTCTTTGTATATCTCTGCTATCGTATATCTATACTAGTCACAAAATGAATAAAAACTGCCATCACTCAACAGGCCCATTTTTAAAATTCGCGGCGATCGAAAAACCCGGTGTCGATGACGTCATGGGTATCGGTGCTCAAATGTGCGCGTGTGCATTGTATAATCATGACATCATCGACACTGGGACTTTCGATCGCCGCGAATTTTAAAAAGTGCATGTTGAGAGATTGCGTTTTTTATTTGTTTTTGTCATAAGTGTGGTGTTTTGTTCAATATAATTACAAAAGTTGGGCTCGATAGTTATTTTTCTAACATATAATGCACACTTTTATGCTAGCGGGACACCTCCTTTAAAGCATGATGTTCATAATAATCAGATAATGACAATGAAAGGCTTTACCTGTTTTGCATAATTTTCCACTGAATCCAGGTGCGCAGACACAAAGACCTGACCGATCATCACACATTCCACCGTTGAAGCAATGAGGACATGTGTTCCTACATGATGGTTGTCCCCATATTCCCGCTGGACAAGCTGACAAAAAATTAAAAAATACAATATTTTTCATAGTGACACAAATGACTTCTTCTGGAAACTTAGATAGGGCCTAAGTCATTTGCTAGACATGAGATCTCTAAACATTTCGCTTTAGGTGTTTTTTTTAGGAATTTCCTCGGGGCTATAGCAATGCTCGAGTGCTCGTGTTACATTTCTTTTTGCTAATAAGAGTAAAACAATGCTAGATTCATCACAAAACCCTTTAAACAACTGGTTAATAATTATTTTTGTTTTACCACAATATTACACATCATAACCATTATTATCATAATGCCTTTCTCGGAAATAGTCACACAATAATACATACCTCTGACAATTAATTGCATTATTGCATGGTGTCCGTTGCGGTAAGTGTCACTAGTTTGGCATTCATAAACACCAGCATTCTCAACTGCCACATTAGTAATGGTATGACTCGCGTCTCCAAGCCACATTGTACCCGTGTTGTTATGTCTCCACCTCAGGCTACTAGATCTTACATGGCCTAGTGTGGTAACAGCTAATGTCACACTCTCTCCTACACTAGCAGTAATTGAAATGTTTTTTGGAGTTGCGTATCCTGAAATGAGAGTCGAGGTACTATTAGCAAAGTTTGGTAGCTAGATTGATATCTTTATTTTTTTAAATCAAAATCAAAAAATCTTCTATCTGTATGGAATGATATCCGCTAGATATTGTACGACAAAGTTTATACCATAATGATCTTGTGATGAGTCATGTGGTATATTAGTTTACAGACGGCAATATTATGTTAGAATGATATGTTATTATAGACCTTATTCGTAATAGGCGATTTCAAGCTAAAGAGGGAGACATACTCTGATGTGACGTCACTAATCATAACGAAAGCGAGGCCAATAAATTGGTAAATTACGTCACATGATACCAATGTTTACGTAATTTACTAATATTGGCCTCGCTTTCGTTATGATTAGTGACGTCACATCAGAGTATGTCTCCCTCTTTAGCTTGAAATCGCCAATTACGAATAACGTGTATATCTTCATACAATTTTATCTCATTATTTGTTGTTATATTCTTGGGAAGATCGTTGAACGCTAAGTTAAAACAATTGAAACGTTTCCATTTTTAATATGTGATATATTGGGTCCCCAAACTGAATTCAAAATGGCTGAGACTCTACATTGGCACAATTACAAACCAACATACTAACTGGTTGGTCTGAGCACATGGATTTCAAAAGTATATACTTGTAATCTTTATTCAAGGACTTGTTACACATTTATTTGGAAAAAGTGAAAATGTCGTAAAAATGTGGTGATCATTGTTGCATGATGGGATCAAAAAGTGAAAACAAGTGATATCAGGAATTGTTCGTCTGATAAGGTTACTACAACAAATTCATGTTCAGTCTTCGATACTAATCGATTGGGCATTGGGGTTATATCCAAATTTGTGTTATGTTTGTTGACATGTGACGTTTTGACCCCCTATGTAGGCCTACGGCTTAACAAATATTGTAGGAGATAAAACTTCTTACATTTATGGAATATTTATGAAATATTGCTTTAAATTCATATCGGATCGAAGTTTAATTGTTGATCACTTATACAAATGCCATGCAAAACGTCAATGACCCTTTTGACGCTTTGCCTGATAACTTCGTAACTGAAACACTGGACAAGGCAAGCTGCTCATTTGGGAATCATTGTGTTCAAACGACGAAGTTTGTATTATTTTTAGCTAAATTTAAGAAAATCCTTTTCTGACACATGTAGAGACAAGAACCCTTGCCACGTATAAAAATGGAAAAAAAACCGTTAGTTTTTGCAGCTTTTAAGCTGCAAAAACTAACGGTTTAAAGTTTAAAAACTAAACTAAACTAAACTAAACTAAACTAAACTAAACTAAACTAAACTAAACTAAACTAAACTAAACTAAACTAAACTAAACTAAACTAAACTAAACTAAACTAAACTAAACTAAAGTAAACTAAACTAAACTAAACTAAACTAAACTAAACTAAACTAAACTAAACTAAACTAAACTAAACTAAACTAAACTAAACTAAACTAAACTAAACTAAACTAAACTAAACTAAACTAAACTAAAATTAAAGTTTAAAAACGGTTTAAAGTTTAAAAACTTCAACTACGCTCAAAAATATTGTTTCCAAGAATATATACTAACACAATTCGCATTCGCAGCCAGACCACGATGATATAACAGCATGCACCGTTACACACTTATTATATTTGTTTCTGATTATGGATATTAAAGCTTACTGTTGGTAGAAGATAAAATTGTAGCCGTAATTCTCTCTGTTATTCCATATTTAGTAGTTTGGCAATAGAATGCACCAATTCTCTCTTTTGCCCCAGATGCTGGAAACACTAGCAGCTCAGCAACATCATGACCATCAGCGTGATCTTTCTCCATGTATCCATCTGGTAACCCAGTCCCTGTTCTTGTAAAGGTCTGCCTTCCAAAGGTTACTTCAATGTCCGTGTCCGTACCACTTTTGTACCCACCCAGTGTTAGCGTGCCATCATCGCCAATGGAGGGAACAGCAGACCTCGATACGAAGAATGTTATGTCAATGATACCTGACGATAATATTAATGAAGACATTGTTATAAAATAATCAATGTTCTCTCCTACAGGGCCCTTTATATTTGCCCAGGACAGTTCGAACTATGCTTCGGACCATCTGCCATTAGAACCTATAAAAAGTCCACCCTCTTTTTGTCCATTTCTCGCACTATTATAGTGACTCGCTAATCGTCATACAAAGAGCCTAATTTGTACAAGTTTGCCTTTTACACAATGATTCTCTGTCAGACTGATTGTATATTTGTATAATAAGGTAAAAAATCAACAAAGGACCAGTAAGGGCATTACCCGTCACGATATTTGCCTCCCTCCCCTCCCCGTCAGCTCAAGCCCCACCCCACCCCACTCCACCCCACTCCACCCCAACAATTATTTAGTATTGAATGGCTTTGAGGGTGATACAAGAATATATTGCAATATTTTTATAGCGAGTGCAGTATAGTCTTGTATCACCCGAAAATAAGACATTAATCATTATTAATATATATACGGTATAACATACTGTTTTGATAACAACTAAATAAGTTAGCCCGAACTGGCCAAGCTGTTCTTCTCTGCGAATATATACTCACGCGCACATCTTATGCGCAGCACCAAAGAGGGCAATATTTTTTGAATATTGGACGCACATCCGGGAATTTGGCGCACAATATTCAATACGCACTTTTATTGTACCGTTTGGAAGGTCCATATTATAAATAATAATCACAAATATTTAAAAAAATACCCGTCAAGTGTTTCTTGTAAGAAATGCACAATAGTAATTTATTACAAAATAAAATCAATCCGACGTGTCGGTCGGGAGACCTTGTTCACGGATGGTGGAGAGTGTCTTACTTGACTCGTATTTTATTTTCACCAACAACGAGATGCAACGAAGCATATCTTTTAATTAAATCACAAATGTTGACTTTCAATGTTAAAATTACTTACAATTAGCTTATAATCATTATGAAAGTCTAATACAGAACCAATTAAGTTAATTACAGGACATGTTTACAAATTATTTTCAAAAAATGTTCGTATTTTCTCAAGATTTTTTATTCCCCCCCCCCCCCCCCCCCCCCCCCTCCCCCAAATAAAAGAGTGATGCCGGTGCCGCCACTGTAAAAGGCCCCACTTATGATTGTTTTACGTACAAACACGAAACAAACACTACACATGTACTGTCCAGAATTGAATATGAACGCATTCAATTTGAACATGTATTTTAGAAAACTTGTGCATTCTAAAACCATTTTGGAATGTTTCCGCTCGAACAAAACAAGTCGATGCATGCCTGGGACATTTTGACTTTATGGTCGATCTTTGCGTTAATCTTGAAATCGAAAGCTAGAAGAAAGTTGTTGTTTCGAGCTTGCAAAAAGGTTGATTTGATGCTATTTTCACGTAGGTCCTTGTGAACTTTTATAGTTTTGCATTCAATAAATTAGTAGTTGGTGTTGTGCGTTATCTACCGAAGGGAAATTCTTAGAACTGGATTAGTCTGTTCATTGGGATATGTAGTTAAAATTTAGCTTTTTTATCCCTATCTATAACTTGCCTCAGTACTTCGGAACATAATTCAAAACATAATAACTACCTCTTTTCTTTAATTTGAGCTTTTGTACATGAACATTGACTGAATATTGACACAGCAATGTGTCAAAAACCACTAAACAAAGTGCGATTTTCATTCCCCCCCCCCCCCCCCCCCCCCCCCCCCCCCCCCCCCCCCCCCCCCTTGGTCTTGCAACATGCAACTTCGGTATAGTAATAAAACATTAAAAAAAGATTTATATTATTATTATTGATACTGAAAGCAACGACTGACTTGTTGATATAGTGTGATGTGGATCGCGGATGTTTTCATTAATCAACACGTCGTCGTACCCATACTTTACGCACTATCCCGCGTGTTGAAAAAACAATGGTTAGCCCTTTTCATTTGCAATCACATATTAAAGAGAAGAAACTTCGTTAAGATTATCAGTTGATGATATAATGAGGAGCACTGTTTGACATTTTTTACCCTTATAAGTTGCACAACAAACATGAATACTTTACATTCGTGAAATCTTAAAGCAAACAATATTTCTAATGCTTTAACAGCTCAAATGATGCAACTTCAATGTTGCCACCTGAGAGTATCTCACGTGGCACTCGTCAATGTTACCACCCTCTCACGTGGCACTCGTCAATGTTACCACATGAGAGTATGTCACGTGGCACTCGTCAGATTTATAATCAGATTTATGACCAGCAACCAGTCGCTGGTTTCCTATATTTTAGATTTTTAATGTTCTTGGAAAAGAATTACAATATTTCGTACAAATTTAAAACAAACAATAATATATAGCCCAACCTCGGTATTGAAAATAATCAACTTTTATCCAGTATTTCAAACTTCTGCAACGCGGAAATAATGTGTATGGTCCATTCAAAAACGGCAGGCCTAGAAAAACAAATACCAAAACAGGATGGTCTCCCAAGATGGCACTGCTTGTTAAAACAATCTCCATAGAAACCTGACTTCCTATATCCGTGTTGTAAAGCCGGAACTTTCACAGTATGAAAGTTAAATTTGTTATAGACGTTATTTATATTTTTGGAGTTATTGCATCACCCAGGTTTAGCATTAGAAAAAGAATGAGTTATATCCTGTTATCGCCTAGGTACCCTATAGCGCTTCAAGCTCACCAGACCTGTACATTGCACCCTAATATATAACAGGTTGCTACACATTCGTTATCCTGCATATACTTCAAGCAAAACCAGCTCTGCATATTTACGCTGACGATACGCAGGCGCGTGCCCAGGGGGGGGGGGGGGCTTTGGGGGCTCAAGCCCCCCGGGTCCCCAGAGGGTAAAAAAAAAAAAAAGGGGGAAAAGGGAGGGGAGGGGAGAGGAGGAGGAGGGGAGGGGAGAGGAGGAGGAAGAGGAGGGGAGGAGAGGAGGAGGAAGGGAGGAGGAGGAGCCGGGGGCACTGACATTGTAAAAAGGGTATAGATATGATAAGGTATGTGCCGTGCTGAAGACCCCCTTTTTCACCCTCTGCTGCTAGTTCTTATTCAAAAATCGCGAAATTTGCGTTCTTGCTAATCAAAATTGAACCATAGGCCAGTTCTCAAGACCTACTTTTTTGAAGAAAAAAATCAGTTCCTAAGACCCTATTTTTGTCATAAAATCCACTCAGTTCAGTTCTGTAGCCCCCCTAATTGAGACCCTGGGTGGCACACCCCTACCCCAAAAAAAGTTGAGTGCCCGGGAGGAGGAGGGGAGGAGGATGGGAGGGAAAAGGAGAGGCTGGGAGCTTTTATTAGTGTCTCTCACTTTTTCTCTACGTCTCTGCACCACCATGTGAGTGTTTTATAACGCCAAAGTAAATATTGATAGCAAGGAGAGTTTTAGGTCATCCAGGCAAGTTAAAACCCAACAACTCGGCCCTCTGAATCACCAGTGGCGTAACCAGGGAGACAGCCCCCCCCCCCCCCCCACACATTTGCAAAAGAGTAAAAAATAAAAAGGAAGATAAGGAGGAAGGGTAACGAGCATAGACAGTGCAAGCGGGGAGTGCTCCCCCCGTCATTGTCACGGTGGGGACGATGCCCCCCCCCCCCCAAAAAAAAAAACCACCCATTTTTATGATTCGCCCCATCAGTGTCACGGTGGGGACGATGCCCCCCCCCCCCCCCCCCCCCCCCAAAAAAGCCATTTTTTTGCGCGAATTAGTTTCAATATTTAATTATTCAACAGTGGCGTCGCCAATATTGACGTCGGTTCATTTGACCACAGGATTGTGCCAAAAATAGGTGTAAAGTCGAAAAATGTCGCGCGCATTTCTTGGCTCACAAAAGTCTTGTCGGTTCATTTTCATTTCTCGCCCCCCCCCCCCCCCCAATATGAATAACCTACCTATACGCCATTGCTATTCAAGCTTAACAACATGGTTTCAGTAACGTTTTCTGGCCCATTGTAGGGGGGAAAACTAGAAATGTTGGCGCGCTTCGCGCGACTTAGATTCAATGTTGCCTTATTCAAGTTATCAAAAGATGGCTTAAGGAACGTTTATCTGGACCATTTTAGTTTAAAAAAAGTGACAGTTTGTACGCTCAGGAACGTTTTTCTGGAGCTTTTTAGTGTTAAAATAGCATTTTTGCGCGCGCTTCGCACAAATTGCTTTCAACAACGTTGCAACATGTTTCAAGAACGTTTTCTGGACCATTTTAGTTAGAAAACTAGACATTATTGCTCGTTTCGAGCCAATTGGTTTCATTTTTTTATTATTCAAGCTTAAACAAAATGGCTTTATGAACGTTTTTAGGGCCATTTTAGTGTTAAAATAACCAGTTTTTGCACAAATTATTTTCAATGTTTTATTATTCAAGCTTAACAAGATTGCTTCAGGAACGTTTTCAGGACCATTTCAGTGAAAAAATAACAAATTTTTGCGCGCTACGCGCGAATTAGTTGAAATGTTTTATTATTCAAGCTTAACAAGATAGTTTCAGGAACGGGTTTTTTAACCTTTCTTTCTACAATAGCCATTTTTTTTTAAATATTTTGTTATTCAATTTGAACAAGATGGCTTCAGAAACGTTTACTGGACCTTTTTATTGTTAAAATAGACATTTTTTTGCACGCTACGCGCGTATTAGTTTCACTGATTATTTATTATTATGCAAGCTTAACAAGATAGCTTCGGAAAAGTTTTTCTAAACCTTTATTTTTACAATAGCCAATTTTTTCGAGCTCCGCGGGAATTATTTTTTATTTTGTGTTATTCAATTTCAACAAGATGGCTTCATAAACGTTTTCTGAAACTTTTTAGTGTTAAAATAGACATTTTTTGCGCGCTACGCGCGTATTAGTTTCACTGATTATTTATTATTCAAGCTTAACGAGATGGCTTCAAGAACGTTTTTCTAAACCTTTATTTTTACATTTAGCAAATTTTTGCGCGTTCCGCGCCAATTATTTTCATACTA
This sequence comes from Ophiura sarsii, assembly GCA_035610835.1. Classification (NCBI taxonomy): domain Eukaryota; kingdom Metazoa; phylum Echinodermata; class Ophiuroidea; order Amphilepidida; family Ophiuridae; genus Ophiura; species Ophiura sarsii. The sequence continues at coordinate 1,334,998 of CM069447.1, forward strand.
CTTTGTTATTCAATTGGAACAAGATGGCTTCAGAAACGTTTTCTGGACCTTTTTAGTGTTAAAATAGATATTTTTGGCGCGCTACGCGCAAATTAGTTTCATATTATAAGTCAAACTTAGTAACAACATGGCTTCATGAACGGTTTGTTAAACTCCCGGTTAAATCTTTCTTTTGACAATAGCCAATATTCCAAAAAATCCAATCCAAGACAAAATTCCAATCCAAGGGGGCACATCACCCTCACACTCGTTACCGCGGATAGCGGTGCGAATTTATTTTTAAGCCCCCCGGGTAAAAAAAATCCTGCGCACGCCTATGATACGCAGATTTATGCATCTATTTGTCCAATTTCTGCTGATGGTGTAAATCTTGCTTTATCCGCTATTGAGAATAGTGATATACAGAACTGGATGTCGCGAAATTTTCTGACACTGAACGCTGAGAAAACTGAGATCACTGTGTGTGGATTTCGTGCCCAGTTGAATAAATTCCATATCCCCTCGGTGAATATCGCTGGTGTCAATGTCCCAGTGCAGGTGAACGCGGTTAGAAATCTTGGTGTGATGTTCGACTGCAACATGACTATGTCCGCTCAATTGACGAAGGTTGTGAAAGCGGCCAATTTCCATCTTATAAACATCGCCGTGCTCGCAAGATGTTAACAACTGAATCCACCAAAATAGCTGTTCACTCCCTCGTAACATCACGAATCGACTACTGTAATAGTCTGCTGGCTGGTATCAGTAAATCGCTCCTTAAACTTCTTGTAAACATTTAACGCACTGCATGCAGCTCGCATTGTAACTAGAAAAGGGAAATATGACTCCATTTCCGCCGACCTTGTCGAGTTACATTGGCTACCGATTAAGCAGCGCATATAATTCAAGATTCTTGTAATTGTCTTCAAATGCCTTCTCCAGACAGCTCCTGACTACCTTTCAGAACTACTCCATATTTCAACATCTCACCGCAATCTTCGCTCGACCTCAACTGCCTCTTTCATTCTCACTGAGCACATGACACTGCGTTCAACGTTTGCCGACAGATCTTTTTCTTGCTATGGATCTAAACTATGGAATGCATTACCAAATCATGTTAAATGTGCTTCCTCAATTCACATATTCAAGAAACTGCTCAAGCAACATCTCTTCTATAATGCTTACAATCAATAATTTAATTTATTATGTTTGCATTGACCCTTCTGCTGTTATTTGACTTACGTATTTATTTTCATCCATTGTTTGTGTTTTTATGCGTCTTAGTTTAATTTTATTGGTTTTCGGCGCGGTATAAATGTCAGTTAGTAGTAGTAGTTAGTAGTAGTAGTAAAACCAACTGTAAATTAAGAAAAAATACTGTTTTATAATAATATTTATGAAGTTGAAATGTTTAAGTGGGTTAAATTAAAATTCCTGGTCACGCATGCTTACAGCTCATGATATTTGCTTTCTTTTTCCGGATATTTTCAGACAATGTTGTTTAAATTTCCTCGTTAGAGATTGGTATCAAGAGGTCATCTTTTCCTTAGTCTCTTGGTGTGTGTTTCTCCTAAGTTAACTTCTACGATGTTGGATTCGGGGCCCGCTTAAGGACACGAGAAAAATTGAAATAATGGATACTCTGGAAGCAATTCTAACTGATTTCACAACTCAGAACGCTCATATCTTTGGTATTTCAAAATATTTAAAGTTTTATTAGATTTCGCGCTTATGACCATGTGAAGTTGTACAGAGGTTGTTGTCAAGAGGTGATGTCCTCCTCTATATAAACCCATTGTTGGAGGTGTTTTAGGGGCTCTCTGTCGTCGTCGTTCTATGGCTGATTTTTGTGACCCTATTGATGATGGAGCGCCACCGTTGTCTATTTTGTGACATGCGATGCGCAGAGATAAGAGATAGACCAGTTGCTTCTTTAATGCCATCAGTCCAACGAAGCTTTGGTCTGCCACGTTTACGTCTTCCTTCGATATGATCCTTGTATTATAACCTTTTCTAGATTGTCACCCTCTCGTCTAGCAATATGTCCAAAGTATTGTAGCTTGTTGCGCATGATCTTTGTATACAGAGAAGTTTGATTCCCAATCTGGCTTCTGACAAATTCATAGTCTTATGCTCTTTCCATGATATTCCTAGCATCTTGCGCCAACACCACATTTCAAAAGCTGATATTTTCTTTGAATCTGCTATTCCGACTGACCATGTTTCAGCTCCATATGTTGCGACCGGAAAGATAAGTGCCTTCATAATACGTATTTTTGTGGCCTTTGTGATTCCTCTATCTTTCCAAATGGTTGATAGGGCATTTGCTGATGTTTTAACCATTGCCAGACGTCTTTTAATTTCTCCGGAGCTTCCACCATCTTTAAGAATTAGTGATCCAAGAAAATTGAAGTTATCTACACAATCTACTGTGTCATTATCGACCTTCACTTGTCGGTTGCTGTTTCCTCCACAAATCATGACTTTGGTCTTCTTAACATTTAGGAAGAGTCCAAACTTTTCACTGGCTGCTTTCACTCTGTGTATTAGAACTTGAAGTTCAGCTCCAGTTCTAGCTATCAGGGTGGTATCGTCAGCATATCGGAGATTGGTTATGGTGCGACCTCCTAAACTTGGCCTTCCACTCCATCAAAAGCTTGCCTCATGATGTACTCTGCATAAATGTTGAATAGGTAAGGTGACAGGATACATCCTTGACGAACGCCTTGTCCAATAGAGAACCATTCACAATTGCCATTATCTGTTCTTACTGTAGCCTCTTGATCTTTGTAGAGGGATTTAATCAGCTCAATGAAGTGAAGAGAGAAACCCATTTCTTGCATTACCAACCATAGCTTCAAATGTTGAACGCAGTCAAATGCCTTAGAGTAATCAATGAAGTATAGATATAGGGGTTGTTGAAATTCCAAGCTCTTTTCCATCAGGTTTCTCAGGTTACCTATTTGGTTTCTTGTACCTCGTCCTTTCCTGAAACCTGCCTGTTCAGGTGATAACTCATTCTCCAGGTGTTGTCGGATCCTTTCTGCAATGGTATGTAGTAGAACCTTACTGCTATGTGAAATTAAGGCTATCGTGCGGTTGTTAGCACACTCTCTGGTGTCCCCTTTCTTTGGGAGAGGGAGGAAGACTGCTTTCTTCCAGTCCGTAGGCCATTTAGTTGAACTCCAAATCTTGGTGCATAGTCTGTGGATCACATCAATGCCTTCTTTATCACTTTCCTTTAGGAGTTCTGCGGGAATATTATCATCTCCAGGAGATTTACCAATCTTTAATTTCTTCATAGCTTGTTCCACTTCACTCTTCAGAATATCTGGCTCAGACATGTCATTGTTGCGAGTGTTATCGTCAACTTGAATCCCATCTTGTGATGCATATAACTTTTGGCAGTACTGTTTCCATCTGGCTTTGATTTCGGAATCTTCAGTAAGAATTTTACCATCTGCATCCTTCAAGACATTAAGTCTGGGAACTGGTTTCTTTGTCAGGAGTTTGATGTTCTTGTACACGTCCTTGGTGTTGTTGGCTGTACTGTCTTTTTCAACTTGAGAACAAATTTGGGTGATGAAAGTTGTTTTGTCGTTTCTAAGTTGTAGTTGGACTTTCCTGTTCAGTTCCCGGTATTCTTTCAGGTTGTTCTTATTTTCCAGACCTTTTGTTTTAATCTTTCGACGTTGATCTGCCAGATTGAAAACTTGCTCTGTGATCCAGGGTTTCTTCTTACGCTTGCACTTGGGAATTGATTTTTGTGCTGTTTCTGTCACTGCCTTTTTAATCTCCTGCCATAGCTCTTCGGGTGAGGACTCCTCTGGGTCATTTTCAAACAGTGTCTGGAATTGGTTTTTTATTTCCACTCTGTATTTTTCACTGATTTGAGTCATATCAAGTCTGGCTGGCTTACTTTGGCGATTAATTCTTCTTAGCTTCAACCTCATGCATGATACTAGAAGTTGGTGGTCAGATCCGCAATCCGCCCCTGGATAGGTCTTTGCGTACATAAAGTTAGATTTCCATCGTTTCTTCACAAGAATGTAATCAATCTGATTTCTGATCTTCTGATTTGGTGACGACCAGGTATAAAGTCTCCTTGGGTGTTGCTTGAATAGGGTATTCATGATCACAAATCCATTTTCGTCACAGAATTCAATGAGACGTTCTCTTTCGTTTTGCTCACCTAGACCGTTGTTTCCCATCACATTGGTATTGGTACTTTTATCTCCAACTTTGGCATTTAAATCGCCTGTTATAACAAGGATGTCTCTTTTAGGGATGTTGTCTATGGTCTGTTGCAAATCTTCATAGAAGTTTTCGATGTCATCTTCATCTGCTGCAGAGGTAGGAGCGTACACTTGTATCACCGAAATGTTTGGTGGTTTGCCTTGAATGCGAAGTGTTATAATCCTCTCACTTACAGGATTATACCCAAGCACACATTTAGCAATTCGAGAGTTAGCAACAAATGCGACTCCATGTCCTCTTCTGCTCTCTTTACCTGAATAGTAAACAACATGTTTGCTATCGGTGGTAAAATGTCCTTTCCCTGTCCATTTTATTTCCGAAATCCCAGTAAGATCAAGTTTGGTTCTATCTAATTCTTCTTGGGCTTTCTGAATAGAACTATATTCCGGCATGGGGTTCGGGACTCGCTTAAGGGACCGAACATTTTTTTTAATTCTAGATGCTTTGGAGGCATTTATAATTGTTCCAATATTTTAGTTTTAGTTGTTTAAATGGATACCGGTATCAGTTTATGAATGCGTGGCGTGGCGTAGATGAGGTGTTAAATGTTTTAAAACATCGCGTTAAAAGTTTGAAAGTTGTACAGCCATGTGTTTTGAACTCGCCACCCTATCCAGCTATCCACATTTAAACATTTTACACCATCTGAGATTCGAATTAGCATATTGCAAAGATTTTCTTGCTCATGTTATGATTGACAATGTTAAAAAAATATCCATTTTTATCCCTATTCTTACCATAATTTACTCTGCATAATTGAGTTCCTTATGAAATGACTCCTCAGAACATAATTTTATATGGTTGTTAATTGTTATTTTGTGATGTATACTATACCGGGAAGTGAATAATAAGCCCAAACGTTCAAGTTTCGTATTTTGTTAGAGATTGCACATGTTACAAATCATTCGATTAGTTCTACCTCCTAACTCATAACATCGCTAATATGAATGTCAGCCTCATGACATTCACATTTATAGTACATGATAATTGATACCGGTTTCACTTTTGTTATGATGCGATCAAAGCCAGACATAGATTTTGGACAACGGACACGGAAAAATACCATAAAGAAAAACACATGTTTTTTTTCGTTTCATGTCCGTATTGCATGATTAGATATAACAGCCCGATTTAACTACTGACAATAGAAAACAATTGATGCTTTCTAAATATAAAACTGTATCATCATGAATAAATCAGATCGTAGGCAATATTAACATTTGTAGGCTTGAAAAGATTATAATATCAACTCGAATGTAATGCTACGTATAGAGAATTGGAATACTGCTGTTCAATCAAATTTTCGTTGTTACAAGTCAAGCCACAGTGATGCCTCGAATGTTAAATATTAACATGACAATCGCTAACTTTATGAGTTTTCCTTATATAAAACCTTTAGAATAGTCAATCAGGTAGTCAGTGATAGAAAAAATTCTCTTTGAGAGACTTGATTTTTTTTGTTATGTCTGTAAAACCGATGAATTAGGGCAAGTTACTGTGTAGCGAATAGGAGGAAAGCCAAGGAAACTGCAATCGATTCATGATTACAATTGTTACATAATAGTTGACACGTTTGTTGAATTGGGAACATTTTCTATATTCCCCATAGAGATGGAAAAACGCCATCGCCACTACCCCTGACTTTCGAAATATAATCAATCATGTCTTAGCCAAACAGCTATAGAAATATCTGATTTATTCACACAATGTAGGTAGATAGATAGGCTTTCAAATGACACCTCTACCACACTTAGTTGTTGACTTAACAGCACGTGTGGTGTGGTCGAGTGGATATCATGCAGGATTCATGATACAAAGGTTGTGAGTTCTCGTCTCACTACGGCCAACGTGTTTGAATCATTGGGCAAGGTACTTAGTCTCAATTGCCTCGTCGGCCCAAGTGAGATTTAATTGGGAAGCTGTTTGGGGATATTACAATCTATATAAGTGCTGATACATTGTGCGCCGTGTCGGCACCACGGGCAATGAAGCGAAGTGATTGTGACGATTTCCTAATGGCAGCAAAAAAACCGTGGTTTGGAAGTCACGTATAAATGGAGGTTCCGTGCAGCGGAAGAGCAATACCCGAGCACGTTAAAAGGTTACAGACTCTTTAGTAAATAGTAGGGGATCCTGCCGGTCTGTATCTGTTCACACATCTATAGCGGGCCCCAATGGAAATAAGCTAACAAGAGGCTTATTGGGTTATCCAGGTCGTAGGACCCAAATGACATCAAATCAAATTAATCATAGAGACATATGGATGATTCGTCACCAAAAATGCAACGTCGCCATCCTTTTTGGGTTTGAGTTCAGAACACATGGCCTTAAAGGGAGACCAAAGTCATGTTTGTCCTATACAGGGATTAGGACTTATTGTAAATTGTTTGTACACGTCTACTACCGTCACCGCCACCACCGCTATCACCGCAAAACTAGTTGTTGAGTTAATAGAGGAAGATGGATGACTCCTCCACAAAGATGCAACGTCACCACCAGCCTTTTTCGGTGGTGAGTTCCAAACACATGGCCGTACCTGTATGTTTTACTCAACGCAATATCTATGTTTATGATGAATTTGAGACACACCAGCAAATATCAAGTTCCTAGATGCAATACCAAAAGATATCGGAATAGCCCCATCCCTTTCCTTACTAATCTCCTGAATCAGCAGCAGTAAATATGCTCGCTAAGGGGGTTGGGGTTAATCTGACTGACTCTTGTGTAAGTTTGTGATTCATTCCCTGTGTCATTTATAATTGTCATTCATAATTGCTGTTTTTAATTTTTTTCTTTCTATGTTACCCACAGTGCAATATTAGCTATATTTAGGCGTCTTAGCAATTTTTTATGTTACCCACAGTGCAATATTAGCTATATTTAGGCGACATAGCATGTACAACCTTTAATTATCTATGTATATTTGATACCTTTTAATCTCTTTTAGCATTTTTAATTTTCAATTTGTTGATATCTTTGTATACATTTCTATGTGCAATTTGATGTTTTTATACCAATGTAATAACCATGTAATTCAGCTTTTAGCTGCGATTTGGTGACAATAAACTATAACTATGTTACATATTGCGTCGCAACATTTGTCTCAATTCTATCATTGTCTATTTGAGTGTCCTGAGGGAGGATGAGGGGCACTCAATGTTAAAATTGTAAGATTCACGCATTTACACCCTAATCAGAATTTTCCAATAAAAAAAGGACCACAAACAAGAAATTTTACAACTGTTTAATGCGAATGTTTGACATGTTACATACAGATTGGTCAAATAAGGGTACTACACTTGTCAGAATTCTTAAATTGTAATGCATTAAATGTGAAGCTCTAATTACAAAAGTGACAGAAAGCACAAGAACCGCTTACCTGTAACGTGTGTCAAAACACATAAAGCAACAACCAATCTAGTTATCATTGGCGCGGCCATTTTGAAAACATGTCTTGTCCAGACCACGGTATGTGGTTTAATCGTGATTTGGCTAACTTGCTGCTAGACTTTATTTACAATTATTACTTTCTATTGTAAAATAGTATTATTGTTGCTATGTAGTTCCTGTAACCAGTTGTGACCCTAGGTTATGTTAGGGTTATGTAGTTTGGGATGGGGTTAATAAAGAAATGTATTATTAAATTGTGTAACGATGGTGTCAGATGTGGGATTTGATACTGTACGACACGGGGGCGGACAAATATTGGAGAAGTACGCCGCGCTACGGGAGATGGTTAAGGTTAGGCCTTGACGTTGAGATAAGTCGCGGGGCGGGGAACTTTGGGCCTTGGGGTTGAGATATGCCACGGGGCAGGGCGGGCGGGCGGTGACGAATGGGGGTTGTGTGTAATGATGTAATGTGGTTTGGGAGACAGGGGGTTAATGAAGAAATGTGATGCTATATTGCGTAACGGATATGCCACGGGGCGGGGTGGGGAGGGACGGGTGGGGTACGAGAGATGGTTAAGGTTTAGGCCTTGGAGTTGAAATATGCCACGGGCGTGGGCGAGCGGGGTCTTTTTAAATTTGTTAATTGAAATTTGAAAACTTTTAAATTAAAACAAAACCTTTTGATTTAAAAAAAAAAAAATTAAATATTGTTCTATTCCTATGTGTTTCGTTATAATTTTCCAACACTTACGTGTTGTTTCATTTTGTAGGTGTGGGCGGGCGGGGGGTCTTTTTCAATTTTGTTAATTGAAATTTGAACACTTTTGAATTAGGCCTACTACAAAACCTTTTGATTTAAAACAAAAATGTTTTAAATATTGTTCTATTCCTATGTGTTTCGTTATAAATTTAACACTTTAAGTTGTTTCATTTTGTAGGTGTTCTATTTGGTAGGCCCTACTCCCTAGCGGGAGAGCCCGTCCGAAGGACGGGCGTCCCGCTAGTCTTACTATAATTTGCCGTATGTTGTATGTATGTATGTGGATATCCATAAAGGCTCTCTCATTTCCATCTAAACGCCGTGAACGTTGCACTGATGAAAGATGATTATAATGTGAGTGTTATAAGCTATAAATGGCTGAAAACCGTACAGAATTTACCGAGATATGAGCAAAAGCAGGAAATCCAGGGCCTTTCAGGCCGGCTTTTGAGACTATTTCTACGGGCCATGTTTGTTTTTTCTCTATGCGTACACTGTAACCATGCAGTCGGCACGCGTAACACAAAACGCGTCGCAGTGCGCCATGCAAACTAAACGCGCACACGCACTACACCCACGCACCCCTACACACGCGGGCGGGCAAATATTGGAGAAATACGCTGCGCCACGGGAATTGGTTACGGTTTAGGCCTTGGGGTTGAGATAAGCCACGGGGCGGGGCGCCGGGTGGGAACGGCGGCGGGTCGGGGACGGGGGAGAGGGAGGGGCGGGGACGGCTCGGGGCGGCGGGCGGGGACGAGGAGGGGTCTAATGAAGAAATGTGGTTGGGGGGCACGGCCTTGGGGGTTGAGATATGCCCCGGGCGGGCAGGGCGTGGGCCGTGACGAATGGGGGTTGTGTGTAATGATGTAATGTGGTTTGAGAGGCAGGGGGTTAATGAAGAAATGTGATGCTAACTAAATTGCGTAACGGATATGCCACGGAGCGGGGTGGGGGCAGGGCGGGGGAGTGACTGGTGGGGTACGGGATATGGTTAAGGTTTAGGCCCTGGAGTTGAAATATGCCACGGGGCGTGCCGGGCGGTTTTTTTTTAAAAAGAATAATTGAAATTTGGAAACTTTTGAATTAAAACAAACCTTTGAATTAAAACAAAACCTTTTGATTTAAAACAAAAGGTTTTAAATATTGTTCTATTCCTATGTGTTTCGTTATAAATTTTCCAACACTTATGTGGTTTTTTTATTTGTAGGTGTCAACAGCCATGATAGAGAGGGTGGTTCTAAAATGTTTACTCTCGTGTTTGCCAGGGATGGAGATATCGTTTATAACTGCACAAACAAATCATACGGGTAGTTAATTTCCATTCTTTGGGTAGGCTTAAATAAATACAAAATTGGCGTTCGTTTTTTGAGTTTTGAAGTCAGTTGATTTCATGGACTATTTGCGACATGTGGGCGTAGCCAAGAGGCTTGTCATCCCGGGGCACGAGAGTGGCGTGGGGTCCAGGGCCCACCTAACCTAAGGGCCCCGGTAGGTCCTGGGACAAAGCCTCTTGAGATTAGGATTGGTATTGATTCCCCCGCGACGAGAAACGCCCTGAAATTGGAGATACTAAAGTATATACAACCCTTTAACTCCCCTGAATTGTTAATTGCACCCCCCCCCCCCCCACCACCACCAACCCCCCCCCCCCCCCCCCCCGAATGACCCTTGGTGCTGGGTTTCCTGTGGCTACGCCGCCAATGAATACACACAACAAGATCAAATGACCGTTTCAATTCTTCCAAATTTCTTTTTAATTCACGAATTGGGCAGAGCTTCAAACTGAGAAATAGCCCAAAACCTAATTTGAGGTGATTTTGGGGTGTTTATAACATTTATGTGAAAGTTTCAGATTAAAAATTCAAACCAAAAAATGAAGAAAAAAAATAAAAATAAAAATAAAAGTACATTTTGTAAGTACATCTTTAAAGGATGATATCTCAGTTTGCAGTTTTCATAAGACTAACTTGAAAATGATATAACGCTGCTTAAAAAAAAGAGTACCATTGTTAAGCGGAAGATCTCTAGGTAGCACACCACTAAATACTCTTCACCAAGCCCGGGAAACCCGTTCCTAACTTTTACTATGATACGATATACATTTTGCCCCCACTATATCTCTAGTAATCTTTCGAATTTTGGCCTTTAAATGGTATCAAATTAAAGAGGACGGCGTCTTCGTGTATAATATTTACACAAGATTTTATGAAAATTAATTTGCAAATGATTGTACAGGCGATGACTACAGGAACGAGCGGCTCCAGTGTTTTAGAGCGGTTTTCTGTTCATTTTATAGACCATTTCAAATTGAGATCGGAAATCTTCGGAAAAACAGGTCACGTGGAGTAGGTGCGTTGCGCGTTCTTCTCAACAGTTAATCGCGTTCACAGCATTGCCCTAGTTGATTGTCCGCCTATGTTTACATACACGCGTGCACACATGAGAAGTAAAACGTGGAACGAGACTATTTTGTTTTTTATCAACAAAGGCGCTGACGGACAAATTCCAAATGTATCGAGCAGACGGTAAAAAGTGAAAATATTACCCCAAATCTCTTTCATCTCACTCGTTTTTGTAACTGAAATGCCGCAACATCAACTTTGTGAGGGATACAATCTATCACCAACACCAGCGCAATCTACCACACGGGCAGTCGGGTGAAAAACACGTTGTTTTTCTCCGACACATGGCCATGACCTGTCAGGAGCTGACAGGTCATGGAACCGAGTGTCAAACACTCGACTATCGGAAACATTCGGAACCGATCGTATATTTTCGGATTTGAAATGGTCTATAGCATAAATGCGTGCATGCAATGTAATGTAAACTACGCAGTCAAATTTTCTGTAATTTCATTTATTTTTAGGTATTCATGTATTCTTTTAACAAGCTGAAAATCAGACAATTATGCTGGTTCAAATCAAAAATACCGCACTCGACTGGTTAAAATGCTTCAATCGCGTGTATGAAAACATGATCTGGCCACTGTGACGGTCATGTAGTACCGTGCGTTCGGCTTTTATTCCACACAAGTTGACATCATATTTTATCCACATCTGGTAACAGACAAAATTCCCAGCTTTAATTTGGTGCCATTTACAAGTCTCAACTCGGACTATTAGCCGAGATATGGTTCACAGAAACATGCTCATTTATACATATACAGTTGTGAAAGGTATCACGGTGTTTTTTTAGTGACGTGCTACCTCTACTACAATAATCAATTACAAACTCAATTTTGATATCTTGCCTAATTGTGTCTGATTTTCACATATTATACGGACAACTAATGCAAATTTGTCTTCATATTCATTACTTGATATCATGCCCAAATTTGCCAATACGTCCACTGCCTGCTCTTGTGCCAATCCCTGATTACCCAATTACATGTCATTATTCTACCAAATGCTTTCTTAAAAAAATATCAAAGTCTTTCATTTGTACTAGCACTTCCCTTTTAAAGGGGTTTTTTTATTTTATTTTTTTATTATACCAACTGAAGCTCAAAGTTCAGCCATCAAGAAGTTGAAATCACACTAATAGTCGCACATATATATTATAAACACTTTAGTTTAATAGTCAATGGTATTTGAACTGGGAAAAAACCTGGAAAAATAAAACTGGAAAAGAAAAAAAATCAGGGGGAAAAAAATGGGACAAAAAATCAAAAGAAAATCGGAGCGGCCCTAAATTTGACGAGCGGGCGGTCGAGGACAGCACATCATTTTTGGGGCCTTATAGTGACGGCTTAAAGATAGGTTTTAAGATTGGTTTGCTACATGTGGTGAAAGAGTCTCTAATCGATGATGGAATAGTAGACCATATAATTGGGAATTGACATTGACATTAGTTATACAAGAACAAGCAACTGAAACAGAAAGGTAGGTCCTTTTGGTATTCAAAGTTGTGAGTTCCAAAGTTTTGAGTCTGTCTTCATACGATTGCTCCCCCCGACATTTTTTCGCAGTCGATCTGTGCCAATTATACAATCGGTTGCTTCCAGTTTTCGTCTTTTCTGAACTGTTTTACAATTAGTAGTGATCAAAAATGAGATAGTCGAAACAAAACTGGACTCTGTCTAGTCTATAATGAAAATATTCACTGTTGTAAGCTACTTTCAACAAAATATTGCCCACCGGATCTACAGATGGAGGTCTCTTAGCAAATTGTTTCAAAAAAAAGAAAACAAATAGATATGGGCAACCGCTCAAAGTAGTATCATTCCCCAACTTTGCTTTCGATTACTTCAACCCTGTTATATTATAATGTATTAATAGATCGCCCGATCTAGCGCCTATATCGCGCATGCGCAGTATTGTAACGGACCGGGATGTGCAATTTAAACACAGAATCCCCCTGGCAACCGCTATTCCTCAGTCGAGATTCCAAAAGATAAGGCCCGAGCGGATGGCATGGAACCCTCGACTAAGGACACCAACTACCAGAGGATGGGGTCGCTGCTCAACCAAAAATCTAATAAACTTCTATCGTGAAAATTTTATAACCAATAATGACAAAATAAAAGGAAACATGGCACCAAAATTCAAATCAAGTCACATTTTAAACTTTAAATTGGCCTAAACTTCAAAACTTCTCCTTTCTTTCACAAACAAAATATTTGGCCTAAGATTTCAAACATTAGGTTTCTTAAAATATTGCACTCAGATTTTACTTGCAAGTTATTTAAAATTCATATTATAGATATACCCCCTATTTATTTAGTAAAACCCCCTCCCAACAAAAATATCAATCCCACCCATGAGTTACAGGAATGCATTCGGAAATGGAGGACATGACAACGAAAAGAGTGCCACAAATCTGGTATAAAATGTTAAAAATAGGGACAGCGGTCCCAAATAGGTCGTCCGTTTATATGGGTAGTTTGGTTGCAATTGTACTTCCTCTGTTTAAATGTAATCAATTTTACATATACAGCCAATTTTACATCTTGACCTCAGATGACCTTTGACCTTGGTATGTGACCTTTGACCTCATTAACATATGAAGGTTTCCATATTGCATCTATGACCCAAGTTTGGTTGCAATTGGTCATTGTATAGAAAAGAAATGGACAAGACAAAAAAGTGTACTTAATTTTACATCTTGACCTCAGATGACCTTTGACCTTGGTATGTGACCTTTGACCTCATTAACATATAAAGGTGTTCATGTTGCATATATGACCAAGGGTTGGTTGCAATTGGTCATTGTATGTAAAAGAAATGGACAATACAAAAAGTGTGTACTAAATTTTACATCTTGACCTCAGATGACCTTTGACCTTGGTATGTGATCTTTGACCTCATTAACATATGAAGGTTTCCATGTTGCATCTATGCCTGAAGTTTGGTTGCAATTGGTCATTGTATGGAAAAGAAATGGACAATACAAAAAGTGTGCACTAAATTTTACATCTTGACCTCAGATGACCTTTTGACCTTGGTATGTGACCTTTGACCTCATTAACATATGAAGGTTTCCATGTTGCATCTATGACCGAAGTTTGGTTGCAATTGGTCATTGTATGGAAAAGAAATGGACAATACAAAAAGTGTATACTCAATTTTACATCTTGACCTCAGATGACCTTTGACCTTGGTATGTGACCTTTGACCTCATTAACATATGAAGGTTTCCATGTTGCATCTATGACCGAAGTTTGGTTGCAATTGGTCATTGTATGGAAAAGAAATGGACAATACAAAAAGTGTATACTAAATTTTACATCTTGACCTCAGATGACCTTTGACCTTGGTATGTGACCTTTGACCTCATTAACATATGAAGGTTTCCATGTTGCATCTATGACCGAAGTTTGATTGCAATTGGTCATTGTATGGAAAATAAATGGACAAAACAAAAAGTGTATACCCCGTTTATAATGTAGCACAAGCAACGACGTTTCGAACATTGTCATTCATATTGTAGTTTTCAGCAGCGAAGCATAACACGGACAAGTTCATTTCTTATATTTCTCACCATCAAGGCTCTGTTTATCATATTCATCGTAGACTATTTACTGTTCAAAGAATTCGTAGACTATTTACTGTTCAAAGAATTTAGAGAAACACTTATCTCAGAATGAGCATTGGTAAGGCCATCTTTGGTATGAATCCTTTCATGTGCATGTTATGTACATGTATATGGTTTCTCTATGGTATGAGTCTGTTCATGCCTGGTCTTACGACTTGAATTAGAGAAACTCTTATCACAATACGCACATTGGTATGGTTTCTCTTTGGTATGAATTCTTTCATGTTTGGTCTTATCACTTGATTGGGCGAAACTCTTATCACAGAATGAACATTGGTATGGTTTCTCTTTGGTATGAATCCTTTCATGTTTAGTCTTTGTACCCGACTGAGAGAAACTTTTATGACAGAATGAACATTGGAATGGTTTCTCTTTGGTATGAATTCTTTCATGTGTGGTCTTATCACTTGATTGGGCGAAACTCTTGTCACAGAATGAACATTGGTATGGTTTCTCATAGGTATGAATTCTTTCATGCTTGGTCTTATGACTTGAATTAGAGAAACTGTTATCACAATACGCACATTGGTATGGTTTTTCATTGGTGTGGATCCTTCCATGCTTGGTCTTATCACCTAATTGAGAGAAACTCTTATCACAGAATGAACATTGGTATGGTTTCTCTTTGGTATGAATCCTTTCATGCTTGGTCTTATCACCCGATTGAGAGAAACTCTTATCACAGAATGAGCATTGGTATGGTTTCTCTTTGGTATGAATCAGTTCATGGTTTGTCTTATGACTTGATTGGACGAAACTCTTGTCACAGTACGTACATTGGTATGGTTTCTCTTTGGTATGAGTCTTTTCATGTCTGTTCTTATGACTTGAATAACAGAAACTTTTATCACAATACGTACATTGGTATGGTTTCTCTTTAGTGTGGATCCTTTCATGACTAGTCTTAGTACCTGATTGAGAGAAACTCTTGTCACAGAATGAACATTGGAATGGTTTCTCTTTGGTATGAATTCTTTCATGTTGGGTCTTATCACTCGACTTAGAGAAACTCTTATCACAATACGCACATTGGTATGGTTTCTTTTTGGTATGAATTCTTTCATGTGTGGTCTTATCACTTGATTGGGCGAAACTCTTGTCGCAGAATGAACATTGGTATGGTTTCTCTTTGGTATGAATCATTTCATGACTAGTCTTATTTCCCGACTGGGAGAATCTCTTATCGCAGAATGAACATTGGTAAGGTTTTTCATTGGTATGGATCCTTTCATGACCAGTCTTATCACCCCTCTGAGAGAAACTCTTATCACAGAATGTGCATTGATATGGTCTCTCTTTGGTATGAATCCTTTCATGCCTAGTCTTATTACCCGACTGGGAGAATCTCTTATCGCAGTATGCACATTGGTATGGTTTCTCTTTGGTATGAATTTTTGTATGACTGATTATATACGGACTGGAATAATGGAAACTTGTGTCACAAATAGAATCTTGATCTGGTCTCTCTTCCGTATGAATTATTTCATGCCTGATCTTCTCATCTGACTGAACGAAAGTTGATCGCCATGTAATGGATGTCCCTTCAAACCAATAGCCATGTATCTTTCTTTCGTGACGTCTTTGATGTATCTTATATCTGTCAAAGTTACTGAAGAATCGATGATCGTGATGTATGCAGGCAAATGGCTTCAGTTGTTTCTCAATAGGGTCAACCATTGTAACATCGCTAGGAAGTAAGTAATACAAACAATGGAGATTAATGTGCAATGTTTTCTTCTCTGTACTCAAGTTTCTGATGTCATCTTCAACTTTGAAAGTATTAAAGGCAAATGGGTGTTTTCACAGTAATGAGACCCTCCAAGGATCAATGTATGTACGTATGCAGCCATAAAACTTGTTCTTAATTGATTTTCTAGTTCATAATTGGCCAGCACTACTGTTTAGTAGCAGAGAGATAGCGAGCAAAATGTCAGAATCCTACCTACATTTTGATTTTTTTTTTACACACAAACCTTATGGGAAATTGTGCGTCAATAATGTTAATTAAAGGTAGATGTTCCGATTTTCAACTTGAAGTTTTCTATTCTACATGAAAGGTCATCCTTAAAAAAGTCGTGTTCCAAAGTTTGAGTTGCATAGCTTTAATGGTTCTTATTTTAGACGCACAAGATGCTGTGACTGTACCCATTGAGTAGTACACAAACTATATCGGTGGTTACCACCATTCGCGGTATTTCGACGTTATTTCATCGATTTCTCCGTAATTATACCGATTTAGGCCGTCAAATTTCAGTATGATGATGAGAAAAATACGAGCTTTCATATGATGTGAAAATCTCTGTATGTTTGAAATAATCCTGTGTTACGAAAATGTGATCGGGTCATCTACCTTTAATACAACCGTTCAATGTTACAACCGTTATGTGTTGTGCGTCAAGAATATTCAAATGTCTGAATCTATATAATTACCATGGATATGTGGGTTGGTCTTATATTGCTTAAAGTTATAAGATCAATTACTTGAAACCAATAACCAAAACAATTCGGGAACTTGACAGGAATCAGACCTACAATTCAGGAAAATTGGTGTTGGACCACACAGCCCATTTCTTTGCTAATATGCCACTTTAAGGGACTATTTTCAAGCGCTGATTTTGCAACAAACTTGTGTGGAGAGCTTGAGCTATCTACTAACTGATATCCCTCCCCCGCCCCCACCAATCAATGTTGAGGGTCCCAACGACCGTGGTGACGAAACGGTTCCGAACAACATTGAATGGGGGGACTGGGGGGTGGATTTTAACGAAGTCCCCAAAGTGGTTCAACAGTTATTTCCGGAATTGTCTGAGGCTATTGGTAGATACTCAATATGACAACTGTCTATAGGAAATAACTCGTGTTCTATACATTGCATAATCTTCTAATTTGGAGAGTGACAAGATATGTATATACTTGTTATATATAGTAAATATAAAGTAAATACGACATGTACATTGTTAGGGACTGGTCATTTTATGCGTGTTTAGGGCCCGTTTATATGGTACCTACTCAATATGACAACTGTCTATAGGGAATAACTCGTGTTCTATACATTGCATAATCGTTTAATTTGGAGAGTAGCAAGATATGTATAAACTTATTATATATGGTAAAGATAAAGTAAAAAAAGACATGTACATTGTTAGGGACTGGTCATTTTATGCGTGTTTAGGGCCCGTTTATATGGTACCTACTCAATATGACAACTGTCTATAGGGAATAACTCGTGTTCTATACATTGCATAATCGTTTAATTTGGAGAGTAGCAAGATATGTATAAACTTATTATATATGGTAAAGATAAAGTAAAAAAAGACATGTACATTGTTAGGGACTGGTCGTTTTATGCGTGATTATGGTCCGTTTAGATGGAATGCGCGAGTGTGAGTCTTACATAGGGTGCAACGGGTGAAATGCATTATTTAAACTAATTATTTGACTGTAGTTTATTATGCAACAATCAATTAAAATCTTTTTTTTTTATCGCAATGTGTTTCTTTTTTGGTAAGGGACCGGTCACGACCGCATTATGGACGCTATCAAGGAATAACTATTGTGTCAATTATTATAGCGTTGTATTTTTTTTTTTGGGGGGGGTATTTACTTACTTTGACGGTTACCATTTATCTTCCGTGTTTAATAAATACATATATTAAAAGAAACAAGAACAAGAAAAAGAAAAGGATGCCAAGAACATAAAAATAAAGGAAAAAATACAACAAACAAAAGCATGAAAAAATCAAAGACAACAGCATAAAGAAGATCAAAGACAAAATGATATAAATATATAGACAGAAAGAAAAAGGACAAACAACAACAACCGAAAAAAGTTCAAAAAAAAGAGAAAAAAAGAAGAGAGAAACAACAATAACAATATGTGACAAACAGATGAATAAAATAAAGAAGTAAATGAGCTACGCGAATAACGAAAATGAATACAGTATTAAAAATTCCAATGGCTCCCGCCATGAGATTTGAACTCGTATCTCTGCCTTTTAAACATGAATTGGCCAACGCGCTAACCGATTGAGCTATCCGCCCATCTACGATCTATCAAGTCAAATCAAGTGTCATATCATCTTCGGCTTTAGAAATTAGCACTGACTCAAAATACTCCTGTCATAGTACCGCCTTATAGCGTCTTTATATTCAGAACCATGCACTCGTACTATCAGAGTATGGACAATCGTGGCGATTAACCGTCCATTGAAAAGCATGCACATCGGTCGATTGACCCCGATAAATAATAGAACTAACTACTATTATCTATTTCAATTAGATGGACAATCGTTGACACGCGTGCAATTCAATACGGTCAATCGTGTAACGATTGTCCATCACCGCGTCATTAGAATTCCAAAGACACAATTTGGCGAATTTACAATGTAATGCTTAACCCACTAGGGACGATGATATTTAATATAACTAATGTATTAATATGAGAACATGTTTGTGTTATTCGCTTTGATAAAATATACTATTATATTTAAAATACTTGAGACTATAATACACACCGATGACAATTAGCAATGTGTTTTAATTTAACAATATATTTATTTTCTCCAAACAACTTCTTAATGGTTCTCTGGATGCATTCCTTTTTACAGTTAATATTTTGTTCTTTCACCTTTAGTGTCAATGATGCATTCCTTTTTACAGTTAATATTTTGTTCTTTCACCTTTAGTGTCAATGATGCGACGTAGACGGCTGTGCATGGACTCTATGGTGTGGTTTATGGTAACCAATGGAATTGCACGTATCGTTGACAAGAAGTTTACATCGTTGTGTATTAGTTGATACGAGCGCTATGCAAAAGCTGCATCGGGTGCTATGCGCGAGTTGCGTCGATCGCTATGCGCGAGTTACGTCGATCGCTATGCGCGAGTTGCCTCGAGCGCTATGCGCGAGTTACGTCGAGCGCTATTCGCGAGTTACGTCGAGCGCTATGCGCGAGTTGCGTCGAGCGCAATGCGCGAGTTGCGTCGAGCGCTATGCGAGAGTTGCGTCGAGCGCTATGCGCGAGTTGCGTCGAGCGCTATGCGCGAGTTGCGTCGAGCGCTATGCGATAGCTGTATGCAAGCGAGTAGCGCGTGCTGTAACCAAGGGGGCTACGCACGGGCCTAATTCTGGCGCGTGCTCGATCCGTCTAAATGATATTTAAAACATCATTCATACTTTCATCATGTTTATAGTGGTATCTGCTATCTTTTTGTGATAAATAAATCAGGCTTCCTTAAATAATAGGAGCAAATATTCAGGTTTAGGTATTTAATATGACCAGTCCCTAATTCAGCACAGTAGACACCTCTTGATGATGGTATATCAGGAGATTCATAGCATCTCTATTTTCTGAAAATTTGATCCAAAAAGACTTACAAATAAAAAAGTTGTGGCTAAAAATGTAAAATCAGATGATTTTTTTTGAACTTCATTCAGACAATTCAGGAAAATTGGTGTTGGACCACACAGCCCATTTCTTTGCTAATATGCCACTTTAAGGGACTATTTTCAAGCGCTGATTTTGCAACAAACTTGTGTGGAGAGCTTGAGCTATCTACTAACTGATATCCCTCCCCCGCCCCCACCAATCAATGTTGAGGGTCCCAACGACCGTGGTGACGAAACGGTTCCGAACAACATTGAATGGGGGGACTGGGGGGTGGATTTTAACGAAGTCCCCAAAGTGGTTCAACAGTTATTTCCGGAATTGTCTGAGGCTATTGGTAGATACTCAATATGACAACTGTCTATAGGAAATAACTCGTGTTCTATACATTGCATAATCTTCTAATTTGGAGAGTGACAAGATATGTATATACTTGTTATATATAGTAAATATAAAGTAAATACGACATGTACATTGTTAGGGACTGGTCATTTTATGCGTGTTTAGGGCCCGTTTATATGGTACCTACTCAATATGACAACTGTCTATAGGGAATAACTCGTGTTCTATACATTGCATAATCGTTTAATTTGGAGAGTAGCAAGATATGTATAAACTTATTATATATGGTAAAGATAAAGTAAAAAAAGACATGTACATTGTTAGGGACTGGTCATTTTATGCGTGTTTAGGGCCCGTTTATATGGTACCTACTCAATATGACAACTGTCTATAGGGAATAACTCGTGTTCTATACATTGCATAATCGTTTAATTTGGAGAGTAGCAAGATATGTATAAACTTATTATATATGGTAAAGATAAAGTAAAAAAAGACATGTACATTGTTAGGGACTGGTCGTTTTATGCGTGATTATGGTCCGTTTAGATGGAATGCGCGAGTGTGAGTCTTACATAGGGTGCAACGGGTGAAATGCATTATTTAAACTAATTATTTGACTGTAGTTTATTATGCAACAATCAATTAAAATCTTTTTTTTTTATCGCAATGTGTTTCTTTTTTGGTAAGGGACCGGTCACGACCGCATTATGGACGCTATCAAGGAATAACTATTGTGTCAATTATTATAGCGTTGTATTTTTTTTTTTGGGGGGGGTATTTACTTACTTTGACGGTTACCATTTATCTTCCGTGTTTAATAAATACATATATTAAAAGAAACAAGAACAAGAAAAAGAAAAGGATGCCAAGAACATAAAAATAAAGGAAAAAATACAACAAACAAAAGCATGAAAAAATCAAAGACAACAGCATAAAGAAGATCAAAGACAAAATGATATAAATATATAGACAGAAAGAAAAAGGACAAACAACAACAACCGAAAAAAGTTCAAAAAAAAGAGAAAAAAAGAAGAGAGAAACAACAATAACAATATGTGACAAACAGATGAATAAAATAAAGAAGTAAATGAGCTACGCGAATAACGAAAATGAATACAGTATTAAAAATTCCAATGGCTCCCGCCATGAGATTTGAACTCGTATCTCTGCCTTTTAAACATGAATTGGCCAACGCGCTAACCGATTGAGCTATCCGCCCATCTACGATCTATCAAGTCAAATCAAGTGTCATATCATCTTCGGCTTTAGAAATTAGCACTGACTCAAAATACTCCTGTCATAGTACCGCCTTATAGCGTCTTTATATTCAGAACCATGCACTCGTACTATCAGAGTATGGACAATCGTGGCGATTAACCGTCCATTGAAAAGCATGCACATCGGTCGATTGACCCCGATAAATAATAGAACTAACTACTATTATCTATTTCAATTAGATGGACAATCGTTGACACGCGTGCAATTCAATACGGTCAATCGTGTAACGATTGTCCATCACCGCGTCATTAGAATTCCAAAGACACAATTTGGCGAATTTACAATGTAATGCTTAACCCACTAGGGACGATGATATTTAATATAACTAATGTATTAATATGAGAACATGTTTGTGTTATTCGCTTTGATAAAATATACTATTATATTTAAAATACTTGAGACTATAATACACACCGATGACAATTAGCAATGTGTTTTAATTTAACAATATATTTATTTTCTCCAAACAACTTCTTAATGGTTCTCTGGATGCATTCCTTTTTACAGTTAATATTTTGTTCTTTCACCTTTAGTGTCAATGATGCATTCCTTTTTACAGTTAATATTTTGTTCTTTCACCTTTAGTGTCAATGATGCGACGTAGACGGCTGTGCATGGACTCTATGGTGTGGTTTATGGTAACCAATGGAATTGCACGTATCGTTGACAAGAAGTTTACATCGTTGTGTATTAGTTGATACGAGCGCTATGCAAAAGCTGCATCGGGTGCTATGCGCGAGTTGCGTCGATCGCTATGCGCGAGTTACGTCGATCGCTATGCGCGAGTTGCCTCGAGCGCTATGCGCGAGTTACGTCGAGCGCTATTCGCGAGTTACGTCGAGCGCTATGCGCGAGTTGCGTCGAGCGCAATGCGCGAGTTGCGTCGAGCGCTATGCGAGAGTTGCGTCGAGCGCTATGCGCGAGTTGCGTCGAGCGCTATGCGCGAGTTGCGTCGAGCGCTATGCGATAGCTGTATGCAAGCGAGTAGCGCGTGCTGTAACCAAGGGGGCTACGCACGGGCCTAATTCTGGCGCGTGCTCGATCCGTCTAAATGATATTTAAAACATCATTCATACTTTCATCATGTTTATAGTGGTATCTGCTATCTTTTTGTGATAAATAAATCAGGCTTCCTTAAATAATAGGAGCAAATATTCAGGTTTAGGTATTTAATATGACCAGTCCCTAATTCAGCACAGTAGACACCTCTTGATGATGGTATATCAGGAGATTCATAGCATCTCTATTTTCTGAAAATTTGATCCAAAAAGACTTACAAATAAAAAAGTTGTGGCTAAAAATGTAAAATCAGATGATTTTTTTTGAACTTCATTCAGACAATTCAGGAAAATTGGTGTTGGACCACACAGCCCATTTCTTTGCTAATATGCCACTTTAAGGGACTATTTTCAAGCGCTGATTTTGCAACAAACTTGTGTGGAGAGCTTGAGCTATCTACTAACTGATATCCCTCCCCCGCCCCCACCAATCAATGTTGAGGGTCCCAACGACCGTGGTGACGAAACGGTTCCGAACAACATTGAATGGGGGGACTGGGGGGTGGATTTTAACGAAGTCCCCAAAGTGGTTCAACAGTTATTTCCGGAATTGTCTGAGGCTATTGGTAGATACTCAATATGACAACTGTCTATAGGAAATAACTCGTGTTCTATACATTGCATAATCTTCTAATTTGGAGAGTGACAAGATATGTATATACTTGTTATATATAGTAAATATAAAGTAAATACGACATGTACATTGTTAGGGACTGGTCATTTTATGCGTGTTTAGGGCCCGTTTATATGGTACCTACTCAATATGACAACTGTCTATAGGGAATAACTCGTGTTCTATACATTGCATAATCGTTTAATTTGGAGAGTAGCAAGATATGTATAAACTTATTATATATGGTAAAGATAAAGTAAAAAAAGACATGTACATTGTTAGGGACTGGTCATTTTATGCGTGTTTAGGGCCCGTTTATATGGTACCTACTCAATATGACAACTGTCTATAGGGAATAACTCGTGTTCTATACATTGCATAATCGTTTAATTTGGAGAGTAGCAAGATATGTATAAACTTATTATATATGGTAAAGATAAAGTAAAAAAAGACATGTACATTGTTAGGGACTGGTCGTTTTATGCGTGATTATGGTCCGTTTAGATGGAATGCGCGAGTGTGAGTCTTACATAGGGTGCAACGGGTGAAATGCATTATTTAAACTAATTATTTGACTGTAGTTTATTATGCAACAATCAATTAAAATCTTTTTTTTTTATCGCAATGTGTTTCTTTTTTGGTAAGGGACCGGTCACGACCGCATTATGGACGCTATCAAGGAATAACTATTGTGTCAATTATTATAGCGTTGTATTTTTTTTTTTGGGGGGGGTATTTACTTACTTTGACGGTTACCATTTATCTTCCGTGTTTAATAAATACATATATTAAAAGAAACAAGAACAAGAAAAAGAAAAGGATGCCAAGAACATAAAAATAAAGGAAAAAATACAACAAACAAAAGCATGAAAAAATCAAAGACAACAGCATAAAGAAGATCAAAGACAAAATGATATAAATATATAGACAGAAAGAAAAAGGACAAACAACAACAACCGAAAAAAGTTCAAAAAAAAGAGAAAAAAAGAAGAGAGAAACAACAATAACAATATGTGACAAACAGATGAATAAAATAAAGAAGTAAATGAGCTACGCGAATAACGAAAATGAATACAGTATTAAAAATTCCAATGGCTCCCGCCATGAGATTTGAACTCGTATCTCTGCCTTTTAAACATGAATTGGCCAACGCGCTAACCGATTGAGCTATCCGCCCATCTACGATCTATCAAGTCAAATCAAGTGTCATATCATCTTCGGCTTTAGAAATTAGCACTGACTCAAAATACTCCTGTCATAGTACCGCCTTATAGCGTCTTTATATTCAGAACCATGCACTCGTACTATCAGAGTATGGACAATCGTGGCGATTAACCGTCCATTGAAAAGCATGCACATCGGTCGATTGACCCCGATAAATAATAGAACTAACTACTATTATCTATTTCAATTAGATGGACAATCGTTGACACGCGTGCAATTCAATACGGTCAATCGTGTAACGATTGTCCATCACCGCGTCATTAGAATTCCAAAGACACAATTTGGCGAATTTACAATGTAATGCTTAACCCACTAGGGACGATGATATTTAATATAACTAATGTATTAATATGAGAACATGTTTGTGTTATTCGCTTTGATAAAATATACTATTATATTTAAAATACTTGAGACTATAATACACACCGATGACAATTAGCAATGTGTTTTAATTTAACAATATATTTATTTTCTCCAAACAACTTCTTAATGGTTCTCTGGATGCATTCCTTTTTACAGTTAATATTTTGTTCTTTCACCTTTAGTGTCAATGATGCATTCCTTTTTACAGTTAATATTTTGTTCTTTCACCTTTAGTGTCAATGATGCGACGTAGACGGCTGTGCATGGACTCTATGGTGTGGTTTATGGTAACCAATGGAATTGCACGTATCGTTGACAAGAAGTTTACATCGTTGTGTATTAGTTGATACGAGCGCTATGCAAAAGCTGCATCGGGTGCTATGCGCGAGTTGCGTCGATCGCTATGCGCGAGTTACGTCGATCGCTATGCGCGAGTTGCCTCGAGCGCTATGCGCGAGTTACGTCGAGCGCTATTCGCGAGTTACGTCGAGCGCTATGCGCGAGTTGCGTCGAGCGCAATGCGCGAGTTGCGTCGAGCGCTATGCGAGAGTTGCGTCGAGCGCTATGCGCGAGTTGCGTCGAGCGCTATGCGCGAGTTGCGTCGAGCGCTATGCGATAGCTGTATGCAAGCGAGTAGCGCGTGCTGTAACCAAGGGGGCTACGCACGGGCCTAATTCTGGCGCGTGCTCGATCCGTCTAAATGATATTTAAAACATCATTCATACTTTCATCATGTTTATAGTGGTATCTGCTATCTTTTTGTGATAAATAAATCAGGCTTCCTTAAATAATAGGAGCAAATATTCAGGTTTAGGTATTTAATATGACCAGTCCCTAATTCAGCACAGTAGACACCTCTTGATGATGGTATATCAGGAGATTCATAGCATCTCTATTTTCTGAAAATTTGATCCAAAAAGACTTACAAATAAAAAAGTTGTGGCTAAAAATGTAAAATCAGATGATTTTTTTTGAACTTCATTCAGACAATTCAGGAAAATTGGTGTTGGACCACACAGCCCATTTCTTTGCTAATATGCCACTTTAAGGGACTATTTTCAAGCGCTGATTTTGCAACAAACTTGTGTGGAGAGCTTGAGCTATCTACTAACTGATATCCCTCCCCCGCCCCCACCAATCAATGTTGAGGGTCCCAACGACCGTGGTGACGAAACGGTTCCGAACAACATTGAATGGGGGGACTGGGGGGTGGATTTTAACGAAGTCCCCAAAGTGGTTCAACAGTTATTTCCGGAATTGTCTGAGGCTATTGGTAGATACTCAATATGACAACTGTCTATAGGAAATAACTCGTGTTCTATACATTGCATAATCTTCTAATTTGGAGAGTGACAAGATATGTATATACTTGTTATATATAGTAAATATAAAGTAAATACGACATGTACATTGTTAGGGACTGGTCATTTTATGCGTGTTTAGGGCCCGTTTATATGGTACCTACTCAATATGACAACTGTCTATAGGGAATAACTCGTGTTCTATACATTGCATAATCGTTTAATTTGGAGAGTAGCAAGATATGTATAAACTTATTATATATGGTAAAGATAAAGTAAAAAAAGACATGTACATTGTTAGGGACTGGTCATTTTATGCGTGTTTAGGGCCCGTTTATATGGTACCTACTCAATATGACAACTGTCTATAGGGAATAACTCGTGTTCTATACATTGCATAATCGTTTAATTTGGAGAGTAGCAAGATATGTATAAACTTATTATATATGGTAAAGATAAAGTAAAAAAAGACATGTACATTGTTAGGGACTGGTCGTTTTATGCGTGATTATGGTCCGTTTAGATGGAATGCGCGAGTGTGAGTCTTACATAGGGTGCAACGGGTGAAATGCATTATTTAAACTAATTATTTGACTGTAGTTTATTATGCAACAATCAATTAAAATCTTTTTTTTTTATCGCAATGTGTTTCTTTTTTGGTAAGGGACCGGTCACGACCGCATTATGGACGCTATCAAGGAATAACTATTGTGTCAATTATTATAGCGTTGTATTTTTTTTTTTGGGGGGGGTATTTACTTACTTTGACGGTTACCATTTATCTTCCGTGTTTAATAAATACATATATTAAAAGAAACAAGAACAAGAAAAAGAAAAGGATGCCAAGAACATAAAAATAAAGGAAAAAATACAACAAACAAAAGCATGAAAAAATCAAAGACAACAGCATAAAGAAGATCAAAGACAAAATGATATAAATATATAGACAGAAAGAAAAAGGACAAACAACAACAACCGAAAAAAGTTCAAAAAAAAGAGAAAAAAAGAAGAGAGAAACAACAATAACAATATGTGACAAACAGATGAATAAAATAAAGAAGTAAATGAGCTACGCGAATAACGAAAATGAATACAGTATTAAAAATTCCAATGGCTCCCGCCATGAGATTTGAACTCGTATCTCTGCCTTTTAAACATGAATTGGCCAACGCGCTAACCGATTGAGCTATCCGCCCATCTACGATCTATCAAGTCAAATCAAGTGTCATATCATCTTCGGCTTTAGAAATTAGCACTGACTCAAAATACTCCTGTCATAGTACCGCCTTATAGCGTCTTTATATTCAGAACCATGCACTCGTACTATCAGAGTATGGACAATCGTGGCGATTAACCGTCCATTGAAAAGCATGCACATCGGTCGATTGACCCCGATAAATAATAGAACTAACTACTATTATCTATTTCAATTAGATGGACAATCGTTGACACGCGTGCAATTCAATACGGTCAATCGTGTAACGATTGTCCATCACCGCGTCATTAGAATTCCAAAGACACAATTTGGCGAATTTACAATGTAATGCTTAACCCACTAGGGACGATGATATTTAATATAACTAATGTATTAATATGAGAACATGTTTGTGTTATTCGCTTTGATAAAATATACTATTATATTTAAAATACTTGAGACTATAATACACACCGATGACAATTAGCAATGTGTTTTAATTTAACAATATATTTATTTTCTCCAAACAACTTCTTAATGGTTCTCTGGATGCATTCCTTTTTACAGTTAATATTTTGTTCTTTCACCTTTAGTGTCAATGATGCATTCCTTTTTACAGTTAATATTTTGTTCTTTCACCTTTAGTGTCAATGATGCGACGTAGACGGCTGTGCATGGACTCTATGGTGTGGTTTATGGTAACCAATGGAATTGCACGTATCGTTGACAAGAAGTTTACATCGTTGTGTATTAGTTGATACGAGCGCTATGCAAAAGCTGCATCGGGTGCTATGCGCGAGTTGCGTCGATCGCTATGCGCGAGTTACGTCGATCGCTATGCGCGAGTTGCCTCGAGCGCTATGCGCGAGTTACGTCGAGCGCTATTCGCGAGTTACGTCGAGCGCTATGCGCGAGTTGCGTCGAGCGCAATGCGCGAGTTGCGTCGAGCGCTATGCGAGAGTTGCGTCGAGCGCTATGCGCGAGTTGCGTCGAGCGCTATGCGCGAGTTGCGTCGAGCGCTATGCGATAGCTGTATGCAAGCGAGTAGCGCGTGCTGTAACCAAGGGGGCTACGCACGGGCCTAATTCTGGCGCGTGCTCGATCCGTCTAAATGATATTTAAAACATCATTCATACTTTCATCATGTTTATAGTGGTATCTGCTATCTTTTTGTGATAAATAAATCAGGCTTCCTTAAATAATAGGAGCAAATATTCAGGTTTAGGTATTTAATATGACCAGTCCCTAATTCAGCACAGTAGACACCTCTTGATGATGGTATATCAGGAGATTCATAGCATCTCTATTTTCTGAAAATTTGATCCAAAAAGACTTACAAATAAAAAAGTTGTGGCTAAAAATGTAAAATCAGATGATTTTTTTTGAACTTCATTCAGACAATTCAGGAAAATTGGTGTTGGACCACACAGCCCATTTCTTTGCTAATATGCCACTTTAAGGGACTATTTTCAAGCGCTGATTTTGCAACAAACTTGTGTGGAGAGCTTGAGCTATCTACTAACTGATATCCCTCCCCCGCCCCCACCAATCAATGTTGAGGGTCCCAACGACCGTGGTGACGAAACGGTTCCGAACAACATTGAATGGGGGGACTGGGGGGTGGATTTTAACGAAGTCCCCAAAGTGGTTCAACAGTTATTTCCGGAATTGTCTGAGGCTATTGGTAGATACTCAATATGACAACTGTCTATAGGAAATAACTCGTGTTCTATACATTGCATAATCTTCTAATTTGGAGAGTGACAAGATATGTATATACTTGTTATATATAGTAAATATAAAGTAAATACGACATGTACATTGTTAGGGACTGGTCATTTTATGCGTGTTTAGGGCCCGTTTATATGGTACCTACTCAATATGACAACTGTCTATAGGGAATAACTCGTGTTCTATACATTGCATAATCGTTTAATTTGGAGAGTAGCAAGATATGTATAAACTTATTATATATGGTAAAGATAAAGTAAAAAAAGACATGTACATTGTTAGGGACTGGTCATTTTATGCGTGTTTAGGGCCCGTTTATATGGTACCTACTCAATATGACAACTGTCTATAGGGAATAACTCGTGTTCTATACATTGCATAATCGTTTAATTTGGAGAGTAGCAAGATATGTATAAACTTATTATATATGGTAAAGATAAAGTAAAAAAAGACATGTACATTGTTAGGGACTGGTCGTTTTATGCGTGATTATGGTCCGTTTAGATGGAATGCGCGAGTGTGAGTCTTACATAGGGTGCAACGGGTGAAATGCATTATTTAAACTAATTATTTGACTGTAGTTTATTATGCAACAATCAATTAAAATCTTTTTTTTTTATCGCAATGTGTTTCTTTTTTGGTAAGGGACCGGTCACGACCGCATTATGGACGCTATCAAGGAATAACTATTGTGTCAATTATTATAGCGTTGTATTTTTTTTTTTGGGGGGGGTATTTACTTACTTTGACGGTTACCATTTATCTTCCGTGTTTAATAAATACATATATTAAAAGAAACAAGAACAAGAAAAAGAAAAGGATGCCAAGAACATAAAAATAAAGGAAAAAATACAACAAACAAAAGCATGAAAAAATCAAAGACAACAGCATAAAGAAGATCAAAGACAAAATGATATAAATATATAGACAGAAAGAAAAAGGACAAACAACAACAACCGAAAAAAGTTCAAAAAAAAGAGAAAAAAAGAAGAGAGAAACAACAATAACAATATGTGACAAACAGATGAATAAAATAAAGAAGTAAATGAGCTACGCGAATAACGAAAATGAATACAGTATTAAAAATTCCAATGGCTCCCGCCATGAGATTTGAACTCGTATCTCTGCCTTTTAAACATGAATTGGCCAACGCGCTAACCGATTGAGCTATCCGCCCATCTACGATCTATCAAGTCAAATCAAGTGTCATATCATCTTCGGCTTTAGAAATTAGCACTGACTCAAAATACTCCTGTCATAGTACCGCCTTATAGCGTCTTTATATTCAGAACCATGCACTCGTACTATCAGAGTATGGACAATCGTGGCGATTAACCGTCCATTGAAAAGCATGCACATCGGTCGATTGACCCCGATAAATAATAGAACTAACTACTATTATCTATTTCAATTAGATGGACAATCGTTGACACGCGTGCAATTCAATACGGTCAATCGTGTAACGATTGTCCATCACCGCGTCATTAGAATTCCAAAGACACAATTTGGCGAATTTACAATGTAATGCTTAACCCACTAGGGACGATGATATTTAATATAACTAATGTATTAATATGAGAACATGTTTGTGTTATTCGCTTTGATAAAATATACTATTATATTTAAAATACTTGAGACTATAATACACACCGATGACAATTAGCAATGTGTTTTAATTTAACAATATATTTATTTTCTCCAAACAACTTCTTAATGGTTCTCTGGATGCATTCCTTTTTACAGTTAATATTTTGTTCTTTCACCTTTAGTGTCAATGATGCATTCCTTTTTACAGTTAATATTTTGTTCTTTCACCTTTAGTGTCAATGATGCGACGTAGACGGCTGTGCATGGACTCTATGGTGTGGTTTATGGTAACCAATGGAATTGCACGTATCGTTGACAAGAAGTTTACATCGTTGTGTATTAGTTGATACGAGCGCTATGCAAAAGCTGCATCGGGTGCTATGCGCGAGTTGCGTCGATCGCTATGCGCGAGTTACGTCGATCGCTATGCGCGAGTTGCCTCGAGCGCTATGCGCGAGTTACGTCGAGCGCTATTCGCGAGTTACGTCGAGCGCTATGCGCGAGTTGCGTCGAGCGCAATGCGCGAGTTGCGTCGAGCGCTATGCGAGAGTTGCGTCGAGCGCTATGCGCGAGTTGCGTCGAGCGCTATGCGCGAGTTGCGTCGAGCGCTATGCGATAGCTGTATGCAAGCGAGTAGCGCGTGCTGTAACCAAGGGGGCTACGCACGGGCCTAATTCTGGCGCGTGCTCGATCCGTCTAAATGATATTTAAAACATCATTCATACTTTCATCATGTTTATAGTGGTATCTGCTATCTTTTTGTGATAAATAAATCAGGCTTCCTTAAATAATAGGAGCAAATATTCAGGTTTAGGTATTTAATATGACCAGTCCCTAATTCAGCACAGTAGACACCTCTTGATGATGGTATATCAGGAGATTCATAGCATCTCTATTTTCTGAAAATTTGATCCAAAAAGACTTACAAATAAAAAAGTTGTGGCTAAAAATGTAAAATCAGATGATTTTTTTTGAACTTCATTCAGACAATTCAGGAAAATTGGTGTTGGACCACACAGCCCATTTCTTTGCTAATATGCCACTTTAAGGGACTATTTTCAAGCGCTGATTTTGCAACAAACTTGTGTGGAGAGCTTGAGCTATCTACTAACTGATATCCCTCCCCCGCCCCCACCAATCAATGTTGAGGGTCCCAACGACCGTGGTGACGAAACGGTTCCGAACAACATTGAATGGGGGGACTGGGGGGTGGATTTTAACGAAGTCCCCAAAGTGGTTCAACAGTTATTTCCGGAATTGTCTGAGGCTATTGGTAGATACTCAATATGACAACTGTCTATAGGAAATAACTCGTGTTCTATACATTGCATAATCTTCTAATTTGGAGAGTGACAAGATATGTATATACTTGTTATATATAGTAAATATAAAGTAAATACGACATGTACATTGTTAGGGACTGGTCATTTTATGCGTGTTTAGGGCCCGTTTATATGGTACCTACTCAATATGACAACTGTCTATAGGGAATAACTCGTGTTCTATACATTGCATAATCGTTTAATTTGTATGAGAAATGTAACCTCTGTTCATACAAATGTTGAACTTGTCGTATTTTGACAGATAAGTCAAATTAATTCTTTGTATAAATACTTACGCGGACAAAATTATGGAAACAGCCCGTCCGTCACCCATTCCTCACTGCAGAGGGTATACTAGTGTTGGGCGGTTCGCAAATTTTCTGAGTTGGCGTCATTTGGGCGGTTCGCAAATTTTCTGAGTTGGCGTCATTTATTATCTCCCCCTTTTCATTCATTAATTATTTATTAATTATGATTTATTAATTATGATTTATTAATTATTAATTATGATTTATTAATTATTAATTATGATTTATTAATTATTAATTATGATTTATTAATTATTAATCATGATTTATTAATTATGATTTATGATTTATTAATTATTAATTATGATTTATGATTTATTAATTATGATTGGTTGATTGATTGATTGATTGATTGATTGATTGATTGTAATTTTTGTACCTGTTATCTGATTAAAACTATCCTTAAGGCGAAAGAGAACAATGCGATTTATTCCGTTCAAAAGAAAAAGTGACGTTAAGGCGAAGACAAGTGACGTTAGGGGAAAAACAAACAAAATAATTTACTCTTTAGAGGGAAAAACCCAGACAACATACATATATTGGCACAATATTGGCCCAACAATGGCAATATTGGCATTGGCATTACCTTGTTGACCAATATTGGGCCAATATTGGGTTCCCATTGGCAATATTGGCATTGGCACTCTCTTGGTCACCAATATTGGTTTTACATTGGCACTTTTCAATTGGCATCATGTTGGCAACCAATATTGGACCAATATTGGTTTTACATTGGCGCTCTGCAATTGGCATCATGTTGGCAACCAATATTTCAGATGCTTTACCAAGGTCTTGTGGCCCAATGGATAAGGCACTTGGCAAGTAAGCAAGAGGTCATGAGTTCGATTCCTGGGCAAGATCGTTTTCCCATAATTGTCTCTTTTCTATCCACGACGGCGAACCTGTTTAAAAATATTTATAATTTGTTTAATACCCGTCGTATATGCCTATTATTTCTATGTATTTTCTCATTTACGAGTCATTGATTCATTGACGACTCATTAGCTTATTGATGCTTATTGGGTCATTGGGGCAACAATGAATGAAATCACTGGAAGAACAACCCCCAGAGCTGGTCGATTGGGAGGAAACACCCCATCTACACGATGTAAGGAATGGAAGGATTTCTTTTCCACGCTACTTGGCTCACCACCTATAGCCAGTAATCCAGATGAGGAGATTGAAAACATCTTTGACAACACCTTGCCAATTGAGACTGGAGCCTTCACTAATGAGGAACTGCAGAAAGTATTTCAGAAGATGTCAAATGGAAAAGCTGCAGGGCTTGACGAAATACCAGCTGAGGTATGGAAAACTGGTAGATTCAACAACATCCTACTAGAAATCTGTAATGGTACCCTACTAAGAGGTGAAAAACCATGTGAATGGTCCCTCAGTGGAATTGTCCCAATCCCCAAGAAAGGTGACCTGAGCAAAGCTAACAACTATAGAGGTATAAGTTTGACATCCATAGCAGCTAAGATCTTCAATCGCTTGATACTCAACCGCATTCGTCCTCATATGGAACCATTGCTAAGACCAAACCAAAATGGGTTCCGTGCTGAACGCTCAACAATATCACACATCCTGGCCTTAAGAAGACTGATTGAGGGTATTAAGGACAAGCATCTTGAATGTATCATCACCTTCATTGACTTCAAAAAGGCCTTTGACTCAATACACAGAGGGAAAATGCTCAAGATCCTTAGAGCATACGGTATCCCAGACGGCATTGTTAAAGCGATTGACCTAATGTACAGCAACACACAAGCGGTAGTTATATCACCAGATGGCGAAACTGATGCATTTGAAATTCTTGCAGGAGTGCTCCAGGGAGACACACTGGCACCATATCTGTTCATAACTGTACTGGACTATGTCATGAGGATGTCAATTGGTGAAGACAAAGACACGCTAGACTTTACAGTAACACCCAGACGTAGCCGGCGACACCCTGCTAAAATCCTAACAGACCTAGACTTCGCAGACGACATTGCCTTGCTATCTGACACGCTTCAACAAGCCCAGAACTTACTCTCTCGCGTGGAAAGTGCTGCTGCAACAGTCGGTCTCCAGATGAATGCAACAAAAACCAAATTCATGACCTACAACATCAAAGGCAATGCTACACTGAACACCATTGATGGGAACCACCTAGATCAGGTCAATGACTTCCAGTACCTTGGTTCATGGGTAGACGAATCTGAAAGAGATTTTAAAATCCGCAAGGCCCTTGCCTGGAAGGCTTGCAACAAGATGCGCACCCTCTGGAAATCTAATCTGTCAGCCTCCTTGAAGATCAGCTTCTTCCGTGCTGCTGTAGAAAGCATTCTACTTTATGGCGCAGAAGGGTGGACATTAACAAACAGACTTGAGGCAAGACTTGACGGCTGCTATACCAGACTACTAATGATGGTATTAAACCTCAACTGGAAGGATCATCCCACAAGAGAGGAAATCTATGCAGGGCTACCAAAAATATCAGAAATTGTTCAGCGTCGACGCCTCAATTTTGCTGCCCACTGTGTAAGAAGGCTGAATGAACCAGTGTCTCAACTAGTCTTCTGGACCCCAACTCAAGGCCAACGTACTCAAGGGAGACCAAGGTTGACATACCCCACGCTGCTTAGTAAAGATGCTGGCATCAACCAGCAAGAGCTACGCAATCTAATGCAGGACAGAGTGAACTGGCGAAAATTCATCATGGCTTCCGACCGAGGTCGACGAAAGTAAAAAAAGTAAGTATTGGGTCATTCACGACTTATTAGGTCAATGACGCCTTATTGGGTCATTGACGGTTCATTGACTCGTAAATGAGTCAATGACTCATTTTTGAGTTATTGACTCATTGACGATTCATTGGTGTATTGACGACTTATTGGATCATTGACGACTTATTAGGTCATTGACGCCTTATTGGGTCATTGACGGTAAATGAGTCAATGACTCATTTGTGAGTGATTGAATCATTTACGAGTCATTGACTTATTGATGACTCATTGGCTCATTGACGCCTTATTAGGTTATTGACGCCTTATTGGGTCATTGACGGTTCATTGACTCGTAAATGAGTAAATGACTCATTTATAATAATAATAATAAAGGTCTAAATTTTATTGTCATCGTAGCCAACTGGCTGAATTTTAACAATATTACAAATCAAATACATTAATAAACAATGCAACGTCCAAGCAGCAGCTAAATCAGCGCCAAGTTGCGACATAAACCAACATGAACAAACATACATAACTCCTATATAGTAACCCCCAATAGGCAATGTAGACTAAGTGCCTTGCCCAAGGACACAAACACATTGGCACCAGCGGGGCTAGAACTCACGACCTTATGATTATGAGACCGGCAACTACTCCACTGGACCACACGTGCTCTATAATTTGTGAGTCATTGACTCATTAACGAGTTATTGGCTCATTGAAGACTTATTGGGTCATTGACGCCTTATTGGGTCATTGACGGTTCATTGATTCGTAAATGAGTCAATGACTCATTTGCGAATCATTGGAACATTTACGAGTCATTGACTTATTGATGACTCATTGGCTCAATGAAGACTTATTGGGTCATTGACGCCTTATTGGGTCATTGACGCCTAATTGGGTCATTGACAGTTCATTGACTCGTAAATGAGTCAATGACTCATTTTTGAGTTATTGACTCATTTACGAGTCATTGCCTCATTGAAGACTTATTGGGTCATTGACGCCTTTTTTTGGATCATTGACAGTTCATTGACTCGTAAATGAGTCAATGACACATTTGCGAGTTATTGACTCATTTGCGTGTCAATGACCTATTTATGACTCATTGGCTCATTAACGACTTGGGTCATTGACGCCTTATTGAGTTATTGACGGTTCATCGACTCATAAATGAGTTATTGACTCATTTACGAGTCATTGACTCATTGACGACTCATTGGTGTATGGACGACTAATTGTATCATTGACGAATTATTAGGTCATTGACGCCTTATTGGGTCATTGACGGCTCATTGACTCGTAAATGAATCAATGACTCATTTTTGAGTTATTCACTCATTTAAGAGTCATTGACTCATTGACGACTTATTGCATCATTGACAACTTATTAGGTAATTGACGCCTTATTGGGTCATTGACGGTTCATTGACCCATAAATGAGTCAATGACTCATTTGCGAGTCATTGAATCATTTACGAGTCATTGACTTATTGATGACTCATTGACTCATTGACGACTTATTAGGTTATTGACGCCTTATTGGGTCATTGAGAGTTTATTGACTTGTAAATGAGTCAATGACTCATTTGTGGGTCATTGACTCATTTACGAGTCATTGGCTCATTGAAGACTTATTGGGTCATTGACGCCTTATTGGGTCATTGACGGTTCATTGACTCATTTCCGAGTCATTGACTCATTACCGAGTCATTGACTTATTGATGAATCATTGGCTCATTGACGCCTTATTGGGTCATTGACGCCTTATTGAGTCATTGACGGTTTATTGACTCGTCAATTACTCATTTGTGAGTCATTAACACATTTACGAGTCATTGACTCATTGATGACTCATTGGCTCATTGACGACTTACACCTTATTGGGTCATTGACTCGTAAATGAGTCAATTACTTATTTGCGAGTTATTGGAACATTTACGAGTCATTGACTTATTGATGACTCATTGGCTCAATGAAGACTTATTAGGTCATTGACGCCTTATTGGGTCATTGACGACTTATTGGGTCATTGACGGTTCATTGACTCATAAATAAGTTAATGACTCATGTTTGAGTTATTGACTCATTTAAGAGTCATTGACTCATTGACGACTCATTGGTGTATTGACGACTTATTGCGTCATTGACGACTTATTAGGTCATTGACGCCTTATTGAGTCATTGACGTTTCATTGACTCGTAAATGAGTCAATGACTCATTGTGAGTCATTGACTTGATGACTCATTTGAGTTATTCACTCATTTAAGAGTCATTGACACATTGACGACTTATTGCAGCATTGACAACTTATTAGGTAATTGACGCCTTATTGGGTCATTGACGGTTCATTGACCCGTAAATGAGTCAATGACTCATTTTTGAGTCATTGAATCATTTACGAGTCATTGATTTATTGATGACTCATTGGCTCATTGAAGACTTATTAGGTCATTGACGCCTTATTGGGTCATTGACGGTTTATTGACTTGTAAATGAGTCAATGACTCATTTGTAGGTCATTGACTCATTTACGAGTCATTGGCTCATTGAACTCTTATTGGGTCATTGACGCCATATTGGGTCATTGACGGTTCATTGACTCGTAAATGAGTCAATTACTCATTTGCGAGTCATTGGATCATTAACGAGTCATTGACTTATTGATGACTCATTGGCTCAATGAAGACTTATTGGGTCATTGTAGACTAAGTGCCTTGCCCAAGGACACAAACACATTGGCACCAGCGGGGCTAGAACTCACGACCTTATGATTATGAGACCGGCAACTAATCCACTGGACCACACGTGCTTTATAATTTGTGAGTCATTGACTCATTAACGAGTTATTGGCTCATTTTTAAATTTTTTAAAAATCTTTTATTGTTTATTTCTATCATAATTTTCACATTTCACATAGTTTCATCATGTTTACATTGCATTTACTCATTGGCTCATTGAAGACTTATTGGGTCATTGACGCCTTATTGGGTCATTGACGCTTCATTGATTTATAAATGAGCCAATGACTCAATTTCGAGCTATTGACGATTCATTGACTCGTAAATGAGTCAATGACTCATTTGCGAGTCATTGAATCATTTACGAGTCATTGACTTATTGATGACTTATTGGCTCATTGACAACTTATTAGGTCATTGACGCCGTATTGGGTCATTAACGGTTTATTGACTCATTGACTCATTGACTCATTTACGAGTCATTGGCTCATTGAAGACTTATTGGGTCATGGACGCCTTATTGGGTCATTGACGGTTCATTGATTCGTAAATGAGTCAATGACTCCTTTGCGAATCACTGGAACATTTACGAGTCATTTGCGAGTCATTGAGTCATTTACGAGTCATTGACTTATTGATGAATCATTGGCTCATTGACTACTTATTGGGCCATTGACGCCTTATTGGTTCATTGACCGTTTATTGACTCGTAATTGAGTCAATGACTCATTTGCGAGCCATTGGCTCATAAACGAGTCATTGACTTATTGATGAATCATTGGCTCATTGACAACTTATTGGGTCATTGACACCTAATTGAGTCATTGACTCGTAAATGAGTCAATGACTCATTTGCGAGTCATTGAGTCATTTCAGAGTCATTGACTTATTGATGAATCATTGGCTCGTTGACAACTTATTGGGTCATTGACGCCTTATTGGGTCATTGACGGTTCATAGACACGTAATTGAGTCAATGACTCATTTGCGAGTCATTGTCTCATTTACGAGTCATTGACTTATTGATGAACCATTGGCTCATTGACGCCTTATTGGGTCATTGACGCCTTATTGGGTCATTGACGGTTCATTGACTCGAATATAATAATAATAACTTATTGATGAATCATTGGCCCATTGACAACTTATTGGGTTATTGACGCCTTAGTGGGTCATTGACTCTTAAATGAGTCATTGACTCATTTCCGAGTCATTGACTTATTGATAAATCATTGACTCATTGACAACTTATTTGGTCATTGACGCCTTATTGGGTCATTGATGGTTCATTGACTCATAATTCATTGATTCATTTGCGAGTTATTGACTCATTTACGAGTCATTGACTTATTGATGAATCATTGACAACTTATTGGGTCATTGACGCCGTATTGAGTCGTTGTCGGTTCATTGACTCATAAATGAATTAATGACTTATTTGCGAATCATTGACTCATTTCCGAGTCATTGACTTATTGATGAATCATTGGCTCATTGACGCCTTATTGGGTCATTGACACCTAAATGGGTCATTGACCGTTCATTGACTCGTAATTGAGTCAATGACTCATTTGCGAGTCATTGACTACAAGTCATTGACTTATTGATGAACCATTGGGTCATTGACGCCTTATTGGGTCATTGACGCCTTATTGGATCATTGACGGTTCATTGACTCGTAAATGAGTCATTCAATGACTCATTTACGAGTCATTGACTTATTGATGAATCATTGGCTAATTGACAACTTATTGTGTCATTGACGCCTTATTGGGTCATTGTTCATTGACTCGTACATCACTCAATTACTCATTTACGAGTCATTGACTTATTGATGAATCATTGGCTCATTGACGCCTTATTGGGTCATTGACGCCTTATTGGGTCATTGACGGTTCATTTACTCATTTCTGAGTCATTGACTTATTGATGAATCATTGACGCCTTATTGGCTCTTTGACGGTTCATTAACTCATTTACGGGTCATTGACTTATTTACGAGTCATTGACTTACTGATGACTCATTGGCTCATTGACAACTTATTGGGTCATTGACGCCTAATTGGGTCATTGACGCCTAATTGGGTCATTGACCGTTCATTGACTCGTAATTGAGTCAATTACTCATTTGCGAGTCATTGACTCATTTACGAGTCATTGACTTATTGATGAATCATAGGCTCATTGACGCCTTATTGGGTCATTGAAGGTTCATTGACTCGTAATTGAGTCATTGACTCATTTGCGAGTCATTGACTCAATTGCGAGTCATTGACTCATTTACGAGTCATTGACTTATTGATGAATCATTGGCTCATTGACAATTTATTGGGTCATTGACGCCGTATTGGGTCATTGACGGTTCATTGACTCATTTCCGAGTTATTGACTCATTTCCGAGTTATTGACTTATTGATGAATCATTGGCTCATTAACAACTTATTTGGTCATTGACGTCAGATTGGGTCATTGACGGTTCATTGACTCGTAATTGAGTCAATGACTTATTTGCGGGGCATTGACTCATTTACGAGTCATTGACTTATTGATGACTCAGTGGCTCATTGACAACTTATTGGGTCATTGACGCCTAATTGGGTCATTGACCGTTCATTGACTCGTAATTGAGTCAATGACTCATTTGCGACTCATTTACGTGTCATTGACTCATTTACGAGTCATTTTCTCATTGAAGACTTATTGGGTCATTGACGCCTTATTGGGTCATTGACGGTTCATTGACTTGTAAATGAGTCAATTACTCATTTGCGAGTCATTGGATCATTTACGAGTCATTGACTTATTGATGTTTCATTGGCTCATTGACGCCTTTTTAGGTCATTGTCGCCCTATTGGGTCATTGACGGTTCATTGACTAATAAATGAGTCAATGACCCATTTGTGAGTCATTGACTCATTTACGAGTCATTGGCTCATTGTAGACTTATTGGGTCATTGACGCCTTGTTGGGTCATTGAAGGTTCATTGACTCGTAAAGGAGTTAATTACTCATTTGCGAGTCATTGGAACATTTATGAGTCATTGACTTATTGATGACTCATTGGATCAATAAAGACTTATTGGGTCATTGACGCCTTATTGGGTCATTGACGACTTATTAGGTCATTGATGCCTTATTGAGTCATTGACGGTTCATTGACTCGTAAATGAGTCAATGATACATTTGTGAGTCATTGACTCATTTACGAGTTATTGGCTTATTGAAGACTTATTGGGTCATTGACGGTTGATTGACTCGTAAATGAGTCAATTACTCATTAGTGGGTGATTGAATCATTTACGAGTCATTGACTTATTGAAGTTTCATTGGCTCATTGATGCCTTATTAGGTCATTGTCGCCTTATTGGGTCATTGACGGTTCATTGACTAATAAATGAGTCAATGATTCAATTGTGATACATTGACTCATGTACGAGTCATTGGCTCATTGAAGACTTATTGGGTCATTGACGGTTCATTGACTCGTAAATGAGTCAATTACTCATTTGCGAGTCATTGGAACATTTATGAATCATTGACTTATTGATGACTCATTGGATCAATGAAGATTTAGTGGGTCATTGACGCCTTATTTGGGTCATTGACGACTTATTGGGTCATTGACGACTTATTAGGTCATTGACGCCTAATTGACTCGTTTACGAGTGATTGAATCATTTACGAGTCATTGACTTATTGATTACTCATTAGCTCATTGACGCATTATTAGGTCATTGACGCCTTATTGGGTCATTGACGGTTCATTAACTTGTAAATGAGTCATTGACTCATTTGCAAGTTGATGACTCTTTTACGAGTTATTCATTGACAACTTATTGGGTCAATGACGATTGATTGGGTCATTGACGTCTTAATCGGTCATTGACGCCTTATCGGGTCATTGACGCCTTATTGGGTCATTGACGCCTTATTGGGTCATTGACGGTTGATTGACTCGTGAATGAGTCAATGACTCATTTGTGAGTCATTGACTCATTTACAAGTCATTGACTCATCGACGTCTTATTGGGTCATTGACGCCTTATTGGGTCATTGACGGTTCATTGACTCATTTGTGAGTTATTGACTCATTCACGAGTCATTGACTCATTGACGACTCATTGGTGTATTGACGACTTAATGGATCATTGACGACTTATTAGGTCATTGACGCCTTATTGGGTCATTGACGGTTCATTGACTCGTAAATGAGTAAATGACTCATTTGCGAGTCATTGAATCATTTACGAGTCATTGACTTATTGATGACTTATTGATGACTCATTGGCTCATTGACGACTTATTGGGTCATTGACGTGACGGTTCATTGACTCGTAAATGAATCAATGACTCATTCGTGAATCATTGACTCATTTACGCGTCATTGGCTCATTGAAGACTTATTGGGTCATTGACGGTTCATTGACTCGTAAATGAGTCAATTACTCATTTGCGAGTCATTGGATCATTTACGAGTCATTGACTTATTGATGACTCATTGGCTCAATGAAGACTTATTGGGTCATTGACGCCTTATCGGGTCATTGACGGTTCATTGACTCGTAAATGAATAAATTACTCATTTGCGATTCATTGGATCATTTACGAGTCATTGACTTATTGATGACTCATGGGCTCAATGAAGACTTATTGGGTGATTGACGCCTTATTGGGTCATTGACTCATTGACGACTCATTGGTGTATTGACGACTTATTGGATCATTGACGACTTATTAGGTCATTGACGCCTAATTGTGTCATTGACGGTTCATTGACTCGTAAATGAATCAATGACTCATTTACGAGTGATTGAATCATTTACGAGTCATTGACTTATTGATGTTTCATTGGCTCACTGACGCCTTATTAGGTTATTGACGCCTTATTGGGTCATTGACGGTTTATTGATTACTAAATGTGTCAATGATTCATTTGTGAGTCATTGACTCATTTACGAGTCATTGGCTCATTGAAGACTTATTGGGTCATTGACGCCTTATTTGGTCATGTACGGTTCATTGACTC
The DNA here is from genome assembly GCA_035610835.1 of Ophiura sarsii. Classification (NCBI taxonomy): domain Eukaryota; kingdom Metazoa; phylum Echinodermata; class Ophiuroidea; order Amphilepidida; family Ophiuridae; genus Ophiura; species Ophiura sarsii. Next base: position 1,377,617 of record CM069447.1, read on the forward strand.
GTAAATGAGTCAATTACTCATTTGCGAGTCATTGGATCATTTACGAGTCATTGACTTATTGATGACTCATTGGCTCAATGAAGACTTATTGGGTCATTGACGCCTTATCGGGTCATTGACGGTTCATTGACTCGTAAATGAATAAATTACTCATTTGCGAGTCATTGGATCATTTACGAGTCATTGACTTATTGATGACTCATGGGCTCAATGAAGACTTATTGGGTGATTGACGCCTTATTGCGTCATTGACGCCTTATTGGGTCATTGACTCATTGACGACTCATTGGTGTATTGACGACTTATTGGATCATTGACGACTTATTAGGTCATTGACGCCTAATTGGGTCATTGACGGTTCATTGACTCGTAAATGAATCAATGACTCATTTACGAGTGATTGAATCATTTACGAGTCATTGACTTATTGATGTTTCATTGGCTCACTGACGCCTTATTAGGTTATTGACGCCTTATTGGGTCATTGACGGTTTATTGATTACTAAATGTGTCAATGATTCATTTGTGAGTCATTGACTCATTTACGAGTCATTGGCTCATTGAAAACTTATTGGGTCATTGACGCCTTATTTGGTCATGTACGGTTCATTGACTCGTAAATGAGTCAATTACTTATTTGCGAGTCATTGGAACATTTATGAGTCATTGACTTGATGATTCATTGGCTCAATGAAGACTTATTGGGTCATTGACGCCTTATTGGGTCATTGACGACTTATTAGGTCATTGACGCCTTATTGGGTCATTGACGGTTCATTGACTCGTAAATGAATCAATGACTCATTTGTCAGCCATTGACACATTTACGTGTCATTGGCTCATTGAAGGCTTATTGGGTCATTGACGCCTTATTGGGTCATTGACGGTTCATTGATTCGTAAATGAGTCATTGACTCATTTGCAAGTTATTGACTCTTTTACGACTTACTCATTTACAACTTCTTGGGTAATTGACGATTGATTGGGTCATTGACGCCTTAATCTGTAATTGACGCCTTATTGGGTCATTGACGCCTTATTGGGTCATTGACGGTTGATTGACTCGTAAATGAGACAATGACTCATTTGTGCATTGACTCATTTACAAGTCATTAACTCATCGACGACTTATTGGGTCATTGACGCCTTATTGGGTCATTGACGGTTCATTGACTCGTAAATGAGTCAATGACTCATTTGTGAGTCATTGACGAGTCATTGACTGATTGACGACCTATTTCATTGATGCCTTATTGGGTCATTGAAGGTTCATTGACTCGTAAATGAGTCATGACTCATTTTTGAGTTATTGATTCATTTACGAGTCATCGACTCATTGACGACTCATTGGTGTATTGACGCCTGATTGGATCATTGACGACTTATTAGGTCATTGACGCCTTATTGGGTCATTGACGGTTCATTGACTCGTAAATGAGTCAATGACTCATTTTTGAGTTATTGACTTATTTACGAGTCATCGACTCATTTATTAGTCATCGACTCATTTACGAGTCATCGACTCATTGACGACTCATTGGTGTATTGACGCCTTATTGGATCATTGACGACTTATTAGGTCATTGACGCCTTATTGGGTCATTGACGGTTCATTGACTCGTAAATGAGTCATTGACTCATTTGCAAGTGATTGACTAATTTAAGAGTTACTCATTGACACTTTATTGGGTCATTGACGATTTATTGGGTTATTGACGCCTTAATTGGTCATTGACGCCTTATTGGGTCATTGACGGTTGATTGACTCGTAAATGAGTCAATGACTCATTTGTGAGTCATTAACTTATTAACAAGTCATTGACTTATCGACGACTTATTGGGTCATTGACGGTTCATTGACTCTTAAATGAATCAATGACTCATTTGTGAGTCATTGGCTCATTTACGACTCATTGGTGTATTGACGACTCATTGGATCATTGACGACTTATTAGGTCATTGACGCCTTATTGGGTCATTGACGGTTCATTGACTCGTAAATGAGTCAATGACTCATTTGCGAGTCATTGACTCATTTACGAGTCATTGACTTATTGACGACTCATTGACGTCTTATTAGGTCATTGGCGCCTTATTGTGTCATTGACGGTTCATTGACTCGTAAATGAGTCAATGACTCATTTGTGAGTCATTGACTCATGTACTAGTTTTTGGCTCATTGAAGACTTATTGGGTCATTGACGCCTTATTGGGTCATTGACGGTTCATTGACTCGTTAATGAGTCAACGACTCATTTGCGAGTCATTAGATCATTTACGAGTCATTGACTTATTGATGACTCAATGGCTAGATGAAGACTTATTGGGTCATTGAATTTGTGAAGTTTGTGAAGATTTTTACGGTTACAAAACTTACCGTTAGTTAACGTTATCTGGCTGTTTGTACTGGGCTAACTAAGTTCCCGAGTAGAAACATGCTCATATAGACTTTCGTTGAATGTAGCCCATTGACTGTTAGACAATCTGATGTAAAAATGTGTAAAATGGGAAAAATGAAAACCATGCAGTCAGCTGCCAACGTTAATTGAGTTTATTGTTGACGACGCAATTTTGTTTGCTTTGTAGAGGGTGTCAATCTTGTGCAATTCATGTCAAAATGTCCACCTTATGGGGGAATCACATGTATCCGTGTGAGCTGGGCGGCCCCTTACCGTGCGAAAAATGGATGCAGACGGCGGCACACACGGTAGGCCGTTTCCCGTCCGTTGAACACGTTCAGGGGACTTTGCCGGCCACCGGAGTTTTGAACATGCTCAAAACTCCTGGCGGGTGAGTAAAAGCGGCGGCGAACGATGAGAGCCCGGTATGAAGACGGTTTAAGGAAGGCGCACCCGTTTCGCGCCCGTTTCGCGCCCATTCGCAGGGCGGTGATGGACGGTGGTGAACGTCGACCATCTTAGCGACGGGCTGCGAATGGCCGTATGCAGCCTGATAACCGTTGACATTTTTTACTGATTGTTTGGACTCTTTGATTTTCTATTAGACGGTATTAGGTGGCCGCCTACCATTACCGCTCTGCGAACGGGCGCGAAACGGGTGATGACGTTATCAAGGCGGTTCGGTCGGTACCCAAGCGTTTCGGCTGGTGAGGACCTGGTGAGGAGGTGGTATGAGCCCGGTTCCAGGCCGATAAGGACCCGGTATATAACAGTATGAACCCGGTGACAAAACAAAAATCAATGCGGCCGTTGACATTTTTTGTTGATTGTTCACCGTGTTGGACTCTGTTGTTTTTCTATAAGACGGTAAGGGGCCGCCCAGCTCACACGGATACATGTGATTCCCCCATTATACAATGCCAACAAAAAACCCATTTAAATCAAGTTTAACGTCTTGGGACTGAGCTTCACGAAGGGGACAAATAAAATGTGTGGTGGTTTAGGAAAACCCGTCGGAAGTCGCTAGTGTTAATAATGAGATATCTTGGTCATACCAAAATATTCATTACAATTGAGTTCCAAGTCAATTTTCCAACTTTGGTCCCAAGATAGAGATTATACCTTGAACTTTAGTCTCCAGGAGTTTTTATGCAACATTCCAGATGTTAAGTTTATTTTAGTACTTTTCTGAACCTTGTTTATCAAATTTTATGTGTAAAATGCTATGTTTACGTAAAATTACATTGTTACCATGGTAACCACTTGTGAATTTCGACAATGCATTGTAAAGATTTTGAAAGTGAAGAACTTACAATTGTTAATAATATCGCAAAAAACTAGGTTCATATCAAAAGTCCTTTTCATATGACAAGCTATTCTGTGTGATATAACAATGTAGTTTTATTATTATTAGAGCATTTAAAAGATTTTGCGTACACCTTTGAATTGTCAGTTTCAATTTTTAGTGTTGCGTTTAAACTTGCCGACTTTAAAATACTATAACTGTAGTTCTAGATGGAATTTCTGAAAAATTTAAACAGTCCTATACTCAGTAGAGTATGAAGCTCTCTGCCAAAGAAAAAATCCAAGTTGCTAGAAAATTACCATGTGAAGGGTTTTCCCATGCCACCACACAAATATTACTCAATTATTTGATATGCTAAAGTTATGTTTGCAGGCACTTTTTGCTTGAAAAGGCTATTTTGGCCAAAGACATTTGTGTATGTCTTGTGCATCCGTTCATTCCTCCTGAGGGGAAAACATCTCATGTCTTTGAAAGAAAGCATTGATAAAATAAAGCCAAGTTGACTGTCTTTAAAAATTAAGAGTTCTTTCTGGGTTGCCATTGATTCGAAGGTCTTATGGGGCAATCACATGTATCCGTGTAAGCTGAGCGGCCCCTTACCGTGTGAAAAATGGGTGCGGACGGCGGCACACACGGTGGGCCGTTTCCCATCCGTTGAACACGTTCAGGGGACTTTGCCGGCCACCGGAGATTTGAACATGCTCAAAACTCCTGGCGGGTGAGTAAAAGCGGCGGCGAACGATAGGAGCCCAGTATGAAGACGGTATAAGGACGGCGCACCAGTTCGCACCCGTTTCACACACGTTTCGCACCATCTTAGCGACGCGGGCTGCGAATGGCCGCATTCAGCCTGGTAACCGTTCGCGGAACGGACTCTCAGCAGGCATGTTGCAACTCTCTAAATGTAAAAGAGCTAAAACTCACTCTTTCGAGAGCTTTAGGAGGGACAGCTCTTTTTTTGGAACAACAAAAATCAATGAGCCCGTTGGCATTTTTACTGATTGTTTGGACCCTGTTGTTTTTCTATTTGACGGTAAGGTGGCCGCCTACCATTACCGCCCTGCAAATGGGCGCGAAACGGGTGCGCCGTCTGTATACCGTCCTCAAACTGGGCTCTCACCGTTTGCCGCCGCTTTTACTCCCCCAGCAAGAGTTTTGAGAATGGTCAAACTTCCTGCCTGGCGCGGATGGCAGGCAATGTCCCCGGCAACGTGTTCAACAGATGGGAAACGGCCCACCGTGTGACATCACCGTGTGCCACCATCTGCACCAATTTATTTGTCACACGGTAATGAGCCGGCCAGCTCACACGGATACAGGCTGTCCCAAAATGATTAGTACCCATCGATGCCCAAAGTTCAATCATTTTTATCATCATCAAAATCGATGGGATTAGGTTCGTTTTTTTACATCATCTTTGTCATACTGTGGTATTTTATTAGAATTTTAGATCATGAATATCGGATTTATTAAACTCAAGATATACTCCATTATGTAAAACATGGTGATTTCACCTTTTTGGCAAAGTGCTAAAAAAATGTGTGTGCTATTACAGTTTGTTTAAAAGAAACTTGAGTATTCTCATAATCTCTTGTCTACTCACTATAATCTTGTGTGTCTTTCTGTTGTAACTGTTATTGGCTATGGGTGTTCAAATCATTTCTAATAACTCTCCTTAATTCAAAATAACGGGTAAAAGAAGTTTGTCACACTTGAGTGACCCCATGCATTGTTTTATTCGACGAGTGTTTAGGGAGCGGGCATTATTTACGCCAGGGGGGGGAATGGAGGAGTTAAGGGGGGAACGCGAAAAAAAATCTATACAGACAGGGGGGAACGCGAATATTTAAAAATCAACTGAGGGGGGAACGCGAATTTTTTTTTTTACACGTGTGGGGAAAAAAATAATAAGGGGTAGATGGAGGGGGGAACATCAACTTTTTTACCTGATGGATGGGGGGAACCTGAAATTTTTTCGGAAGACAAAAGGGGGAACATGAAAAAATGTGGGGAAAATAGATGGAAATCCTCCATTCCCCCCCCTGGCGTAAATAGTGACCGCTCCCTTAGGGACTTATAAATGAAGTGGTGTTTGGTGAATCACCAGTGCAGTGGCTTAGATTTCATTTTCACATTGGAGAATGGATTTCGTGAAGTGAATGGACTTTATTATTTTTAGCAAGTTTGTAGGAAATTGCAACCCCAATATGAAACAGAAATCTAAGCCACTGCTAATTACCCATGACTACGTCTTTACCTGTTTAAATGTCCCTCAAGTTTAGCCTCAAAACTAGCTCATTATAGAAACAAAGCTCGGGGTCGCTCATGCGTGACGATCCATTTTTACCCTTCAAATTGAATCCAAATGAAGAAGTATTAATGGTTTGAACAACAATATGATACAACAGCAGTTTAAAATAGAAAGGAACCACAGATAAGTAGCAGACAAGAGATTAAGAGAATGTATCAGTGTCTTTCAAACAAGCTGTTTAAAACACATTTTTTTGCACTTTGCCAAAAAGGTGAAATCACCATGTTTTACATAATGGAGTATATCTTGAGTTTAATAAATCCAATATTCATGATCTAAAATTCTAATAAAATACTACAGTATGATAAAGATGATGTAAAAAACCCGGACCTAAACCTATCGATTTTGATGATGATAAAAATGATTGAACTTTGGGCATCGATGGGTACTAATTATTTTGGGACAGCCTGTACATGTGAGTACAACAATGTATTTACAGAGATTCCCGGAATGTGAGCGAAGCGGCGAGCTTGAGCGCTTAGCTTATACAGGGCAGTTTGATGACGTTATCAAGGCGGTTCGGTCGGTGAGGACCTGGTGAGGAGGTGGTATGAGCCTGGTTCCAGGCCGATAAGGACCCGGTATAGAACAGTATGAACCCGGTGACAAAAAAAGAAATCAATGCGGCCGTTGACATGTTTTGCTGATTGTTCACCGTGTTGGACTCTCTTGTTTTTCTATGGGCCGCCCAGCTCACACGGATACATGTGATTGCCCCATTACTCATTACTATTTTTAATATGACCGCACCCCAGTTTGCATATGTGTACAGCCGCAGCAAAAGGGTGTAGTTGTCTCTCAAACAAACAGTTGACATCTTAATACCAACAAAAAGAGCTTGTTGAAGGCTTCAAAATGACACCTTTGTGGTTAAGATTGGATACTGCTTCTGATTTTATGAAGACAAATTAATATAATATTTTTCTTTATTTTCTTTATTTTCTTTGTTTTTCCATGTCTAATTCCATTAATATCTCAAAATGCATTTTACCGACAACTGCACCCTTTTGCTCTGTATCTAATATACAAAAAGGAATATTATTTGAATAAGCACAAAGCATACTTTCTATTCCTACACCAATAAAATGTCTTCACACAACCCAACGATAAATATTTATAAAACTAATCGTTTGATGATTGTGATTTTACAGCAGTTTACATGACAATTATGGTAATGATGGACCTGATACTGAGCAGTAAGTTAATATACCGTTTTTCTTTTGTATCTTTTTTCTTCTTTTCTTTTTTCTATTGATTTTTAAAATTGATTTGTATCATTTTGTTTCTTTTTATCATTTTTGTGCCTGTTTTAATTGTTTATTGTATTGCCCGAGAGAAACGGGGAGAGCCCAATATTTTTCAGTGTGTAGGGGTGTGGGTGGGGGTGGTAGGCCTCTAATCAAGAAATGAAAATAAATGAAAAGGGCAAGTAATTTAAGGCAATTTTACTGATAACTGCACCCTTTTGCAGCGACAGTACACATATATATATCTTCGCTAAAGTAATTGAATTTCTTGGCATGAAGCTGAGAATTTTGTGTTTACTGCTGCCACCCTCATGCTCCACACCCGCTGGTCACAAGACATCTGCCACCCTCATGCCCCACACCCGCTGGTCACACGACATATGCCACCCTCATACCCCACACCCGCTGGTCACAAGACATCTGCCACCCTCATGTGCCACACCTGCTGGTCACAAGACATCTGCCACCCTCATGCCCCACACCCGCTGGTCACAAGACATCTGCCACCCTCATGCCCAAACACCTGCTGGTCACAAGACATGCCCCACACCCGCTGGTCACAAGACATCTGCCACCCTCATGCGCCACACCCGCTGGTCACAAGACATCTGCCACCCTCATGCCCCACACCCGCTGGTCACAAGACATCTGCCACCCTCATGCCCCACACCTGCTGGTCACAAGACATCTGCCACCCTCATGCCCCACACCCGCTGGTCACAAGACATCTGCCACCCTCATGCCCAAACACCTGCTGGTCACAAGACATCTGCCACCCTCATGCCCAACATCCGCTGGTCACAAGACATCTGCAACCCTCATGCCCAACAAACGCTGGTCACAAGACATCTGCCACCCTCATGCCCCACACCCGCTGGTCACAAGACATCTGCCACCCTCATGCCCAACACCCGCTGGTCACAAGACATATGCCACCCTCATGCCCCACACCCGCTGGTCACAAGACATCTGCCACCCTCATGCCCAACACCCGCTGGTCACAAGACATCTGCCACCCTCATGCCCCCACACCCGCTGGTCACAAGACATCTGCCACCCTCATGCCCCAACACCCGCTGGTCACAAGACAAAAGCAACTGGTTCATGGATGATTCAAAGACAACTTGGTTATTTTCACAGTTTATCAATACAGATAATAATTTATTTTATTTTATTTACAAATCTTGCAGGTTCTGTGAACAATGCTTTTCTAATAGACAAACTCTACAACAGTCTCTGTAGCAAACTCTACAACAGTCTCTGTAGCAGTAACTCTATGGTAACAATGAGAAGAACAAATATATATTACAAATACTGTGATCATTGTGCCCGTCATTATGCTAAAGAGTTCGAAGCAAACATGCTACCATTGTATATAGGTACACTAACACGAATCAATGGAATTATATAGAAACTGTACTTATTATTTCTTTAAAGTATGATAAAAGAACAGTCTCTTAGCAGTAACGATAGCAAAATAATTATAATTGGCAATTATGATAATGAGATTGTGTGTCTGCAATGAGCCAAGAGTAATCAATGATAGAAAAGTCTCTTCTTTAATACTTTCCACGCAACAGGTGTCTGCAGACGACATTACAAAATTTCACAAAATGTTTCAAAAATGTCAAATGTGTTTTACAAAATATAAAACAGATTTTTCAGAAACCTTTCTCAACTTTAAAGGTCTATCTCAAGAATTACTGAACCAATACTAGGCATATTTGTACTTATTTCAATGCATTTCTCATAGTGATTTCAAATATGGCAATGAAATTCAACAATTTTGACATCTTTGAAACTTTTGTGAAATTTTGGAATGTTGTCTGCAGACGCCTGCTGCGTGGAATGTTGGAGACTGAAAACTATTTCAGCTGATTTGTTACAGACTGTGCACAGAGACTTACAGATCAAATGTTCCACACAACTGTGCACAGAGACTTACAGATCAAATGTTCCACACAACTTTGAAGCTGCAAAAAGATTTTGCTTTGTTGTAGTATATTCTTTCCATTTCATCACACTATGTATACAAAAAATGAGTTGCATTTGTTTAATTTGAAAAATATGTGACCAGTCGCGCCAAAAAGGACATGTTGTCGGCAAACACAGTTTTGAGATAGAGGCCAATATATTTGGTGAAATATAAAGAAAATAATAGAAAAAGTATGCTTCTTCAACTCATATCTTGTGATTAAAAAGCCCGATCACCTTCAACATGGTATCATTTTCAAGCTTAAAATGTACTGTTTCAAGTCATGACAATAACTCAGAATTGACTCATGCCACCAACATGTCCATTTTGACGTGAAGGTCACATATTTGCAGCAGTGTCAACCAATACAAGTTTGATGTGAAGGTCACATATTTGCAGCAGTGTCAACCAATACAAGTTCAGAACTAAATTCCTCATGTCTGTCACTCTGTGAGTACAAAGGTCAATAGGTCATTCAAAAGTTCAACAAACATTTACCCGTTCAGTAATCATTGTAGAGCAGCTATACAGTTTGTGATGACATTGTCACATCTTTGTTCAGGAGCACTACCTGCTTTCTTACAGTGTCTCTGATTGGCTCCTTACAGGATATAATGTGATATACCCCTGTAAGTAACCAATCAAAAAAGTGCTTTTCTATCTCTTTATCAACCATACCACCATTCTTACTGTATCTCTGATTGGCTAAATGTATGGTATAACACTCTTTGTAACCAATCAAAATTGTACTTAGATGCCAATAGGCAGGTAGTACTCAGATCTTTGCGACATGTGCCAATTACCATCATAATATGTAAACTTTGACTCTCTTTTGGAAGTTAATGACTCTATATCAGCTGTTTGGAGGGTGATGTGGAAAGTCATAACATTTCATTTTGATGGCCAAGGAATTTCCGAGGTCTGAAGTTAATGTTATGAATTTTCACAGGTCCCGGTAAATTAACTGATCAAAGTCGTTGTCCTTAGGCCAAAAAAAAAAATTGTTATGTTGTCCTCGACCGCCCGCTCGTCATTTTAGGGCCGCTCCGATTTTTATTTTATTTTCAGCTTTTTTTTTTTTTTAAATCGTTGTGGTTTTTTTAAAAATCGTATTTTTGTTAAAAAAAAATCAGATTTTTTTTTCTTTTTCAGATTTTTTTTCCAGATTTTTCAGATTTTTTTCCCAGATTTTTTTCAGATTTTTTTAAAAACAGTTTAAATGGCATTAATATTAAATTAAGTGTTTATAACATATATGTGCGGCTTTTAGAGTGATTTTAACTTCTTGTTGGCTGAACTTTGAGCTTCTGCTGGTAAAAGAAAATTAAAAAAAAAGAATTTAAAAAAAAAAAAAAATCCGCCCGCCCGCCCCTCCTCTCTGAAAGCTGTCGAGGACAACATAACAATTTTTTTTTTTGGCCTTATTCATAAATGTACATGTAATGCATTGAATCCTGTTTTTGGAAGAATGACAAAAACATGTAATTTGCTTCAAAACATCACAACATTATCATTGTGTTTATGACACTGTCCTGTGATTAATCACCAAGAATACCAGATATTTCCTGGTGAGTGTGTATCAATGAGTCGTATTTGACACAAATACCGACTCAAGACAACGACTTCACTATTGCTATTATACCACTATATAGAGTTTCACAAACATTTCTATAAAAGTAAGCTTTCAACACAAGATAGCAGCAAATCGAGTACAATGTTTTACTTAAGAATATTTACAAAACATTGCGCATTGGTACTTTTTTCTTAAAGACCTTTTAACCTCACTTTCTGTAGCCACACACCCCAATCCAAAAACAAAAATCAAAATCAAAATAAGACATTAACATATAATAATAAAATAAAACTAATATCCAGGATGTGTTACTTGGGCTGTGTACAAATCCTAATTTCACCACCATCCAGGATGTGTTACTTGGGCTGTGTACAAATCCTAATTTCACCACCATCCAGGATGTGTTACTTGGGCTGTGTACAAATCCTAATTTCACCACCATCCAGGATGTGTTACTTGGGCTGTGTACAAATCCTAATTTCACCACCATCCAGGATGTGTTACTTGGGCTGTGTACAAATCCTCATTTCACTACCTGCCTATAACAACATTTATGATTGGTTAATTTCAAGATTTACTCATTTGAATCACCAATTAAAAGACGGCTTCTAAAATATTTTACTCCAAATTTGTACTGGGATACAATTATTCTAACAGTGTCTCTGATTGGTGCAATAAATAATGTATCCATCTTTCTGACCAATCAGCAGGTAACTCAAGGGAATAAAATATTTTGTCTGCAGTTTTTTTCACCCCTTTTTAATATTCATATGTTAACAATCTTGAAAAACCTTATTTATCAGTCCTTTTGATAAGCTACTACAGATCACATGACAATTATTCAAACTGGGGGACAACCAAACAATGATTTACACGAACCAATACACAATACACAAATATATATCAAATATGCGGAGTAAAATTGAAATGGGTAATTCATTTTGTATTGTTTTTATATATGACCCATCAATGATTTACATGAACCAATACACAATACAGAAATATATATCAAATATGCGGAGTAAAATTGAAATGGGTAATTCATTTTGTAATGTTTTTATATATGACCCATCATATAGAAATAAACCAGTTGTCTCCAGATATGAAAATTGAGATTTGAAATTCAAGTTAAAGAACTATTTGTTAGCTTTATAATGACGCCTAATTTATCAAAATTTAACATGCAACACAGGTTTTATGCAACTCAGAAGGTCTTATTTTCTTTATTTTTCTCTCAACTTCTTTTGTTATTATCTGCAGATGAGCCTTGCTGACAACTGGTCAGTTTCCATGTGATGGGTCATATTTGATATAAGGCCAAACAAAAACAAAAAGTTTGTCTCAAAGCTTGCGAAGGCTTCAAAATCGGGCGACGCGCGCTGTTTTTTGTCTTCCTTTTCTTTTTTTTTTACATTTTATTTATTTGTGTGGCAATTTTTACTCTTACTATTTGCAACCGTTGACACTTTCTGATATTTGTTTTTTCTATTTGAAATGAATATTGTGATGTAGTTGTGTATAAGAACAATTGTGCAGCGTTTTTTGAAGAACCGAGTCATGTAAAAGTTTGAGAAAAGGAAAATCTGCTGATATTTTTAATAAAAACTCGAAATAAAAATTTGTAGGGAAAAAAAAAATTGATTTGACAATTTTCTGCATTTCAGACGCGGTATTTTGGCATTTCAAAACCAATGCGCGCGCAAGCTTTGAGACGAACCTTTTATTTTGTTTGGCCTAAAGTGACTATTTTATAGATGAACTTAACACTTTCCACGCGGCAGGCAGCTGCAGACGATGTTCCAAAATTTCACAAAATGTTTCAAAAATGTCAAAATTACTGTATTTCATTACCATATTTGGAATCACCATGAGAAATGCATTGAAATAAGTACAAACATGCCTAGTGTTTGGTCAGTAATCTTTTTTGAGATAGACTTTGAAAATTATGAAAGGTTTCTGAAAAATCTGTTTTGTGTATGGTAAAAATAATAGCCGCGTGGAAAGCATTAAAATCAAAGAGGAATGGTAACATTACATGCTGCCTATGTGCCTTAAAGGCATATTATGTGATCTTTTCCAGGGGGCGTCCGCTACCCATGACTTTTTTTTAAAGTAGATTTTCTTGCAGATTTACATTTCTGATCATAAATCATGAATATATTCTGAGTTACAGAGCGATACGATTCCTAATTACTTCAAAATCATGGTTTTTAGTGTGAAAATAGATTGTTCGCTAGTTATGATCAGAAATGTAAATCTGCAAGAAAATCTACTTTAAAAAAAAATCAAGCATAGAGGGCGCCCCCTGAAAAAGATCACATAATATGCCTTTAAATGAGGAAGCTCAGACATAACTTCATTTTATACTTTTGCAGAAGTTGGTGTTTGAAAAGCATTATAGGGGTAATTTTACTGAGTACAAAAAAGGACTATCTACTGCCCCAATATTTAACAGTTTGTAAATTACAAAATGGTAAATGATCAATAAACATATTTGGTGGAGTAGCATCACCATAATCTATTACACCTGTTGGTATATTATGTCATTTAACATACACACTATGAACTGTGGCCCTATGAATGAGGCTATTTTAGTCAATACTAGACTTGATCTTTCATGTCTTCCTTATTTTACACACAGCCCTTGCGAGGGTGCTCAAATGAGAAGACTGGACAAATACAGTTCCAAAAGTGTGTCCTGATAAACTGCTGACCATACATGAGCTTATGCGACCATCACGCCACAAGTTTCATGCGGCGTTGTACACCCGTGACACGGTAGGGCACACAATTTGCGCGGCGTGTTGATCGTTTGACGCACTAGCTTTGAATTGGACCAAAGGGGTGGTATTTCTGTTGTTGCTTTGTACAAAAGCTTGTACTCGGTATTGGTTTGCATATTCATATACTAAATACTTATGGAATTCCATGAGTAAAATGCACACTTTTTCGCCTTGTTCTTTTCCCAGTCCCTCTTTTTGGTCCCCCATTTTTAAATATGGCGGCCATATTGAGGGACACAGTAAAATAGTAAAATACACACCCTATATTCAAGTGTCATATTAATCAAAGAAAGAAAGAACTCTCTCTCTCGACAAAAATGAAATAAAGAAAGAAACAAAAATAAAATAAAATAAAACATATTTACAATAAGAATATGTACTGATCTATGATTGATTAAATGAAAATTATAAAAAATATTAAATAAAATACATCATAATTCAAATATCCCAGCACTTCCCCCCCCCCCCCATATAGTCCATACTGCAAAACTTTCCATCCAGTACTTACCACCTTATTACACAAAACATATCAATATTTATGAGGCATGATGAATATTTATGAGGCTTGATGAATATTTATGAGGCATGATGAATACAGTTGCTTTTCCAAGAGAAAAATCAAATAATTGTGGGCATGTCATCTTAAATGTACTGCTCATTGCAGTAGCTGTCAGAGATTTAACACTTTCCACATGGAAGTCGTCTGCAGACGACAGTTCCAAAATGTCACAAAATGTTTCAAAAATCTCAACCTTATTGAACGTCATTCCAGCATGAGAGAAATGAATTAAAATAAGTACAAACATGCCTAGTGTTGGTTCAGTAATTCTTGAGATAGACTTTGAAAGTTGGGAAAGATTTCTGACAAATCAGTTTTGTATATGTGATGCAGCACATTAAAAGAAGGATCGGGACTTTGCAGGTGAAGTAAATTTTGAGTTTATTATATGTGCTTTCAAAGCATTTTTTAAGCTTTAAAATGACACCAAATTGATCACATATGGTAAAACAAATAGCCGCGTGGAAAGTGTTAAACATGAGATTCTGCACCAAATAATCCATAGAAACCCATCTGGACATTGTATAAAGTTGAATTGGTTTTTGTAAACGTCATACAGTCTAAGCTTGGTTATTTTCATCCAGATATTTCACCACAGATCCCATATATGTGCCATAAAAATGTAAACAATGTTTGACATATATGAGGGGTCATTCTTAAATAATATTCATACCACAAAACACTCTCATCAATGTTAATTGATTACTAAATAGAGCGCAGCTTTTCAGAGATTCGAACCAGTGCCAAGAATACACTGAAATACATGTCATGTAATATATTTAAGAGAGAACATGTAACTATTTTAATCTGTGCCATAAGAGATACATGTTACAATCTATTGCTAGAAACAATGACTCCACAATTGAAAACTATATATCACAGAATTTAAAACCCCCTGACAAGTAGGGTCTAGTACAGTTACCTACTCCTGACAAGTAAGGTCTAGTACAATTACCTACAGAGATGTAAACTTGTTTTATTACCATATACAATAAATGAATGTCATCATATTTGACATGTCTAGTTACATTCAACACTGGCTTTTAGAGATTGAAATCCATGCCATTGAATACACCAAAATACATGACCCGGGAGGGGGGATGGGGTACTCATTATTATTTTTGGTATCGGTGTGCCTCCAAGGATTTTGAACTATGATCGAAACATTTACCACATAATAATAATTTTGCCACCATATATTAACCACAACTAATGACCTTATAAGGCCTCATTGACGAATAATGAACCCCTAAATTTACCAGAAAAAAAATTGAAAAAAAATTAGGGGTAAGGGGTCATCCGTTTACCAGGCAGGTGAAAATGCGACTCTATTTGGCAGCACGTCTCCGTTACCCCAGATCCACTGAGGACCCCCCCCCCCCCGGTTCATGCCATGCTATCTTACTGAGATTGAACCATCTCACATTAGGATTGATATTGTTGAACACAATTTTGGCACAAGTTCTAACATCTAGGCCTAGCTGATACTCTTTACAGTTAGCAAATATGTGACCAGTCGCGTCAAAAAGGGCATGTTGTCGGCAAACACAGTTTTGAGATAGAGCCCAATATATTTGGTGAAATATAAAGAAAATAATAGACAAAAATGTGCTTCTTCAAATCATATCTTGTGATTACAAAGTCCAATTACCTTCAACATGGTTTCATTTCAAAGCTTAAAATGTGCTCTTTCAAGTCGCACCAATAACTCAAATTTGACTAGGCCCTCCAACATGTCCATTTTGATGTGACGGGTCACATATTTGATTAGCGGCTACCTTAGTGCCATACGATGCCTATAAGCACTGTTGACAGAATACTAAATTGGTTACCATGGTAACAACTAACAAACATTATTGGCAAAAGAGTTATAATATAGAATTTCTTTTAATATAATAGAATTATTTATGATTTCTATACTTTCAATTATAAAAATGATTATTTGCAATACTGATAAGTTAGATTGTTTGAAATTGGTGAAGAGCTCATGAACATGCTAACACTTACTGTATACAGAGGTATGGTCAATATTCAATAGCTAATCACAATTCATTACATTACATTACAATATATTTTCACCACTTACGTGAAACAGTATAATAGAGGCCAGGAAATATTTGTGTAGGAAAACATCTTGATGTCAACCATCACTACAGGTCTGTCACTAATTAACGCTTTCCACGCTGCAGGCGTCAGCAGACGACAGTTCCAAAATGTCACAAAATATTTCAAAAATATTAAAATTATTGAATTTCATCACCATATTTAAAATCACCATAAGAAATGCATTAAAATAAGTACAAACATGCCTCGTATTGGTTCAATAATTCTTGAAATAAGACTTTAAAAGTTGGAAAAGGTTTCTGAAAAATCTGTTTTGTATATGGTAAAATTAATAGGTGGGTGGAAAGTATTAACTTATAACATTTAATAGATCCTTTCATTCTTGAGGCTAAAATATGGCAGGTACATGACGAGTCAGAAAGAATGGGCACATTGTTTTCAAAAATGTAGGTATGCATATTCAAAACCAATAGTAGCGCTTTTACTCATAATTCCACAGTTCTATTCATTTCCAGTCATTTAAGATTTTGTATCCAACATTCATGTGCCTTTTCATGTTTTTCAATAGTTTCATTGATTGGAATCAGCCAACCATTTCATCCCACTGGGTTCTATTAACATGGTTGCAACATTATGACGCAATGCTCAAATTCAAAAATTCTTTTTTTTAATGACAGCCAGGTATGTTGTAAGCACTATCATTGGTTTAGAATATCCAGACCTGACATTTGTGTGGCACATTCGCGATAAAAGTGCCCATTCTTTCTGACACACACTGTATAATGGCAAATTCAAATGGCTCCACTATCTAAACATAGGTATTATATTAATTCCAAAATCAGACATTTTCACACAACAAATTCATTCTTCTTCTTCCTGAGATGACTCCTCTATGCGTCTGATGCAAACAATGTGTTGATAAAACCGCATCATTTGCATTCATCTTTGGCTTAAACATCACATGGATTCACAAATAAATAACTGTGACTTTATTCAATCATTACTCTTAAAGTCTCTTATCATACCAAGTGATAACTATATGGGTAACACATGGGTGCCATATCTTTACCACATGGGTATTACAATGTCTACTACATAGGTATCACATGGGTAACACATGTCTACCACATGACTACTACATAAGGTATCACATGGGTAACACATGTCTACCACATGACTACTACTTAGGTATTACATGGGTACCATAGGTATCATGTGGGTACCACATGACTACTACATAAGGTATCACATGGGTAACACATGTCTACCACATGACTACTACTTAGGTATTACATGGGTACCATAGGTATCATGTGGGTACCACATGACTACTACATAAGGTATCACATGGGTAACACGTGTCTACTCACATGGATACCACTGCTTTAATTCTACATGGTTACATACAGGGCTGGAACTCACAAAAATACCTGCCCGACAGAAATTCCAACAGCCAGTGTAACTCCCTCACACTGTGAGTTTGAAAAACTTTACTCTCCAGTTGGGCAGGTACTTATGTAGCTTCGCCCGCCCGATGCAAAAGATACCCGCTATGTGCAGGAGGGCGGGTGCTATTTCCATGCCTGGTTACATAATGGTGTTACATGAATATCCATGTGATAACCATGTGACAATCATGTGATACACATGTGACAATCATGTGATACAAATGTGACAATCATGTTACACCAATGTATACACCATTAAACTGAGTCAATAATTGAACTAAGACATGATTACTGAGTGCAATACATAAAGAATGACTGAATTAATTAATCTATATTACAATATTACTGTTTCCATCCTCCTCCTCTCTTTATAGTACAAACTATACACAAAAATACACATTTTACAATAATACAATCATGTATAAGCTCATACTTTCATATTTGCAACAATAATTCCGAGAAGGACATCAGTTATTTCATTTACATTACGATGGTTTAGTGAAACAAAGGCCTATCTGCAATGGCTGCCATTTGTAAGATGGTGTTTTCACAAGGGTACATCTTAAAGCACCCTTAATGTATAACATGTGGCAGCTATTGTAGATATTGCCTTTTCACATAACTCAGAATGTAAGTGTAAAAAGGTCCTATCTGCTATAGCTGCCATGTGTTACTTTTTGTTTATATCAAGAAGAAAGCTATATATTACCACATGTGGTTACCACATCTGGCAGCTAATGCCGATAGACCCTTGTTGCACTAAACCCTCGATTTGTCCAGACTTTCACATAGACTGCTACACATTTCATGTGTTTCTTTTCTTGAATTTTTTAAAGGTGGATGTTCTGATCATTTTAGCTTTTTTTTCGCATCAACATATTTTGATATCAGAAGAAACCCCAGATTTTTCTCACCATTTCTGTAAAATCTTTGGTGCAAGATATGTTCCATTTAGAAGTTATAGTCCAAAATGCAGTGAATTACTGCCAAGGGTGGTTAACCACCCGGCAAGTTTGTGTACTATTCAATTGGCAAATGTCCTGTCACCTTGTGCTTCTAAGAACCTTTGGAGTTATGCAACTCAAACTTTGGAATATGACTATTTTAAGATTAACCCTTCGTGTAGAATAGAAAACATCAAGTTCAAACTCGGTCCAGCAATCGGAACACCTACCTTTAAATTTGTGCAAATAATATCATAAAAGTACAAGCTTACACAGCAAATACAATAAAACCTTCTGTACATATAATATTTCTATGGTCAAGTATAAGTTAGATGGTTCTCTATCGCGGCCGCCTATGCTTGTTATATCTCTTTGGTGGATGATAAGGAACACCTGGTACCAGTGCTGGAATAAAAATAAATAAACATTTGTAATTTGATATTATGCAGCTTTCACTGGGTTTTTCCCTCTTACTGGACAATGAACTAAATTATGTTAATAGTTTAATGAGTTCGCTGTCAGACAATTAAGTAATTTATGTTAATAGTTTAACGAGTTTGTTGTCAGACAATTAGCTAATTTATGTAAATAGTTTAACGAGTTTGCTGTCAGACAATTAAGTAATTTAGGAAAATAGTTTAACAAGTTTGCTGTCAGACAACTGAGTAATTTATGTAAATAGTTTAATGAGTTCGCTGTCAGAATAAAGTTTTCAATTCAATTGATATCAAATCTGCCTATACCAATTATTATATAGGATTTACTTACCTTCTTCACAATAGCGCCCTCTAGTGTGTGCAGGACAGAAACAGCTACCATGCTCACAGCGTCCTCCATGTAAACACGTCCTACGACAACCTTTTTCTGAAAACAGACACAAACAATGACGGTATGGTATAAAGTAAGAAAATGAATTCAAATGCACAAAATAAACAATGAAACGTGAAGTATCATATATTTCAGGCTTGCAAAAACCATCCAGCACATATTATGTTTTATCATAACTTTCAAAACCGCACAATTTATTTTGGAATTTTGCTAATAATTCTGTGTAAACTTTAATTAAGTCTATACCTAAAGCAGACGACAAACAGCACCCACAGCACCACCAAAGATATGCTCACAGAAAAAGTTATGTAGCTTCCAATGGACAATCTGAGTGACACACCCCTGAACCAATAGCTTCCAATGGACAATCTGAGTGACACACCCCTGAACCAATAGCTTCCAATGGACAATTTGAGTGACACACCCCTGCACCAATAGCTTCCAATGGACAATTTGAGTGACACACCCCTGAACGAATAGCTTCCAATGGACAATCTGAGTGCCACACCCCTGAACCAATAGCTTCCAATGGACAATCTGAGTGACACACCCCTGAACCAATAGCTTCCAATGGACAATTAGAGTGACACACCCCTGAACCAATAGCTTCCAATGGACAATTTGAGTGACACACCCCTGAACCAATAGCTTCCAATGGACAATTTGAGTGACACACCCCTGAACCAATAGCTTCCAATGGACAATTAGAGTGACACACCCCTGAACCAATAGCTTCCAATGGACAATTTGAGTGACACACCCCTGAACCAATAGCTTCCAATGGACAATTTGAGTGACACACCCCTGAACCAATAGCTTCCAATGGACAATTAGAGTGACACACCCCTGAACCAATAGCTTCCAATGGACAATCTGAGTGACACACCCCTGAACCAATAGCTTCCAATTGACAATTTGAGTGACACACCCCTGAACCAATAGCTTCCAATGGACGATTTGAGTGACACACCCCTGAACCAATAGCTTCCAATGGACAATGTGAGTGACACACCCCTGAACCAATAGCGTCCAATGGACAATTTGAGTGACACACCCCTGAACCAATAGCTTCCAATGGACAATTTGAGTGACACACCCCTGAACCAATAGCGTCCAATGGACAATGAGTGACACATCCCCTGAACCAATAGCTTCCAATGGACAATGTGAGTGACACACCCCTGAACCAATAGCGTCCAATGGACAATTTGAGTGACACACCCCTGAACCAATAGCTTCCAATGGACAATTTGAGTGACACACCCCTGAACCAATAGCTTCCAATGGACAATTTGAGTGACACATCCCCTGAACCAATAGCGTCCAATGGACAATTTGAGTGACACACCCCTGAACCAATAGCTTCCAATGGACAATTTGAGTGACACACCCCTGAACCAATAGCTTCCAATGGACAATTTGAGTGACACATCCCCTGAACCAATAGCTTCCAATGGACAATTTGAGTGACACACCCCTGAACCAATAGCTTCCAATGGACAATTTGAGTGACACATCCCCTGAACCAATAGCGTCCAATGGACAATTTGAGTGACACACCCCTGAACCAATAGCTTCCAATGGACAATTTGAGTGACACACCCCTGAACCAATAGCTTCCAATGGCCAATTTGAGTGACACACCCCTGAACCAATAGCTTCCAATGGACAATTTGAGTGACACACCCCTGAACCAATAGCTTCCAATGGACAATTTGAGTGACACATCCCTGAACCAATAGCTTCCAATGGACAATTTGAGTGACACATCCCTGAACCAATAGCTTCCAATGGACAATTTGAGTGACACACCCCTGAACCAATAGCTTCCAATTGCCAATTTGAGTGACACACCCCTGAACCAATAGCGTCCAATGGACAATTTGAATGACACACCCCTGAACCAATAGCTTCCAATGGACAATTTGAGTGACACACCCCTGAACCAATAGCTTCCAATGGACAATTTGAATGACACACCCCTGAACCAATAGCTTCCAATGGACAATTTGAGTGACACATCCCTGAACCAATAGCTTCCAATGGACAATTTGAGTGACACATCCCTGAACCAATAGCTTCCAATGGACAATTTGAGTGACACACCCCTGAACCAATAGCTTCCAATGGACAATTTGAGTGACACACCCCTGAACCAATAGCTTCCAATGGACAATTTGAGTGACACATCCCCTGAACCAATAGCTTCCAATGGACAATTTGAGTGACACACCCCTGAACCAATAGCTTCCAATGGACAATTTGAGTGACACATCCCTGAACCAATAGCTTCCAATGGACAATTTGAGTGACACACCCCTGAACCAATAGCTTCCAATGGACAATTTGAGTGACACACCCCTGAACCAATAGCTTCCAATGGACAATTTGAGTGACACATCCCCTGAACCAATAGCTTCCAATGGACAATTTGAGTGACACACCCCTGAACCAATAGCTTCCAATTGACCATTTGAGTGACACACCCCTGAACCAATAGCTTCCAACTGACAATTTGAGTGACACACCCCTGAACCAATAGCTTCCTATGGACAATTTGAGTGACACATCCTGAACCAATAGCTTCCAATTGACCATTTGAGTGACACACCCCTGAACCAATAGCTTCCAACTGACAATTTGAGTGACACACCCCTGAACCAATAGCTTCCTATGGACAATTTGAGTGACACATCCTGAACCAATAGCTTCCAACTGACAATTTGAGTGACACACCCCTGAACCAATAGCTTCCTATGGACAATTTGAGTGACACATCCTGAACCAATAGCTTCCAATGGACAATTTGAGTGACCCACCCCAAACCAATAGCTTCTAATGGACAATTTGAGTGACACATCCCTGAACCAATAGCTTCCAATGGACAATTTGAGTGACACACCCCTGAACCAATAGCTTCCAATGGACAATTTGAGTGACACACCCCTGAACCAATAGCTTCCAATGGACAATTTGAGTGACACATCCCCTGAACCAATAGCTTCCAATGGACAATTTGAGTGACACACCCCTGAACCAATAGCTTCCAATTGACCATTTGAGTGACACACCCCTGAACCAATAGCTTCCAACTGACAATTTGAGTGACACACCCCTGAACCAATAGCTTCCTATGGACAATTTGAGTGACACATCCTGAACCAATAGCTTCCAATTGACCATTTGAGTGACACACCCCTGAACCAATAGCTTCCAACTGACAATTTGAGTGACACACCCCTGAACCAATAGCTTCCTATGGACAATTTGAGTGACACATCCTGAACCAATAGCTTCCAACTGACAATTTGAGTGACACACCCCTGAACCAATAGCTTCCTATGGACAATTTGAGTGACACATCCTGAACCAATAGCTTCCAATGGACAATTTGAGTGACCCACCCCAAACCAATAGCTTCTAATGGACAATTTGAGTGACACATCCCTGAACCAATAGCTTCCAATGGACAATGTGAGTGACACACCCCTGAACCAATAGCTTCCAATGGACAATTTGAGTGACACACCCCTGAACCAATAGCTTCCAATGGACAATTTGAGTGACACATCCCCTGAACCAATAGCTTCCAATGGACAATTTGAGTGACACACCCCTGAACCAATAGCTTCCAATTGACCATTTGAGTGACACACCCCTGAACCAATAGCTTCCAACTGACAATTTGAGTGACACACCCCTGAACCAATAGCTTCCTATGGACAATTTGAGTGACACATCCTGAACCAATAGCTTCCAATTGACCATTTGAGTGACACACCCCTGAACCAATAGCTTCCAACTGACAATTTGAGTGACACACCCCTGAACCAATAGCTTCCTATGGACAATTTGAGTGACACATCCTGAACCAATAGCTTCCAACTGACAATTTGAGTGACACACCCCTGAACCAATAGCTTCCTATGGACAATTTGAGTGACACATCCTGAACCAATAGCTTCCAATGGACAATTTGAGTGACCCACCCCAAACCAATAGCTTCTAATGGACAATTTGAGTGACACATCCCTGAACCAATAGCTTCCAATGGACAATTTGAGTGACCCACCCCAAACCAATAGCTTCTAATGGTCAATTTGAGTGACACATCCCTGAACCAATGCTATACCTTTACGTCTTGTGTTGCCAGTAGTTGATGATCCTTTATCAGTGCTTCCAATATAACCTCTATCAGAGTTGCCAATAGTACCTCTATCAGAGTTACCAATAGTGCCTCTATCTTTATCTTCTAGTCTTAATACAGGTTGCCTTAGAAGTGATCTACAATCTTTATCTGATGATTTAGAGCATCCACATACACCCGGTCTGATACACTCACTTCCAGCTTTGCATCCTGGTTTGCAAACAGCTAAATAAAACACGGAAACAAAAATAGTAGCTATAAATATTTTGGAGATTATTTTTACTCACAACTTGAAATAAGCTTAACTCTAGGGAAGCTTTCTGGTAGCAACTCGCTTGTCTTTTAGTCAGCCCCAATAACACATGGGGGCAGTGTTGATGGCTTTGCTATTAAGTCGTGCCACCATTGCCGGAGCCCCAATAATACATGGGGGCACTGTTGACGGCTTTGCTATTAAGTCATGCCACCATTGCCGTCAGCCCCACTAACACATGGAGGCACTGTTGACGGCTTTGCTATTAAGTCGTGCCACCATTGCCATCAGGCGGTAGTGGACGACGACTCAATAGCGGGGTGTAATATCTTTAACTTGGGTTTCATTTTAATGATTACAGGTCACACACACTGATGTTGATGTGTAAATAATGACACGACCCCGTAGGAGAGTGCTATTGTGAGCAAATCAACATTTTCGCAAGTGCATTGATTTTTCTGATTTTTGCGACAAAACAACACATATGCATTTATTGACTTAATTCATACACAACAATACAAATCAAAATGTACAATTCTGTGCATACTTTTAATCCCTTTAATAAGGAATGAAAATATGTTAACAAGTTTATATCACCCCCAGTAAAAATCAGCAAACCCGTGCTGCGTGAACAACAAATCAAAACAAAGCGTGTGGTACGAACATGTATAGCTAATAGGTTCGTAGGTTCGTAACCAATAAGAGTGTATGAATATCAATCATAAATCAAGTAAATGTTTGCTTTTACTAAGAGTGTATGAATATCAATCATAAATCAAGTAAATGTTTGCTTTTGAAAATACAGTGCATAAGATACTGAATCTTTGCAACAGGATTGGTCAAAAGTTGCTTGATATCTGAGTCCTACTTACGTATTTGGCACAGTGCCCCCTTCCAGTCATTATTACATTTACATCTGTTAAATCCAGCACAAATGCCACCATTTTGACAGGGATTCTCACAGTAAGGTTCACCTATATACGCAAAGAGAAAAGTAAACAATATTTAATATTTCAATAAACAACTAAATGAAGGACTCATTTAAAAAATATCAATCAATCACGAAAGAAAGAAAGAAAGAAAAAGAGAAAGAAAGAAAGAAAGAAAAAAGGGGACAAATACGGAAAATAGAAAGAAAAACAGAAAAAGATACAAAAAAGACAGATAAATGATTCATGTCATTACAAAGTGTACAATTTTGCAACAGTGTAAAAGTTAATACAACAATTAATTTTCTCGCTTTTCATGCAGCAATGCAGCCAATCAACTGTTTTTGCTTCTGACTTATTTCAGTAGACATGCTGCTTTTTATTGACATATTATATATATACATATTTATCTTAGCACTACAATATTGCTTTGAGTGTATGTTGATTTATATTTATCATTATTGTACTAATCTCTTTTTATATCACACGGGAAGCACATTACTATCACGTGGGAAGTACATTACTATCACATGGGAAGCACATTACTATCACATGGGAAGCACAATACTATCACATGGGAAGCACATTACTATCACATGGGAAGCACATTACTATCACATGGGAAGCACATTACTATCATATGGGAAGCACATTACTATCACATGGGAAGCACATTACTATCACATGGGAAGCATTACTATCACATGGGAAGCACATTACTATCAAATGGGAAGCACATTACTATCACATGGGAAGCATTACTATCACATGGGAAGCACATTACTATCATATGGGAAGCACATTACTATCACATGAGAAGCATTACTATCACATGGGAAGCACATTACTATCATATGGGAAGCACATTACTATCACATGAGAAGCATTACTATCACATGGGAAGCACATTACTATCATATGGGAAGCACATTACTATCACATGAGAAGCATTACTATCACATGGGAAGCACATTACTATCATATGGGAAGCACATTACTATCACATGAGAAGCATTACTATCACATGGGAAGCACATTACTATCACATGGGAAGCACATTACTATCACATGGGAAACACAATACTATCACATGGGAAGCACATTACTATCACATGGGAAGCACATTACTATCACATGGGAAGCACATTACTATCACATGGGAAGCACATTACTATCATATGGGAAGCACAATACTATCATGTGGGAAGCACAATACTATCATATGGGAAGCACATTACTATCACATGGGAAGCATATTTCTATCACATGGGAAACACATTACTATCATATGGGAAGCACAATACTATCATGTGGGAAGCACAATACTATCACATGGGAAGCACAATACTATCATGTGGGAAGCACATTACTATCACATGGGAAGCACATTACTATCACATGGGAAGCACATTACTATCATATGGGAAGCACATTGATGTCATAACTATTTCACATGTTTAGGATATGAAAACCATCCATCCATTTGGTTAACACAATCTCACCACAAACATTACTATCACCACAAACATTACTATCACATGGGAAGCACATTACTATCACATGGGAAGCACAATACTATCACATGGGAAGCACATTACTATCACATGGGAAGCACATTACTATCACATGGGAAGCACAATACTATCATGTGGGAAGCACATTACTATCACATGGGAAGCATTACTATCACATGGGAAGCACATTACTATCACATGGGAAGCACATTACTATCACATGGGAAGCACAATACTATCATGTGGGAAGCACATTACTATCACATGGGAAGCACATTACTATCACATGGGAAGCACATTACTATCATATGGGAAGCACATTGATGTCATAACTATTTCACATGTTTAGGATATAAAAACCATCCATCCATTTGGTTAACACAATCTCACCACAACATAACATGGATACCATATTTAGTATTATGTCACATCATGTTTGTATTGTTATGACACATAGATATCCACATGATCCATGTCATATACTCTAAAGATATCACATTCTTATATTCACATCACATTGTTAAGATTGTCATATGGTTATCATATTGGATTCGGCCTACTGGGTTTTAATTACGGTCAAAAATTTAAAAACTAAACATTTTTATGACATTTGTTCAAAAATGATCCTAGAGAAGTCTCTTTAGATAATTTTGGTGCAATTTATTACCAAAAACTGATTTTGTTAAATTGTCCGGAAAATGTTGAGCCGGAAAATGTTGAGCCAAATTTTGTTTTTGTTTTTAAAAATTTTAAAAAAAATCAGCATTTCTATACCAGAATGGATTCTATGACTCATTTCCTTTCCAAATATGTATACTTTTATATAAATCATATTAATAGTTCAAAAGTTGCAGCGCTTGATAAACCCATATTTGAGGGTTTAATATCACAATGTCAACATTGTGATAGCACATGATTATCATGAGTATCACATGGTTACTATATTGGTATTACATGAGTGTCTATGGGTTATCACATGAGCGTGATATTACATGAGTGTCTATGGGTTATCACATGAGCGTGATATGGTTATTAGACTGGTATTAGGCTAACAAAAAAAAGATGTTGGATTGCCCTTTCCCGACCGACCGTTAAATCGGATAAACTCAGTCGTGGTCTTTTGGGGGTTTTTTTGAAAAAAGAAGAAATTAAAAAAACAAACAAAATTAAACCTTTTTTTTTAGAAATTACAAATTTGTCACCTAAATGACCTCAATTGACTCCTATGTGACCCCACTCTGAAATATTTATTATCCATGCACCAGACAGTGTCTTTTTAATATCAAAATTTAGTTAAATTATAAGCCTCAGTGTATTCCAGTGTGATTTGGTCATTCTTTGGAATCTAAAAAAAAATTGACCTACCGACCCAAAAATAAATTGAGGTGAAAGGGCAATCCAACTTCTTCTTCTTTTTAGGCCTTACATGAGTTACACATGATAATCACATGGTTTAAATCATATCACACAGTCGGCCACAAGCAAAGAAAGGATTATTAAGTCATAGGTTACCATGCACTTTGTAAAATCCTGTCCCACGAATAATCACATTATCCGATTTATCCGATTTGTCTATGCAAGATAGTTAGAACATACATAGATACAGTGTTAATAATACATGGATGGATACAGTGTTAACGCTTTCCACGCGGCTATTGGTTTTACTATATTCAAAACAGATTTTCAGAAATCTCTCCCAATTTTCAAAGTCTATCTCAAGGATTACTGAACCAACACGAGGCATATTTGTACTTATTTCAATGCATTTCACATGGTGATTCCGAATATGGTTATGAAATTTAACAATTTTGACATTTTTTAAAAAGTTTGAAACATTTTGGAATGTCGTCTGCAGACGCCTGCCGCGTGGAAAGTGTTAATAATCTAACTACTTGTAAATGAGAATATCTACAGAGGAAAAGGGACTAACATAAACTTGATGCCAAGATTACATCATGTTAAAATGTATTAGTCAAAAAGAAATCATAGGTTATTTACATTTTGGGAATCTAGAGCTAAAGCTTTCAATTAGTATCACATTTCCCACTACCAAGATAGTCATGGGAACTATGCTCACAAGGAGACAGAGCGTCTCCAATAAAAGAGTGCACTTTTTAAACCAATTTTGTGGCACTTTTATGTAAAAACTTAGCTATTCGACCATTTAAAATACATAAGAGGAATACAAACGTCAAATGCATTTCTGTCACACGAAAATGAACCAGAAAGCCGTCACATATATAAGCCAGCAGTTCGGTTTCACACTAATGTTTGCCTTCATACCCAACTTTTTAATGAAAATGCATAGCAATTTTCCATTTAAAACAAATGCCCTGCCCCTTGACAGGCAGTCCTAACACTGTAAATTTAACCATACATGTCAACAGCCTCAAATCAGACTATAGAGTAAAGTCATTTTTACACACTACTAAAGATAACTATAGTTTCTCTATTACTACTCAGATCACACCACTTCAAAGTACTTTCTACATTACACTACACTACCCCCCTCTTATTATAATACCTGTCCCTCACCTTTAGATCCAATGTCAGATATAATCTTACAGCACATCACACCAGACACTAAACCAGGTTGGTATGAGCAGCTCGGTATGCCACTTTCTACATGACACTACACTACCCCCTCTTATAATAATACCTGTCCCTCACCTTTAGATCCAATGTCAGATATAATCTTACAGCACACTACACCGGACACTAAACCAGGTTGATATGAACAGCTTGGTATGCCACTTTGTACATGACACTACACTACCCCCCTCTTATTATAATACCTGTCCCTCACCTTTTGATCCAATGTCAGATATAATCTTACAGCACATCACACCGGACACTAAACCAGGTTGGTATGAACAGCTTGGTATCCCACTCTTCTTCTTGCCATAATACACATCTATACGTCCTTCTGAGAGACATGATGTCCTAGAGCGTCTTCGCTGGGAGCAATGTCGTCCAACACCACCCATGTTGTTATGATGCTTTTCTTCAGAACAGCTGCACGGACAAAATTTACATTACTTTGTCATACACAATTATTACACCTCATACATATTTATAGGGTATTCTCTCTTTTGATTGGTTTATTTCTAACAAAGTTGTGTGAATAAAAAAAGCCTGCCGAATGCATGTTTGCACAACTACAAAACCTGCGAGAGCTTTGACTACTTCCCTCGAATCAACACAGTCCCCCCAAACAATTCCAGAGCCTATGAATAATTAAAGTATGAGGTTGACAACAACAAAAATGTTGTCGTCTGCTATTCATCTGACCGGAAGAGAATCGCGAACTAAACAGATCTTCCACTCAACGATGTTCTTATATATACGTACATTAATTAACAATCATACAAACAAATGATTGTACAAGATAAGGCAACGAAAATAACCTGTTCTACAGTAGGGGCCCGACCGACTCATTTTTTTTATGAATTTTCCATTTCCAATTTGAAAATGTGTGTTGAAAATTGTGGAATTGCTGAAAATTCATCAAAATATCCTGAAATTGTTTAAAAAAACCACCTCCCAAAACACACATAAAACCTCCGATTGATTGACCCTACATGATACGTCCGTTTGCCCTAAACAGATAAACAGATTTGTCATCGTCTAAACCCACAGTCTTACCTTGTACATTTGCCAAAGTTATTAGCAGCATTATATGCAAAACAACCATTGATACCATTAGCTGTCTCCCATGAGATCCTACTCAACAATAGTGTGTCATCTTGATTACATACACGCCATCCCTCAGCGCATAGTGTCTTGCCTCGTCTGATATGACCCTTCCACGCTCCCTCACATGCTGCTATCTCTGGTACATCTGGGAGGCCCTCTACTGTCCCATCTGCACACCCAGTCTCAACAGGTTCTTTTGGCTCGTTGTTTATCCCTGAATAAATCATCAGGTGAGAGTACAGTTATATAGTGAGAGTCACAAATAATAATAATACAGAGGCCTCAAAGGTCTAAAGTTAAATATTAAGAATTTTCACAAAACATACATAGAAATTCCTCGGTAACAAAGTGAAATGTTTACACTTTCCATGTGGCAGTGGCAGTCGTCTGTCGTCTGCAGACGACAGTTCCAAAATTTCACAAATTGTTTCAAACATATTGATTTCATGGGGTCACTTTTCGTACAGCGAAACCACACGCAAATACAACAAAATTGATGCTGTGTACTGGTATAGGATGCATCTCAACCAACTGTGTGTCTACTGAGCTAACTTCAGCTGTGTATAACGTATGGATGCCATACAGGTGTCCACATAAAGCTTAAGTAATTCTCTGTCTTAAAATCTACATTTTATATTTTTAGAAAAACATATGCCCGCGTCATTTAATATTTTACTTTTGCTATCCTATTATTTCACGATTCCCCACACAGTAAAGAATAACAAAATGATTGTCAAATTCACCAAGTGTAAGCATTTTTACGGGGCATGTATTCAGCTCACGGTATCTCTGGAAATAAATAAGGTACACATCTCTTACAAACGGCATATCGTACACTTGGTGTTTGAGACTTGTCCATGTTAAATACATTTTGATTGGTTGAGAAAAGCCCACGTCATTTTTACTTTTCAGAATTGACGAATTACGGAATCGGTACCAAAATATTACGGTCGAGCGTAGGCCCATTGAGTTCACACACAAACACGAATGCGGGCAGTGAGTTCATTACTCATCGTTCTATTGATAAAAATTAACTGTTTTCATCTATTTTTGAACAGTATGACTTAACATGAAGTTTATTAATAATATAAAGATACTATTTGTCAAATATCAGTTGTCAGAGAGTGATGGAAAGGGAGTTATGGAGATATTATCAGGGCATTTCATGACTTCAGAAAAATCAAAAAGGAATCTACGTGAAGCTAATCGATATCCCCATAGACAGCCCGTAATAATTTGTTTACACAATGGCAGATAGGAAATAGCTAGTGATTTGCGTGTATTTAATAGGCTCTGTTAGGTGAGCTTTTTCAGCCAAACAAATCCATATGAATGTCAAAATTAGTTCATTTTATCACCATATTTGGAATCACCATGAGATATGCATTAAAATAAGAACAAACATGCCTAGTATTGGTTCAGTCTAAAGTTAAATGTTAAGATTTTCACAGAACATAGGCCTACGTATAAATTTCCCTCAGGGCTGCACCCCTCTAGAAATTCCACGGTAACTAAGTGAAATGTTAACACTTTCCATGTGGCATTCGTCCGCAGACGACAGTTCCAAAATTTCATAAGTTGTTTTCAAAAAATGTCATGTTATAATTATTGAATTTCATCACCATATTTGGAAGCATTACGGAATAAAGCAGTACTACTATTATGATCAGCACACACAATAATAAGAATAGAGCTGCGACACACATGATAGTCTACCCTGGGTTGACAATCATAAGGTATTTCCATCGCTGTGTATAGATACCCTGGGTTGACAGTCATGTGGGTATGCCATCGCTGTGTATAGATACCCTGGATTGACAGTCATGCGGGTATGCCATTGCTGTGTATAGATACCCTGGATTGACAGTCATGTGGGTATGCCATTGCTGTGTATAGATACCCTGGATTGACAGTCATGTGGGTATGCCATTGCTGTGTATAGATACCCTGGATTGACAGTCATGTGGGTATGCCATTGCTGTGTATAGATACCCTGGATTGACAGTCATGTGGGTATGCCATTGCTGTGTATAGATACCCTGGATTGACAGTCATGTGGGTATGCCATTGCTGTGTATAGATACCCTGGATTGACAGTCATGTGGGTATGCCATTGCTGTGTATAGATACCCTGGATTGACAGTCATGTGGGTATGCCATTGCTGTGTATAGATACCCTGGATTGACAGTCATGTGGGTATGCCATTGCTGTGTATAGATACCCTGGGTTGACAGTCATGTGGGTATGCCATTGCTGTGTATAGATACCCTGGATTGACAGTCATGTGGGTATGCCATTGCTGTGTATAGATACCCTGGATTGACAGTCATGTGGGTATGCCATTGCTGTGTATAGATACCCTGGGTTGACAGTCATGTGGGTATGCCATTGCTGTGTATAGATACCCTGGATTGACAGTCATGTGGGTATGCCATTGCTGTGTATAGATACCCTGGATTGACAGTCATGTGGGTATGCCATTGCTGTGTATAGATACCCTGGGTTGACAGTCATGTGGGTATGCCATTGCTGTGTATAGATACCCTGGATTGACAGTCATGTGGGTATGCCATTGCTGTGTATAGATACCCTGGATTGACAGTCATGTGGGTATGCCATTGCTGTGTATAGATACCCTGGATTGACAGTCATGTGGGTATGCCATTGCTGTGTATAGATACCCTGGATTGACAGTCATGTGGGTATGCCATTGCTGTGTATAGATACCCTGGATTGACAGTCATGTGGGTATGCCATTGCTGTGTATAGATACCCTGGGTTGACAGTCATGTGGGTATGCCATTGCTGTGTATAGATACCCTGGATTGACAGTCATGTGGGTATGCCATCGCTGTGTATAGATACCCTGGGTTGACAGTCATGTGGGTATGCCATTGCTGTGTATAGATACCCTGGATTGACAGTCATGTGGGTATGCCATTGCTGTGTATAGATACCCTGGATTGACAGTCATGTGGGTATGCCATTGCTGTGTATAGATACCCTGGGTTGACAGTCATGTGGGTATGCCATTGCTGTGTATAGATACCCTGGATTGACAGTCATGTGGGTATGCCATTGCTGTGTATAGATACCCTGGATTGACAGTCATGTGGGTATGCCATTGCTGTGTATAGATACCCTGGATTGACAGTCATGTGGGTATGCCATTGCTGTGTATAGATACCCTGGGTTGACAGTCATGTGGGTATGCCATTGCTATGTGTATAGATACCCTGGATTGACAGTCATGTGGGTATGCCATTGCTGTGTATAGATACCGCCATCCGATTCTGTTACATCATATAGACCAAGCATGTGCAACCTTTTCCACCACCCGGGCCTCATTGTGATTGTCAAACATTCAAAAACACGTCCGGATACCCTCTTCTCTTCGTGTAATTTCCTCTTTTTACTTGCTGTTGCTGCTGCAAGAGCAATTTTTACCAGGGATTTTAACAGGCAATCACAAGATTGTTTCGCACCGCTCACGAATTTTTTTGACTTAACACTTATTTTTGCTATGATTGAGGTACATTTCTGCTTTAAACAAGTTTCTACTAAAAATATTCCATTTATGGTACACATGCGCGCATAGCGCGTGAAACATTAGGTCTGTGTACTTTTGACCATCATGATTCCCCTTGTCAAATGAACAGACAGTGCCATTCTCAACCGACACGACAGTCAAAATTGGGGAGAAATTGCCCCCTCACACCTCCCTCTGGCTATTCCCCTGTCACCCTACTAATTATAAGGGAGGACACCACTAAATCAATTCTCCATTTGTGTATCCAGTTAAAACAGGCCGCATTAATGGGAATTTTGGGAATGCTTCACGAGCCGCAGATTAGAGGCCGGCGGGCCACATGTTGCACACGTTTGATATAGACCATTTCAAATCCGAAAATATTTGATCAGTTCCGAATGTTTCTGATTAGCCGAGTGTGTTTTGGCATCAGTGGATGACTCCGAAGCATCCACAGAAAATACGTGTTTCCTGGTGTGTTTAATAACCTGTGTGTGAATTGCGCTGGTGTTGGTGAAAGATTGTCTTGCTCACAAAGTTGCATCTGGCGGCGTTTCAGTAACAAAAATGGTGAGATAAAAGAGATTCGGGGTCATACTTTCACATGACTCCGAAGCATCCACAGAAAAAACGTGTTTCCTGGTGTGTTTAATAACCTGTGTGTGAATTGCGCTGGTGTTGGTAAAAGATTGTCTTGCTCACAAAGTTGTATCTCGATAACTTTTGAAGTTGCCGGTATCGACACCATTGTTGATGATGATTGTTATCGCTACAAGTTTTACTTCTTATGAGTGTACGCTTGTATGTTAACATAGTAAACCACTAGGCGGACAACCAATGCTATGAATGCGATAAACCGTATCAAAGAAGGCACTACGCACCTTAGTCCATGTGACCTGTTTTTCCAAAGTTTTCGGATCTCAATTTGAATTGGTCTATACATACATAATATCCTATCATTACCTGATCCTCCTGTGACTTTGACTAGTGTACTCTCCAATGCTTCCCCAGCTGGATTAATTGCTGCGCATGTATATATACCACCATCGGATTCTGTTACATCGGACACGTACAATGCACCTAAAACAATTAAAAAACCACACAATTAGTTGTATTTACATGTAGTTGATATTCAAATGTTACAACAATTGGAGCTTTTGAATGAAGCTTACTTATTTCCAACTTTGATTATTGATTCATAACTTCATTTATGGTACTTCCAATACTGTCAATGTAACCAAAACAAATAGAATGATCTCGTAAACATTGGTCCTACCATATAGCACTACCTTATCTGAGCAAACAACTGCTCCCAATCTGAGAACCGCTATCAACCCGAGAACCGCCTCATGCTATTTCCACAACTAGGATGGCATGACTCAGTGTTTCTATATTCAATTTTAGTATTTCCCAGGATAGCTAAGTGGAGGGCCACAGTGAACAGTAGGCTTCCCTGATATTTGTGACCTGAAGACGCAATTAAGGGCTCTTGCCCTTTTACAAGTAGAGGAAAGCTCGAGGAAATAGTGGGGAAAGCGTTGAAGAACCCATAATTCAGTGAGGTGTAAATCATCGATCCTTTCCCCACTCTTTCCTCAAGCTTTCCTCTACTTGTAAAAGGCAAGAGCCCTAAAAGGTATGCCATGGCTAACCAGTATTTGCACATACATTATTGTACAGTATTTAATATGACTCTTATAACATGTGCTATGGGGTCATTTCAATATGTAAACAAGGGTCAGTGTTAGAACACATTATTTCTACGATTGTAGGTCCTACCTAAATTTCAGCAGCATAGTTGGATTCGTTATGAGATTTCCGGCCAGAAAATGTGTACTTTTTTTGGGTACAATGTAGGGCAAGTATTTTTTTGCGATTTGCTAATTTGAATCTCAGATAGCGTAAAATGCAAAAATCTGGAAGCATAACGCGAAGGGTGGCGAGTCCAAAACACATGGTATTACACAACATTTGGTCTTAAGGCCAAAACAAAAAAGTTTGTCTCAGAAACATTTTGCAATGTGATGTGCAATTTTTTTGAGAACAAAAATCTTTGAGGTATGCAATTTTGTTTTTGTTGTTGTTGATCCAAGCTTACAGTGAACATTTTTTTTTTAAAGTCCAACACAAAAAATAAAATTGGGGGCCTCATCGCGTAGACCTACGCACATAAGATAATTTCACATACCAATGTGCGCGGGCATCGGGGACAAACTTCTTTTTTTTTGCCTAACCAATATATCTATTGATAACAGATTACTATAAAAGTGGTAATTTTGGCGTTTACATTTTCGCACTTTGCCGACATTCAGCTTGTTGTTCGCTTGTTTTTATTTTTGTGGTAGCTGCTTGGAGCGTGAAAATAATTGTAATGCGAAAATATCCATGTTTACAGAATCTAAACCACCTATAATGTAGCACCCACCTGTTTGTGCAATGATGATCCTTGGAGGCTGTTCCTCTACAAACATACCATTATGCATCCATCTGACAATAGGGGGCGGGCTTCCAGATGTATGACAATGAATAGTCAGGTTATCTCGCAGTGGTACCTTCATCTTACCAGGTAAACGTGTATGGATCACAGGAGGGCGCTCTATAGATAAAGAAATACAAACATTGATTGGTCAACATTGCTGCAAGAACATGGACATGATTTCAAAAACATGACAAACAAAAAACTGACAATTTTGTTAAACTTAGCAATACTTTAGAGGCACATGCAAGTTGAATCAACGAATCAATGATGTAACTGTGCATAACATGCTTGATGCCAAATCACAAATCACATCAGTGGCGTAGCCAGAGGGGGGGGGGGGGGCAGGGGACAATTCCCCCCACCTTCCCCAACCCCAACCCCATATGAGAGTTGTGTCGGTCGATATTGACACCGTCTGTTGAGATTGGTACTGTCTGTTATTGAATGTCCGTTTCCGCCGGTTTGGGGGAAACCATGTCACAACTCTCAAATTTCTGACGGCAATTCTCAATAGTTGACTTTCTGGTAAAGTCCTTGTCGGTACACTTTCATTTTTCGACCCCCCATATGAAAAACCTAGCTATGCCACTGAATCACATGTCACACGCTAAAGATGAAATCACCTGTAACCTCGCATCAGCAAAGCAAACAAAAGCTTGCCTGCCGGTATGCCTGTGCATTCGAAGGGGTGTCCATCATAAACCATACACAACACCATCCAGTCATCTGTAACAACAGCATTCAATGCTACAGTCAATGCATGTTAGCATGGAATGGAACCAGGCACCGGCTAATACGCCAGCGCGCACACGATGTTGGAATTATGTCCATAGCATTATGACGCTGACTATAAGTAGGAGTTTTATTACACATGATCTTGGTCAAAGGCAGAGTGTGCAACACTTTCCAGTTCCACGCGGCAGTCATCTGCAGGCGACAGTTCCACGCGGCAGTCATCTGCAAGCGACAGTTCCAAAATGTCATCCCCATACTTGGAATCACCATGCATTACATTAATTACATTACAAATGCGTTACAATAAGTACAAACATGCCTAGTATTGATTCAGTAATTCTTGAGATTAGACTTTGACGCAGCTATTGGTTTTAAAAGAAAGAAACCTTTTCCAAATGTCAAGGTCTATCTCAAGGATCACTGAACCAATACTAGGCATGTTTGTATTTATCTTAATGCATGTCTAATGGTGATTCCAAATATGGTAATTAACTTAAATAATTTTGACATTTTTTAAACATTTTGTGAAATTTTGGAATGTCGTCGGCAGACACCTGCTGCGTGGAAAGTGTTAGGTCATCAAAAAGTGGCAAAAATGCCCGAAATATGCAACAAGCGAGTGTCCATCCAATGCCAAGCCATGCTAACAATAGAAAGTGAATACAGACCATCTTTAATACCTGGTAGTTTACAGCACAGCACACCAGTAGTGATGCCTTCCTCATAGGAACATGTACCATTCTGATTTGCATCAATTCTTCCTTTTGATAAGCACGAGGGCAGTCTTTCATGTGAATAAGGGCAGCTGCCACCAATAGCACCCAGATCATTCTGTATTCAAAAAACAAAAGGATAAACAAATAATGAATGTGAGGAAAATATTAACACTATATAACTTGAAATGCTATTGCGATTCAGCTCACGATTCAACATGAATCATTTCTGATCTGGAAATTAGACATAAAGTTATGTATCATCTAGGCACCAAACTACCATAAAGAGGTATTATATGCAAAGTCATAATAGTGGTAATGACCCATCCATTCATTTAACGGCCGTGTAAATCATGTCATGGTTAACTAACCTCGAGTCTATAGCTGTAATTTTAACCCTAAGAAATGTAGCGATTTACTAGTCCCGAAGCACTATAACCGAGAGTTAGCCAAAAGTGTGTCTGCTGCGTGAATTCTTCAACCATGCTAACCTCGAGTGAGATTTTTGTAACCTTGAGTTATTCTTGGAGCTACAACAGTGGAACTGCTAGACTCAAGACTAAGATTATCGTCTGGACATGCAGGCACTCTGGATTAGCGGTATATTTTTTTCAGTTTGTGACTACCTAGTCTCAAGACTAGCGACCATCTGAACAGGCCTAATATAACTTGGACTACATGACTTGCTAAATTATTCATTCATTCATTTTGGCGTCTTCTGTCAGACACTTGCTACATTAATTATGGTGGGCCTACATGATCTATGAATATTATATTATAAAACTAATGTTTTGCTACATCATAGTTGGACTTAGGGTCAATATTTGCTACATCATTGTATTACTGTCACCTTTTTGACACCAACCATGAAGCTTCATGCACCAACAGAGCATTATAGTATGTCATCATTTTCTGTTAGCATGGTTAGCTACACTATAAGTTGAAAAAAACACCTCAACATATTTTGAAGCGGCAGTTCAGCAACTCCTACAAAATACATGAGATAATCTGCAGTCATGAAACACAACTAGCACCCTCATAAACCATGATGAATGAGATAATAGCGCCCTCATAAACCATGATGTATGAGATGATTGAGCAGAGAGAGGGCGGGCTGCAGGAAGTTTATGACAATTGGACAATTTGTCTGAAGCCAACCTATTTCCAGGAAGTCGAAATATCATACTTTTAGTTTTCTACTTGATTGTTGGCACTATTTAATGCACCATTTTGCAGAAAAAGCACATTAAGAATAGTTGATTCATTGCAAATGAAGGATTTTCAAAACAATAGCAAAACAGATATTTTACTCTTTATTTGGTTATATCTCAAAATCAATATTTGCGACATCCGACTCATTTTGCTTGATCACATCACATATTTAATAGCACTTGCACAAGAGTTGATTCTCAGTGGTGTAACACCTAGAGTGGGGGGGGGGGGGGGGGGGGGGGGGGGAGTCAGCAATAATTATACCCGGCAGAAAATTATATTGTATTCATGCAAAGAGTCGGATTTCTTATAAATATCTCAGTATGAGAGAGAAATAAAGCACCAATGGCAATTTAAATAAGGCACGGGTCACTCTTGGCTCAATATGCCTACATCATTCTAAAGTCTACATCAGGAGAGATAAAGATCAATTAATATCAACGGGTTTAGGCAGGAAGCCAGGTGTGCTGTGGGTAATTATCCAGGTCTTCTCTGGGGTTTGATATTGTACAGCTTGCTCCATGGTAAGGTATGATTCATGGATTATTCGGATTAACTAGGCCGAGATGTGGGATTAAAAAATATTTTAAGTGTAACTTTGTAAGGCACATTAAGGATCAGATTTGAGCCTACTTTGATACATCAGAATTGGAAGTGTAACGAAATGTTTGAGTGAGTCCCCTGCAATACAATAAGGTGTATCTGTAGGATATGTGAAGTATACCACTTTTACACACACACAAACAAATATCGCTTCAACTATTGTAATTTTGGACCAAACTTATATTGATTTTAAAATATCAAATTTAAATTGAACCTTGACAGATAATCCCAGTATTTATCCTAGATAATCTTTTAAGTAATTAGCCTAGAATAAAACTCACATGTTAGCAATAAGATACCAGGTGTATGGGTAACGAGTCATGTTTGACACTTTTCAGTTTTAATGCTTCAGAAATTAATCCACAGCTCATTTAAAGACTAACAAGAGATTTAATGAAGTTTAAGGGCACAATTAAAGGCATATTATGCGATCTTTTCCATGGGCAACCCTCTATCCTTGATTTTTTGAAAGCAGATTTTCTTGCAGATTTACATTTCTGATATATGATTCCTAATTATTTCAAAATCATGGTTTTAGAGTAAATTTAGAATGAAAATAAATTGTCCTGCGGCAGGACTATCTATTTTCAACCTCTTGCAATCCTGATTTGTAAGTAATTTGGAATCGTATAAGCTCTGTAACTCAGAATATATTTGTGATTCATGATCAGAAATGTAAATCTGCAAGAGAATCTGCTTTCAAAAAATCAAGGATAGAGTGCGTCCCATGGAAAAGATCGCATAATATGACTTTAAACGTTGCATTGAAGACATAACTATCAATTCTCTCAGTCATCTGGGACATCTAAACTATGAATATCATTGAGTTGATTGTAGTTGAATTGAAGTCCACCACTGCCTGATGGCTATGGTAACCAGACTCAATAGCCCCCACCCCCATGTTATTGGGGCTGACAAATGCAAGCGAGTTGATAGCTTCCCCAGAGGTAAGCCTATTTCTTTTTGCGGGCCAGGCGTCTGCAGATGACATTCTCAAATTTCACAAAATATTTCAAAAATATCCCAGTTTTTGAATTTTATTACCATATTTCAAATCACCATGTGAAATGCATTTAAACGAAACATTCCTAGTATTGGTACAGTAAATTATTGGGATAGTCTTTGGAAGTTGGGACAGGTTTCTGAAAAATTGGTTTTGTATGGTAAAAATAATAGCCACATGGAAGGGGTTACGGTTATATCTTCCAATTGAGGAGGAGGGAGGGGGAGGGCTTAAGAACTGATTTTCTCCTAACAGTAGGGTCTTAAAGGTATATGACCCGATCACATTTTCATAACACAGATTTTTCTCAAACATATGGAGATTTTCATATCATATGAAAGATCATATTTTTCAGATTAACATACTAAAATTTTACGATCCAAATCAGTATGATTACGAAGAAATCGGTGAAATAACATCGAATTACCGCGAAAGGTGGTTAACCACCAATTAATTTGTGTACAACTCAATGGGCACACATTTCACGGCATCTTGTGCGCCTAAAATAAAAACCATTAGAGTTATGCAACTTAAACTTTGGAATACAACTCTTTTAAGGATGACCTTTCATGTAGAATAGAAAACTTCAAATTGAAAATCAGAACATCTACCTTTAAGAACTCCCCACCAATTTATTTAGTAAGAATGCCAATTGTTTGAATATATTCAAATATTTGGGGCATTGGAACGCAAATGTTCACAGCCTGCGTTTTCGGATCTTTTTTGGTGGGTTAACAAAAGAAATTGTACAAGTGCCACCCCCCCCCCCCCTGCAGTAGTGTACCCAGGGGGTCCAGGCCCCCCCTGAAATAACCCCGTCGGTAAAAACGACTCTCCGTCGGTAGATTTGCGATTATGACCATGCAATTTTTTCAGCCGGTTATTGCGGACAAGTTCATCCCCCCCCCCCCCCCCACTTATCAAGATTTCAGCTGCTGACGGGAAAAAGATTGTGCATGTTTTACGATTTTTTGGGGAGTCTGTAAAAAAATGGCAGTACATCATGCCTCTCGTCGGTACAACTATGGTCGTGCCCCCACCCCACCCCAGTTTCCAAAAGCTGGGTACGCCACTGCCCCCCTGGGCTCAAACCAAGCATTTATTTTGAGCTACTGTGTGTCAATTGGGTATATCATTTATATGTGTGTCACTCAAGAGGAATGCTTTTGGTAATGTAACTTATATCAAACCATTCTTCACATGCAATATCTCAAATTAAAGAGGAGACATTTGTCAACAATTTTATAATTTGATATTATCAAGTGTGTAATACTTAGGGCTCTTGCTCTTTTACAGATAGAGGAAAGCTTGAGGAAAGAGTGGAGAAAGCGCAAAGCATGCTACTTTTTCTGTATTGTTAAAAGAAGTGAAAAAGGATCAGTGATTAACACCTCACTGAATGGGTAAACCATTCAAGTTGAGAACCCATTCAGTGAGGTGTAAATCACCGATCCTTTTTCACTCCTTTTAACAATATAGAAAAAAGGATCGCGCTTTCCCCGCTCTTTCCTAAAGCTTTCCTCTATCTGTAAAAGGCCTTGCCCTTATAGAGTTATAAGCACACATTTATTACCTGGTAAGTTATTTTGTTGATGACTGTATATACCTATACAGTGTAAAAGCTGTTGTATTTCATAATGAACCCTTACACTTTATACTACCATATCCAACACAATCCAACCATTGATAATCTATGATCCAACAGAAGTACTAAGCCGGTGCACCTCATCTCCCAATCTCATTGCGCAATCACGGAGAGGTACATAAAGGCTCCGAAAAGTTGTTTTTTTGGAGCGCGACCCCCTTAACATGATGGACGATCACCTGGACTCCAGCCCTAGTTCGAGTCCCGGGGTGCTACACCCCATTTGTTCTATCATTATTTCTCCCCGATTTCCCCCTGTTAGCTTTTAGTCCTAAAAACCACCTGTCGGGTTAGGGTTATTGTCAATTAGATGACCCCTACTGTACATAGAATAGAAAGTGAACAGAAGAAATCCTATGAACCGCTGACAGATACACTCGTAGACTGACTCATATCAGGCAATTTTATCATGACGATAAACATTCACCCTACATAGTACCTTAACCCTAACCCCCCCTTGTTATCAACCTATATAGTGAACGTGGTATACTGCGGGAACGAGAAACTGAGGGCCATGGCTTAGTAGGTGGGACATAGGGCCGGAGTCCGGATGGTCCCCAGATCGAATCCCGGCGATTTAGTTGGTGATTTTCTTAACAAATTGTGATCCAGGTCAAAAACCCTAAACCGGGGTCAGGGTTCAATTTGAATAGAATCAGGATAGGGTAAATAAGCGCATACAGACTACTAAAATCCCACTATTGTAATACACATTTAAGGCTAAGGAATGATTTTTTTTCCATCGCATGTGACAACGTTTCAGAACACTTGTGATTGATTCATTACAAAATTGTTTTAAAATTATTCTTTGGGAAGTTCTAGATAAACTTTGGATAACAAAAAAACATGATGTAGGCTACACAAAAGTCTTGCTTTCTGATTAGCAATATGATCTAGCAGTCAAACAGCAGTGCATTTGTACTTGTCTGCCCAGGGGGGGGGGGGGGGGGGGGGGTGCACTCATGTATAAAAGTCGTAATCGTCCATGTGAATCCACTCTCAAAAATAACCCTTAACACAGATTCTCAAGAAACCAATAAGTGACCCTTAGCAAGGATTAAAGCTCCCCTAATCATACTGAGTAAAGGATATAGGTCTTCAAGATGGAGTTTAGACTGAAATGAACGTATGAAGGAATTGTATGATTCAGTTTTGTTAGAAAAATTGTCTTAAAGGTAACCATTTTAGGCTATTTTTACAACGATGACACGCGACTATCAGCCCAAACAACGCTAAGCGCGGAATCGCCACGGATTCAGGTTGATAAAAAGCACCCTTAAAATCTGCGTTTTCGTTCACGCAGATGATGACAACATTATACCTGACTAGCTCCCCCCTCCCCGGGCTTGTCTGACTGATTACAATGACTCATGAAAACCAAGACAATTTTGAGAGTTTCCCATCATCCTATATTTTGAATGGTTTCCCTCTATTAGATGCAAATCCAATTAGGACGTTGTATGTAATAACCATATTACCATGGACAGGTGCATAGGACCAACACAAATGTTTGCAAATCAAATAAAAATTGTATTTTGCAATAAGTTTGTCTGGAGAATGTGTATATCGAGCCAAAGAGGCTGAAAAAGGGTGTTGAGGGCATCAACCTGTGTTTAGCATCAGGTTTTTTGGCGAACCGAGCCAAAGTCTAAGCCTAATCAAAGCGAGCTATATAAGAATCGAGATTCTGAGCTATAACCCTTCGAAGTGGTCAGAAAACATATAATGTAACAAACAATATGGGTGCCAAATAGCGTATGGATATGTAATATTATATTTTATGTACAACAGATATACAACAGTTTTATGTTATAAGTTGATGGAAAACGTAATTCGGCGGAAACTGAAACTTAGCTGGAAGTTTGGGTTGGGTCAAGTTTTTTCCCTTGCCTCTTTGAAGCAAGTTATTTTTCCTTGACTCTTTTAACAAGTTTTTTTTTGCCCTTCATGGATTGATTTTTTGTGTGTGTGTGTCCTTCATGCATATTTATATG
This sequence comes from Ophiura sarsii, assembly GCA_035610835.1. NCBI lineage: Eukaryota > Metazoa > Echinodermata > Ophiuroidea > Amphilepidida > Ophiuridae > Ophiura > Ophiura sarsii. The sequence continues at coordinate 1,421,507 of CM069447.1, forward strand.
GTGGTTTTGTTTTCTTTCTTTTTTATCATTCAGTCAAGGTTTTTTTAAAACAATGGATCGTATTTCTTGGTTGCCTAATTGCACCCCTTAGAATATCTCGTTAAGACCACAGTTCTATCGTCTTTTCTTCTCGTCATGAGTTTAAAGGGCACTGAGATATACGTATTGGAGTGCGTCTTCAATTTTCTTGGATCAGTTTTGGGCACCTACGTAATACTTAGGCATATACTAACTACCATCTGAAACCATTTACCTTAATTCGCTGTCGATCATGTACAATTTCACGATTTGGTAATTTTGATGTAGATAGATCACATCAAAATGTGATTATCAGCATCACTCCATCTCATAAATTGCTTCATCCAAATTTCTATCTAGCGCCTATCATTCAACTGTTTTCCCATACATTATTACACATCAGAGTTCCTACGTACCTTATCTATTGCTACAATTTTGCAGATAAATATGAAATTTGGGGAATTGGTTTTTTTCTTTTCCAAATTTCATTTTTCTCGGCAATCTCTCAGTGTCCCTTTAAAAGATGATCATTTCACAAATTTGTTCAACAAGAACATGTTACTTCCATGGTAAGAAGGTGGTGAGGGAGAACTTGAGTTACCATGGTTACTGGGTGATTTGATGTAGAAATTATCAAATGCCTTCATTACTGGGGTAGATCTGGCTTTTATATTGCTGTTTTTAACTGGTTAATGCTTCAAAAATAGGAGCTTTATAACTGGATTTTGGAGATGATGACGGAGTGTCAAGAGAGCTGAGATGATACAGTATTTAGAGGACAAATCTCAGTAATTATGGAGAGATTGCACATTTGATTTGTTGACAGGATTGGAAAATATGAAGTTCATAAAGAACTTAAACACAGAGGGGCTTACTGCATGTAGTCATTAGTACATGTTTGGTATTCATTCAATCAAAATGGTCACTCAAATTTAGAACCAACAAATGCCATAAGAGTTCATAGCTACACAATTAGTGTAGAGAGAATTATATTAGCTTAATGTCATAAACTATATCCTGACGTTGAAATCCCAGGCTTTCCCCCATACACCCATGTGTAATGCTGTATAGACAGGTAGACTGTATAGGGCTTATACAGGTAGACCATGTAGTCTATGGCTAAATTTGAGGGATCTATGGAGGAAATGTTGTCATCAAGGTTAACTGAACTTGGCTTTGGTTTATGATCTCACCCATATTTTATAATATTCTATAATTTGTGAGTGTTCTTCTACCCACAGCCTCCGTGTAGCAATAGGCAGAGTATTGATTAACTGATAGCGACAAATCACTGGTCGGTTTATAGTAAGATGAGGATCAAGGATACTTCAATTGATCAATGCAACCCAACCTGTCACACTAATCCTGCGTGTTCAAAACCCAAAAGCAAAAATGAAAACTACACTTTGTCTCATTCTTTTTGATGTAGCATTTTTAATTGTTAAACGATATCTTCACAAACAGCATCTCAAATTGAAATCCATAACTGTTTAATTTTATATTTCTGTTGTAACTATATTTTTAGATTGTATGTATCTATAATGTTAGGGTTGCGGGTAATCTTCTCAAATGATGTAATGTTTGCTAAGGCCAAATTAAATTAATTGTTTGTCTCAAAGCTCCCGCGCGCGTTAGTTTATTGATGCGCATTTGAAAAACAAAAATCTGACAAAATCTTCTTCTTTTTTTTTTTCTTTTTTTTTCTTCCCCCCCCCCCAAAAAAAAATCCCAAAATGTCACCGATTTTTCAGATTTTCATTGATTACATCATCTTAAATACAAAAGTTCACTTTTACAAGGATTTCAATATTTTATATTAAAAAAATTAAAAAAACTTGGAATAAAAACCGCATTCCGCATTAGTTTTACAACAGGAGAGGAGCTTTGAGACAAACAATTAATTTAATTTGGCCTAATTAGAATCTGGTTTGTATTCTGTTTATCGGACATGGATGGTTAGCTCAGTTGTAAGAGCATTCAATTACTGTTCCAAAGGTTACAGGTTCGAGTCCCGCAGCGGCTCATACTGCCTCGCTGTTATTGCTATTTGTAAAGTTGTGAGCGTAACTGGTAAGTTAGTTTTTGAGCACTGTATGCTATTCTAGTACATCAACACCGATATAACTCCCCAAATAATATCTCCCAACCATCACAATCCCAACGTTAACAGTAATAAAAGCCTTAAGTCTCTTGTTTTAACCTAGATAGCAGAAGGTAAACAATAAAAATTATTATTTGTTGATGTCAGATTATTTATTTTGTAAACTTGGTAAAGGTAAAGGAACTATAAAGTCAGTTAAAGTTAAGTTGACAAACTAGTATTTATGATGCCAAATTTCAATAAAAAATAGAACATAAATCATGCAAATCCCTATGAAAACAAATGCATTTCATATTTCAACCCCCCCCCCCCCCCAGTGTTTTGTCAAGGATATAATCTATTTACTGGCCCTTTTTCATAAGTTTGCATCAATCATTGGTAAAAAATATTGTCTTGGGCACCTTAAACAAGTATATTAACATTTTTAATGAAAATTTTAGAACTTTTGAAAACATTTGGTACATTGAAATTTGACAATTATTTTGGAAAAACTTTGGAAAAACTTTGGAAAAACTTTGGTCCAAAACGATGCATGGAAAGGGTTACACTGACATGATCGTCATATGTTTAAAGATAATATTTCATTTCAAACTGTCAAGATGACAATATGATACCGCTCATCTCAGGGCTGACACTACTAGAATAAATACGCTGCAGGGATATTGTCTACGTTTGACTTTTAGAAAAACTATCTCCCCAAATAAATGGATTATGGTTTAATATATCCCATAATGCATTATGAAATCGCAATTACATAGTATTTGATATACAGTTCTAACTGTTAAAACCTCTTTAAAGATATTATGTTACAACCAATTATGAAATTGCATTCTGGTAATGGCTTTGAAAGTTCTGTTTTACCGTGGAACTATGTCAAATAGGTTTATCTGTCAGCTATCCTTCCGGATCATTTATAAGAAAGGATGAGTTCAGCCGCCAGAAACAATAACAAATATTATCACATGAAAACACAATAAGGCATGCTACACTAACAATGCAGGGATGAAATAGCAGCGTATGATGCCTATGACAAGAACAGTTTAGCACTTTGTCTGCTGAAACCACTTTGAAAGAAGAACATGAACCAACATTATTAGGTGTAGATATTTTGCATTATTAACCCTAACCCCATAACCGGGTTGTTCACCGGGATTACAATTGTGGAAGAGAAATCAACAAATAAATATCCACTCCCTGACCGGGGATCGAACCAGGGACCCTCCGGATCAAAAACCCAGGCCGGCATAGGCAAGCCACGACTCTCTGCTACTTGTTCGTGCAGTATACTGCGCTCACTATATAGGCTTGGTTGATTACGTTATCGAAAACCGTCAACGCATGTGCTGAGGCTTGGTCGTGGTATTTGGCTCTGTTTTAGGGATTCATCTTAGAGGGAAATGTCATACAGGGAGAGTATTGGTATGAGCAAACTGCTAAAATGGATGGTTTTAATTTGTTTGTTGTTTTTGTTGTGATTTTTGTAGTCTGTTGTTTGTTGTCTGTTCAAGGTTTGTTGTTGTTTTTTTGTGTATTTTTTGTTTTTGTGTTGTTTTTGGGTGTGTTTTTTGTGGGTGTGGAGTTTGTTGTTGTTGTTTTGGGTTTTTTGAGAGGGGGGTTGTTATGCTTGCAACCAGACAAGAAATATTCCCCACAAGGGTGAAAAAACTAAATAATTAAGAGATGATTCCCCTAGTGGTGCCATTGGATTTGTGTGAATAGCGGATGTGCCCTCAGAAGTATAGGAGAAAAACATAGTTTCAAACGCTTCACAACTTTAGAACTTATGTGTTGTGAGCAAAATCATCCCTCCCAAACTAATACCGTTACAAAGAGCTTTATTCTTCTATATATGACATGCTTATTAGTTTTAACAATATTCAAAATTATTAAGGTTAAATCTTAGGCAAAAAAAAAGAGTTGACTTGCCCTTTCAGGTCAAGAATTGGGGCGGACGGTCAATTTTTTTAATTTTTTAATTTGTTTAAACAAGCAGATACTACACAAAAACACGATTTTAAAGAATCCTTAAACATGCATATTTAAAGAGACTTTAAGTAGTGTTGAACATTTTAAATGTTTAAAAATTTACTTCAGAATTCAAGATGAACATTAAAAATTGCCATTATTGTTGTTTCGACTAACAAAAACACAGCAAAACTTAATTAAAACAATATCATCGCTATTTATTGAAAAACGCCCTCTATGCAAATATGGTTCGTGTTATGAATCACGCGTACTGCAGGGGGATACTGTCGGACGTAAAATGCTTGTTGCGGCTGTACGAGCATTTTTGAATCGTCGTTTTCTTGAACAAAGAGGGTTGATTTTTCTTAATCCTTATAGGTGTAAGTTCATACATGTAATACAATTATAAAAATATACTAATCCCAGTTTTTATCATAATTAAGGGCGCAGCCTAACACATCTCTTAGTGCCCCTTTAAGTAGTAGTAAGATTTAAAGACCATCGCTGTGAATAAAATTATATATACCTATACACACGACTGTCGCCCAACTGACGCTGGTTTTCGGCGAGCACGTGTAACTTCAGCAGAAAAGCAACCGCGGTCTATAAAACGTTTACGCAAGTGAAATAAACATACAATGCGACAGTTGATATAAGGTATGTGAGTAAATGACGATTTTATGTGTTCAGAACATGTTTTGCTATTTCTTAACCAAAATATGACTTTGAAAAAAGAAAAAAATAGCGACCCTAGATTTCCAAAAATTCGGGTCGGTCAGAAAGGGCAAGTCAACTTTTTGTTGTTGTTGGCCTGATGTTGAATTGAGAGATGAATTCAGTGATATATCAATTATTGTGAATCTGTTAGTTCACATCATCACGGGTGTCCAACTGAAAGTGGCAAACTTCGAAGGTGACAACATGAATCAATAATCAATACTAATCAATACCATGTTTGGTTTGGATAATAAATAGGCCGCCTACACACAAGACAATCTATGACATTCATGTCAAAGAAGCAGTAATGAGTCATGTCAAAGCAATGTCATATTTTTCACATTTTTACACATTTTTTCTTTCTCTCACAAAGTTCGACTTATCAGGAAATGGAAATCTTCTTCCAATTTAAGGAATTTGTCAACATAATTTTAAATATTTTCATCATAAAGCATTCTGAACTATTGTACAGTTTGCAAGTGTTGGTAACACTATAAATGGCGTCGACATGGTTACAAACCATGGATTTCTATTTACACAAAAATAAACACTAGAGAAAAATAAACAGTCCGTTAAACCCAACAACTTATTTTCAAACATCATTTTGAAGTGATTAGGAAACGTATTGCTCTTTAACTAAGAATATTATTTTAGTGATGTTTGACACAAAAATGGCATATTTAGAAGGAAAATCGGAGGGAGAGGCTGCGCATGCTCCACAGAAAAGATCGCATAATATGTAAAATTGATGACAAATTGAAACTATATGATTGAACCAATCAGTTTACTGTCACAGAACCAATAGACATTTAGCTGTGGGAGAGCAATGATGTACACATAATATTCTAACCTGGTTGTTTAATTAATGTGACAGTCCTGTCTAATAGTGATACTGTAATAGGGCATTTCTTCCAAAGGGATATTCCCTTAACCAAGTCACACTGAATCCAGCACTACAGACCAGAACTATGATACAACCACCACTTTGCACTAATGCCAGGCATCAATGTGCATCTTGAACCTACCCTCCTCAAGGTTAGTTAAAGATTAGACACCTAATCTTTGCCTAGTTATATTTTTGAAGTGGTGAATCTTGAACTAATTTAATTTTTTGGAAAGGTGCATCTATGGCAAATCTTCACCTGCTCAACTTCTCACATTTATTATTATAGAAAGAACATTGAGCACTGAGCATGCTGAGGCGGTGGATCTTGACCAAAAAAATGGCAGGAAAGACCTATATCTTGCCTTTTTTTTTCCTGAAGGAAAGTGAATACAAATGAAGGTTTGAGAAGGGTTGGTTTAAGATTCTAATTGATGCCTACATAAACACCCACCCCTACCCTCTACAGAACCTACTATGGTCACGCGTTATGAACTCGCCTCCCAATAGGGTGGTGCCGTTACATTTTTTAGTTTCATGCTGTAATTTTCCTCAAATATTTTTAAAACCACAAAAGCTATCTCAACAAATTTGGTATCATTTTAAAGCCCTAATAACAAGCTATCTGCCTGCAAAATGGCATTGGTATAGCTAATACAGAATGGGAGATACAGCTGTTTGATGTTTGGGGACCAGGGGTGGTGCTGGAAGGGGTGTTTCTGGAAGGAGTGCCGCCTGTACAAACTCAATGGGGATAATCCCATGTTTTGTTCTTTTTACAATAACTAGTCATCTCCTAATGTTACAAACACCATTCTGGTCCCATTTTAAAGGATAATTAGTAGTCTTTAAGTATGTGGTTCAACAGACTTGTCAACTATTTGTAACAACTAATTAATTACGGATAAGACAATGAACATCAGCTTTCTTCCTATTCGCTACACAGTAAACATGAATAATCAGCCTCAATTTACCAGATTTATAAAAATGACAATAACAGAAAAAGTTTTCAACCTATTATAGCAAAAGTATACATTTTTGGAAAGCTTGTAACTAGAGGAATTCAGAAATGCAGTTTATATCAGGGAAGGGTTCATCCTTAAACAAATATTTTTGAAAATTCTAAAAATATATAAAATAAAAATTAGAGATATTCACTAGCCGGTATAATTACCATACCGACGTAGTAACTTTAACAATTATATATCATCTAATGGGTAATTTCATGAGGAATTCAAATATGTAAAGTAAATAATGATAGGGGTAGGTATAAAAAATGTATGGATCTCGAATTAAAAATTAAAAATTCTGATATTTTTCCGAACATTTCCGATCATACCATTTTAGTTCTTAGTCGTACTATAATTTTAATGGCATATTTGGTTTCCTCATGAAATTTCCCTTCAGAAAATATATACTTTTACTACCTCAGGGGGGTATACAAGCAAATATAAATGTGTAAAGTTAAAATCATGTCGTGAAAGCCAAAATCCGTGTGTAACGCGAAAGGAGGCGAGCTTAAAACACATGACCCTATACATAAACACCCACCCCTACCCTCTACAGAACCTACTATTCATCACCACTTGACTATCTGTGCTTACACTGAATTGAAGCACAGATTGAAGTAAAACATTAATCACACGGAGTATGAGCTAAAATAGACTGTATGTTTTGTGGTTGATGATATCATCACATAGTAACACAAATGGTCTGTCATCAACCACCAGGCATCCTATCTGTAATGATACCTATCCTTTCCCTAACACTCTCCAATCACTAACACACCCTACACAGTGGAGGCAACACGGCCGGGGGAGGGGAGGGGGAGGGAGAGGAATACTCACACTTAAACAGTTTTAGGATGAAACAATAACAAATGTTGACTTTTAATGTAAACATTACTTAATTTTAACTTAACATTGGTCTGAAGTGCCTAATTCAGATTATGCGTATTTAATACGCATTTTCCCTCCGCCAAATGTTTTTCTCCCCCTCCCCCCACATTTCTTGCCTCCAGCCCCCCTCCCCACACTCTGTTTTTTATGCTGGTGCTGCCACTGCACCAGCATAAAACATGCAGGGTTACATTATGCACACATCCTAAATAAGTAGGTCAATATTTGATGCCGCTAAGTCAATTTGACCCACTTTTTAAGAGTGTTTGGTATCTTGACTCTATAGAGCTAGACATATCTACACTTGTCTTTTTAAGAGTGTATGTTATTTTGACTCCATAGAGCTATACATATCTACACTTGTCTTTTTAAGAGTGTATGTTATTTTGACTCCATAGAGCTAGACACATATCTACACTTGTCTTTTTAAGAGTGTATGTTATCTTGACTCTATAGAGCTAGACATTATCTACACTTGTCCCATATATGTGACACCTATAAACCCTGACTAACACACGCTAATAGATGGATGAGTATCACTTTGAGCTAATTGAAACGTTAGTGATCATATCAGATTCATATCTCTTGGCTCCAGGGAGGATGCTGCTGCTGACGAACATGCCTATGAAAGTCTTCAAACAGATGAAGATGCATTGTTCATGGTTTAACATGCCAAAATATAAAATGGGGCCAAATTGAAAATGGGGTTTGAAATGCTCACGGTGGTGATTTTCAAACTCAAGTATTTTAAGTAGTTCAAAATACATTTAACCTACAACTGCACCCTTTTGCGGGGACAGTACACAATTTAGCTTTGACATGTGAGGCATTTTTCGGACTCATAATCTAAATCCCTTTTGACTTTTTTTTTGATTTAGCACAAATTGTGGATCTGCAGAAAATAATTCATTTGCCAAATATGTAGGCCTTATGTAGGTACAAGATGCGGGACAATAGTTTTTCTTAATTTTCACAAGTTAATTAGCGACAGGTTGACATCATGACTGGAACTTCAGATTTTTGTCTGCCAGCGAGTTGGGCAGGTCACTCACAAAAATACCTGCCTGACAGAAATTCCACCAGCCAGTGTAACTCACTTTAAACTGTGAGTTTGAACAATTTTACCAGCCAGTCGGTCAGGTACTTTAGCATCTTATCCAGCCCAATGCAAAAGTTGCTCGATATGGGCGAGTGCCCGGCCCCCCAACTCAACACAAAAGTTGGTAACCATGACTGTTCTAATAATCGCGGAAAAGGGGTATATTTTCAATTGTCAGCGCTGACAGCAAAATCATGAAAATAGGGTGTATTTCAGGAATTAGTCTCAGCGAAATTCGAAAAAAGGGGTATTTACGAAGAGGAAAAAAACAAAAAACATCACGGAGTACACCAGTTTATAACACAGGACCATAAATGCCTGTTACTGTGGGAAGCAACAAGTTTTTATCCATAATATATGTATAAAGTGTCTTTGAAAAGAGGGGTTTGAAATGATAGCCATTGAAAACCAAAGAAAATTTAACCCCCCTTTTTTGGCAAAAACGTGGACAAAATTGGGGTGAATATTATTACACCCCAATTTTGTCCGCGTTTTTGCCAAAAAAGGGGGGTTAAATTGTTGAAAAATCCTTGCAAAGGGGTACTTTGAAAAAATGAAGAACAGTCATGGTTACCAACTTTTGTGTTGAGTTGGGGGCCGGGGGCGAGTGCTATTTCCGGGCCTGGTTGACATCATAAGAAAGAAGGAATCAAACTCAAATATGTCTGAGAGTGAGTTAGCCAAGTTTGACTTTATCTAGCTCATTACTCAATAATCCTTGGCACTTCTCTTGGCAGTGAACAGCATTTCTCATTCATAAGTCACTCTGCATGAATTTGGAATAGGCTGACGTGTTTGGCAATACGAGAGTGTTGCATTGATTGGCAGAGATGGTGTGTGGGTTCCGGCCTCCCCTGACTGTACACAGCATCATGTAGCTTGGCCGGCATAATTCTGTTATACCCTAAACACCAACATCAGTAGTATGTGTCGTTCTTAAAAATCACGCACTATGAATGCCTCTGTGAAGGGTATAACAGAATTACTCCGCTTGGCCATGTGTCACACTACACCTGAATTTGAACTTGGTAAAGTTTGGCAGTGAGTTGATTGAATAAATTTGGTCAATTAAGTAATCATTATAGGTAATAATATGAGGGGAATGCAGTATGGAGGGTGGGCAGGGGGAGTTTGACCGCCGTAAATTGGTAAACATATAAATGTCAATTAGAAAAATAGCCATCAAGGTTTTGCAGTCTGCTCAATTCATGTTTCCACCTTATCACAAGAAGTGGTGGCAATAGAGGGGACCAGGGGAGGAAAATGACCCCAGTCACAACCTTTGCCCCCCCCCCCCCCCCCCCCCTCAGTCAGCTAAAGCCCCACCCCCATTTTGTCACCTCCACCCAAACAATCGTAAATGTTGAATTTTAATGTCAAAATTACTTAAAATTTGTCAAAAATGTCTGATTTAGAGCAAATTAATTTTTAAAAATCTTCCCCCCCCCACCTGATTTTTTCTTGCCTGTTCCCTTTTTGACTGCCCTCACCCCCAAATTTGGAAGCTGGTGCCGCTATTGCTTATCACATATTTCCCACTTTCCCACCCGCAAAAGGAGAAATCAAATCCTAAACAAGGTGAATTATCATGATTATTCATATTGTAATGAAAATAACTTTAAAACAATTAATTCTATATTTTGTTTCCAATTGACAGGTTGGATTTAGAACATTGAAATATCTGACTGGCTGTGTGTGAGTCCTCCTATGAAGCCAGTCTTTAATGGAGCGATCTGTAGAATTGGTATGCAAGATATTTGTGATGTGTCAAGTAAATCAAATGAACAAATAAAGAAATGATTTAGAATGTGTTACAGTTATGCACTTATCAATTGCATCCCTGGCCCCGGGGGACCTGGGGATTAGGGCCGGGACGTACAAATTGCCCATGTGACGTCCCGGGTACAATTGTGTACGGTCGCTGCAGGGCCAGGCACCATTTTTTGTACGTCCCCGCTACAGTCCCGGCCCCCCCTTGGCCGGGACAAAGTGTACAGTCCCGGTCACCCATAATAATAATAATAATAATAAGCATATTTGTATAGCGCCTAACATCGAGATCCCTAAGCGCTTTAACATAAAAACATAATAACAAACACATACATGGATATGGACTACAATTAAAAAGCCTTTGTGAACAAATGAGTCTTTAAGGATTTCTTAAACTGAAATATGGTCTCTGCATTTTTCACATGAAGTGGAATATTATTCCAGAGTTCTGCAGCTGACACAGAGAAGGAACGTTGACCATACTGAGTGGATGTTGAAGAGCAGACAAGACGCGATAGAGATGAAGAACGAAGATTGCGTGAAGGTGTATATTGTTTGATTAGATCTTGAAGATAGATTGGCGCAGTACCATGAAGACATTTATAAGTCAGAAGTAATATTTTATACACAATACGATACTTGATAGGCAGCCAGTGCAGATCACGGAGAGTTGGAGTTATGTGATCATGTTTGCGTGAAAGAGTGATTAATCTTGCAGCAGAGTTCTGAATTCTTTGAAGCTTGTTTATCTGCGAATTTGGAAGGCCGTGTAAAAGACTGTTACATTGATCTAAGCGACATGTAATAAATGCATGTACCAGCATTTCAGTTGATTTTCTGTCGAGAAACTTTCTAATCTGTCCAATACGATACAGAGCAAATGAAGCAGAACGGCATATGTTTTTGACAAAGACATCCATTTTCAAATCATTTTGAACAATGACTCCCAAATTGCGAGCACTCTTTACTGGTTCAATCAAAGAGTCACAGATTTGAACATGTTCCAAAGGAGATGAATTTCTGAATCGGGATGAAATATGGAGAAACTCAGTTTTATCATCATTAAGTTTCAAATCATTGGCAGTTGACCACAGTTTAATAGCATTGATGCATGTTTCAAGTTTTGGGATGAGGGATGAGTGGTCATCCTTATCAAAAATGATATAAACTTGTGTGTCATCGGCATAAATCATTTTGCCAAGATCATGTAAATCAATGACGTCTTCCAGCGGTGCTGTGTACATGGTAAATGATAGTGGTCCAATAACTGATCCTTGTGGGACGCCTTCCAGAGGAGTATGAGGATTAGAAATTTTGTCATTTACAGAGATAAATTGAGACCTATTTTGAAAATAGGAGGAAAACCAGCTTAGCACACATCCTCTAATACCATATCTGTGAACAAGTCGGTTAAGGAACACATCATGGTTGATGGTGTCAAATGCTGCAGAGTAATCAAGAAGTATTAGGGCAGCCTCTTTTCCTTTATCTACCGCCAATAACAGGTCATTGTAAACACCCCGATGTCGCTTATTTCTTTCTGCAACCATAACAGAATGCATTTCTATGTGTTCCCTATGTGTTATTAGGCTTATTTCATCAAGCGCATCGCATCTCGTGCTTATTTATAGCAAGCGCCCGGGGTGTACATTTGTGTACCTTAGCGTACGTCCCCGCTACATGCCTGGCTGTGGGGGGGGGGGGGGGCACAGTTTGTACGTCCGCGTACACTCCCCGCATAGCCGGGCATCATTTTTGTACACTCGTGTACGGTCCCCGCATGGTCCCCGCCATGCCCCCGGTCCCCGGGGGCCGGACTTGCAGTTGATAAGTGCATTACCAGGATGGGAATATGAAGGGGAATGTCAGGGGCAAGTGAGGTGGATTCATTGCGCATTCTGCATTTATCAGGCATGTGTTGGGAGGGCATATATATAGCCCCGCCCCTCACCCACTCTTCCTTTCCCATTTATAAATCTAAAACCTGCCTCTATCGACTATATCAATAAAGCAATCTCCCCACCCCAACACATTGGTCAAACATAGCATGCAAGCAATGCCCATCAGGGGGAGCAAGCCTTCTGGCAGGGGGGGTGCCCCCTCTCTAGTTACGCCCCTGCCCAACCCCTAACATAGTGGCGTATCTGGGATTTTTTCCAGGGGCAAAGGATATTTTTTCCTGGTGAACACCAGTTCGACCCGACAGAAATTTTCGTAAAAGGTTGTCCCAAATTTTTTCCCAATCAGTCACCTCGTGAATTTCACGTAAGTGGGGGGGGGGGGGATGGTCAAAAAAATTTGCACGGTCAAATTTTTTTGCACAGTCACAAATTTTTGCACGGTCACAAAATTTTGCACGGTCACAAAAAAAATTTCCATTTTTCCTGGTGGGTAGGTTTGAATTTCCTGCTGAGCACCTTCAGGGGGGGGGGGCACTGTGCCCCCCTGCCCCCCCTGCCCCCCCCCCCCCCGCCCCCCTGGCTGTTACGCCACTGCCCTAACACGCTGACTAAACATAGCATGCAAATCTGTTGAAACATAACCACACAAATATTTTCAAGATTAAAATCTACAAAAAGTACAATAAGTTATATTGACTTTTTGCATATTTTTGTTGTTGAAAATGTATTATCTTTATCAAAATTAAAATCTTTTACAAAAATCCCACTGTTAATCTTAATATAATTGTTGATAATATCAAATAAATACTGAACTGTCTAAATACATTTGATAGGATTAATATAGTTGTGTATTTTCTTCATGATTTTCCTATGGTAACTGTGACAACTTTGCATTTTATTTCATGTATTTTTTATATTATAGATTAAAACTCTCCACACAGCTAGTATTAGTTTTACCATATACAAATACAGATTTTTTTAAACCTTTCTCTAATTTCAATGTCACCAAACCAATACTATATTTCTCATGGTGATTCCAAATATGGTGATGAAATTCAATAAATTTGACATTTTTGAAACATTTTGTGACATTTTGGAATGGTCATACTCATGATATTAAATACTGCCATGTGTTAACATATATATTTGGATTAACTGCCATTCCCAATCATACAAATCTATCATAACCCTAATTTCTACCAAAACAAAACAACTGCCGATTAGCTCACCGAAATTGATCTGACATTCTACCAACTACATACAAATATGAAAAGAATAAATACAATGTGCTTGATTGATCTTGCCGTCCCAGTAGGGTTAATTTATGGGCATTTTCTTTAAAGGAGGTGTCCCGCAAGCATAAAAGTGTGCATTATATGTTAGAAAAATAACTATCGAGCCCAACTTTTGTAATTATATAGAACAAAACACCACACTTATGACAAAAATAAATAAAAATCGCAATCTCTCAACATGCACATGTTGAGAGATCCCTCCCCCTCTATACAATGCACATGCGCAAATTTGAGCACCGATACCCATGACGTCATCGACACCGGGACTTTCGATCGCCGCGAATTAATTTTTTTTTTGCCATGTTGAGTGATGGCATTTTTTATTCGTTTTTGTAACTAGTATGATGTTTTGTTCTATATAATTACATTATTTCCGCTCGATAATTATTTTTCTAACAAATAATGGTCAATGTTGTGCTTGTAAGCAAACCTATAGGGCAGTATTCTCGTATTAAATACAGTTTAAGATTAAAACTGTGTTTAACTACACTTGTGTCTAAATTTAACACGAGTTTATCTTTTAAACAAAGTGTTTAACAACACAACACCCGATTTTAAACTCTGCAAATCTTGTCCCCTGAGTGGTCGTGTGGTCACTGTGCAGGTATTCAATTTATTGTGGACCAAGCACAGGCTGAAAAAGTAGGCAATACGGAAAGCTCCTTGCAGGGAAATTTGAGCATTTGGAGGGAAATTTGGGCATTTGGAGGGAAATTTGAGGATTTGGGGTGAAATTTGGTCATTTGGAGGGAAATACTACTCTTTCTGTCTTTCATTAAGAAATGCATTCCATTTTGGAGGGAAATTTGGAATCGCTTGCCGGGAAAAAAACATTTTTTCAGGCCATACAAATGAGTTACAACAGATATCGACCGAAATCCTCAAATGCACATGCATTTTTAAGACTACATGATTTGCGTGTTAGCTTGCACCAGGGCACAGTTGAGTTATCATTCAAGGCATGCAATTGACGCACAAGTTTAGTTAACTACCCCACACCCATGTTTAAAGTTAAACACTTGTCAGTGAGATAGACATGGGTTTAAGTTAAACACATTTTCAAGAATTGCGCTTAATTAAGCAATGTGTTTAAAGTCAAAGTTAAATGCGTGTTTAGCTTAAAACTATGTTTAAATACTTTACAAGAATACAGCCCATAATGTTTTTATTAAACATTTAAAAAAAGTTTTAAACACTTAAAAGTGTATTTTAAAACAAGTTTTTAAAATGTTTGGGCCGTACTAGACACGGTCTCATGTCTATTAATCAAACGCGAGTTTATCTATTAAACAACGTGTTTAACAAAACCCTCTTTCATAATTTGATTTGATTTTTTGCCCTCATCAATCTTTTTTCCAAATACATAACAAATGTGATAATTTACAATAATTTTTGTTTCAAATATCTGACTATTCTTACCTCCATGCATTATTAGTTTTGATTAGGCTGAGCACCCTAATCAAATCAAGTTGAGTACCCTCGTGCACCCCCGGGTGGTTGTTATACCTACATTGTTAGTTTTGATTAGGCTGAGCACCCTAATCAAATCAAGTTGAGTACCCTCGTGCACCCCCGGGTGGTTGTTATACCTTCATTGTTAGTTTTGATTAGGCTGAGCACCCTAATCAAATCAAGTTGAGTACTCTCGTGCACCCCCGGGTGGTTGTTATACCTACATTGTTAGTTTTGATTAGGCTGAGCACCCTAATCAAATCAAGTTGAGTACCCCCCGTGCACCCCCGGGTGGTTGTTATACCTACATTGTTAGTTTTGATTAGGCTGAGCACCCTAATCAATCAAGTTGAGTACCCCCGTGCACCCCGGGTGGTTGTTATACCTACATTGAGTTACCATTTCAAATACTATTTTGAAATACCAACACAGGAGGTGCTAACATAACATCAGTTTTTACCCGGTATTTGACCTGCAGAGTCAACTAAAGAGTGTCCCAAAAAAGTGTTCTGGTAGATGACAAAGTTTCAATTTAATTGAAGAATATTTTGTTGCATTTTGATCAGTTCATGCAGCTATTATGGAAGTAGATGTGTGAAAGCATATATCAAAAGAGGAACACCTCTTTTCATAATGTGCTTGAAAACTTAAAAACAAAAGAAATAATCTGGCTTTATCCATACACACACATTAATGGGATGCTCTATAGAGCTTCCAAGTTTCAATCAAAGTGAGAATTACTTCAATCGCTCTTCTAATCAAGATATTTCGTAACAGTTGGTGTGAAGCGTGTTCTCTTTCAATCACGTGAGATGGAGAGCGCCACCTGTCATTTGAGATATTCGTTTACAACGGAAATGTAATCTGCTTGTTAAAACCTAGTTAGTAGTCTTGTGGGGGTTGGTACACTTCAGATTGGATACAAATTCAAGTCAATTTGACATGTTACATTATGGTGACAACTAGCTAGGGCGGCATCATTATAGAATCCCCTCACATCTATTTCTCACTTTGCACTTTATGCCGTTAACATTTACCACACGGCAGTCGTCTGCAGACGACAGTTCCAACATTTTACAAAATGTTTCAATGTCAACATTATTTAATAGCAAGCCTAGTATTGGTTCAGTAATTCTTGAGATAGACTTTGAAAGTTGGGAAAGGTTTCTGAAAAATCTATTTTATATGGTAAAACTAATAGCCGCAGTGCATAGATGTGAGTGGTATTCTATAATTATTCCATGAACCAATATCAACCCAATATTATTTTTTGAGTGATGGAGTAGAAATGTGCAATTTTGGAATAATATACTTAACTCTATTCTACTCTAAGTAAGAATTGAAAAGATGTTGATGTTCTAAATAAAATTCAAAACTTTAAGAATATTAGATAAAACATACATAAAATATGAAAAATGGACCTACTGATTTCCATAGTATTCCAAAGTACCCCATCCACCAGTACCCTCCCCCTCCCCCTGGATCATAATTGTCCAAATTAAATTCCAATTCAGTAAATCGTTAATTCTCCTCCTCCTCCTTCTTGGATGCATGTCAACCATTGCGTGATAGTGGTAATAATCACACCATGCGGGGTAGGCGGGCAGGGATACACCCCACACTGACTCACCTGCTACAGGCATCACCCTCTCTATACCAAGTCTCCCATCTTGGTAAAAAATATGGTGAAAGAAGTACCCCAGTCCTTCCGCTACAGCACTGTAAAAGTAGACATTTGTGCGCTACATTTATTTTTGCTCTTTTCGCGCAAAAGTGTGCAAGCATGAAAATAAAAATGCGTGAATATATTCATTTTGTATTTTGGATTAGGCCTATATCTATCCATGAAAAAGATCCATTATCTGATGCATAGGTCACACAATCATGTATGAAACTTGGAAATGATCAATTGTGAAATTAACAATATTGGCAATAAAAATGCTCAGATTGAGCCTGCAAATGATATGAAAAATAAAACATTGTAACTAACTTTTGGGACTTTGCAACAGAACAAAAAAGAGAGCTTCCATCAGTATAATAATGAGATATAGACGCAGCCTAAATTATAACTTTCATAAATATTGAAATATTTTTGTTGCACTTTAGAACTTATTGCACTTAGCATCAAATATGATAATTGATTGAGATAATATTACAGATCAATGCAGGTGTAAATATGAATTAATAACTATACATTAGTATATCACAGCACAATATATCATATAGCTGCTCGCTGATATTTGGTTATAATAATGACATGCGAGTAACAATCTTTAAATTCTACACAAATCTAAAAGGGCAGCAATTTCAATCAAAAGTTAACTTGCACACGATTATCTAGAAGTGCAATGAACTGCCTTCCACATACTGCCTGCATGGGTGGGACCATGGTGGGACGGACAGTTCATGGAGTGAGAAAATGGTGGCAAATTGTTTATGAATGCTGCTGTGTAGCATCGTAACACTTTCCATGAGGTGCGCAGAGTTCCAAAATTTCACAAAATGTTTAAAAAATGTCGAAATTATTGAATTACATCACCATATTTGGCATCACCATGACAAATGCATTAAAATAAGAACAAACATGCCTAGTATTGGTTCAGAAATTCTTTAGGTAAGGCTTTGAAAGTTGAGAAAGATTTCTGAACAATCTGTTTTGATATGGTCAAACTAATAGCCGCATGGAAAGTGTTAACACTGGTTTGGAGGAATAAAACTATCAGGGGAGAAAAATGGGTATATATATTTATTTTTATTTTTTTTTTTGGGGGGGGGGAGAGGGGAACTGGCACCACCAGCACCGGGGATCGAACCCATGTCACCTGCATGGCAGTCTGGTGCCTATCCTATTTACATGGCAGATTTTTTCTCAAACAAATAGAATTTTGAAAATTATGCCAAATATGGATTGAATCATGCCAAATATGGATTGTATCATGCCAAATATGGATTGAATCATGCCAAATATGGATTGAATCATGTTGAAAGCGAAGGGATCTTCAACAACAATCCTAGTCAGATGTAGGCCTGTATATAAGCTTTACCTTGATAGATTTCCAGGATATTAGTCGTAATACCCAAAGCCCTTCAGTGACACAGGGGACATGACGGTAATAATGTAGGGCTGTATTACGATTCCCTCGTAATGCATTGGATGCACAATTATTTAATAACAGACATGTTTTCTTTGAAATAAGATATCAGCGTGGACAGTCTTTTTTTTCAAATGTAAAATTGTAAAATTTCTAATTTTCCTATTGCACTTGTGCGGCCTACAAAAATGAGAATGTCTGCGCTGTCCATTTCCCTTTTAAAAGTTTGAATAAATACACAAAATATATTAACCACTTTCGCAGTGTTTTCAACAATTTCATCCTTTGTTGAAAATACAAATGCTTTGTTAACACTTTCTACGCGGCAGTCGTCAGCAGACGACGGTCCCAAAATTTCACAAAATGTTTCAAAAAAGTCAGAATTATTTAATTTCATCCCCATATTTGGAATCACCATGAGAAATACATTAAAATAAGTACAAATATGCCTAGTTGTTGGTTCAGTAATTCATGAGATACGACTTTGAAAGTTGGGAAAAGTTTCTGAAAAATCTGCTTTATCAGTCAGTCAGTCAGGCAGGGTTTTTTGGGATTTTTTTGTTATTTTTAATCAGGAATTTCTGGTGAATTTTAAATGCAAACATTTCAAAACAATGGGTCGGTTGGGCCCGTGCGACAGGAATTTTTTCATCGCTTAAGTAACAAATGAAATCAACAAAAAAAAATGGTGTTAAACTTGGCATAAATAAAAATAAAATCTGACTATGAAACTAATTTGGGCGTCACCGTTGTTTACCTGTTGTGGATGTGTTATGTTATAATCCAGCGTTGTCATGGTAACGATACGCGACAATGATTTGGCAAAATGGTACATCTTGTTTCTTGTGACATAGTTATTAAGAGGGTGTGAACTGTTGATATGGGAGGGGTTGGCTTATACCCCTGGGTCCCAAGTTCCTAGAGGACCATATGAAGTCAAAGCAAAGAAATGTGTTCATGTATAGATGTCTCTTCCATCTATATAGGTATGCTAACAATTTCATGCAGCACTTATTCCTAAAAAAGGGCTTGGATCTATAAAACATTAAAATAAATGTCTACACTCTTTTTGTGTGACCTTGGCATGGGCCCCTGTTCATTGGAAGAGAATTTTGATATATGCCCCCCATCCTACCCAGAGATTGGTTTTCAATGATTAGTTTTCCAATCTCTGTCTCAAACTCAACCCATATCAGCAAGATAAAATATATACAAATATTAAAATAAATGAAATAAAACACACATGAACATTTTCCTTTTTATCAACAATTTTAACAATGTATAAACTGTATTAATTTAGGTATTAATTAGGAGGCCAAAATAAAACAAGGCAAACAAACAAACCAGTAACGGTTATTAAACTGTCTTTTCATTCTGTGCCATTGTTTTTCTGGGAAGCCTGACTTTATAACGGATCCTCATGGGGTAGTAACACGAAGAAGACGTAACTGAATTGCGGAAATTAAAGACAAATACAGCAGCGAGTCTGGGATAGGCAGGACTGGCGACAAGGAACTGAACTTTCACCTCTGCATCAACATACCCTGGTTATATTGCCCGGTGTTTTCTCTTCGTATTCAGAGGGGTAACACATGATTGTTCCAGGAGGTTGAAATACCCCCCCCCCCCCCTCATTTGATGGTGTTTCAAGGACGCTTTTGCTCATTTGCCCCCCCCCCCTTATTTTACCATTTCCAGGACAGTTACTAGGGTTTGCGCAAAAACGAGGACACATTTGGTTCAAGATACTCCCTTTTACAATTTACGCACAGAGGAGTGGATGGTTTTTTTAAAATAATCATAATAGGCCTACAGTTTTCCAAAACGCCCCTATATATGAGGGAAATCGCGGATATGAAAACGCCCCCTTTTCTGTGATTTTGGAAACGATCATGCATACCCAAAGTCAATGTCGACTGAAACCACCGGGTTTATTGCTGATGGGATAGAGTACCTCTGCATCAACATACCCGGGTTATTCTGCCCTGTGTTGGGAGTTCAGAAGCTTCTATGGTTAATTAAGTGTTTGATGTTCGATTTTATTTGAAGGTAGGACTAAAAATGAAAATTTGTAATTAAAATAATGAATGGAAAACAAAACTTTAACTGATATTATCCCACTCACACTCTATATGGTGAAGAATTGGTAGCAGCCTGCAATATGTTGACAAATGTTTGTGAATCACGGTTGAGTTGTACAAAGTGAAAACCCAACCAATCTTACAGCATGGGATTGTACCCATTTTGATAGATGACTATCAAAGTAGTTACTCACCTGCCCACATGCCTTTCCTGAACATAATTTTCTATTCTACATATGTCAGAAATAGCTGAGTTTGACAGCCAGCCTACACAAATCAATTAAACTCAACTGACGGAATTATTCATATTTAGTCATAAATAGGGCAAAAGAATCATATTTTATTACCATGGAAAAGGATACCCCCATAATATTAAACAATTGTTTGACCTTGACCTTGTGCCTCTAAAAGCTCTGTTGATGGAATTATCCTTGCAAATTCAGAAATGTTCAAATCTTGCCTGCAAAACCTGCTAAAATCACCTGTATTCTGGGTTTTAATAACAATTTTCACATTCAAAAAGACCATTTTGATATATTCAATGTAAAAATTTGTTTCCACCATCTGTGCTTTGACGAGGGTTGCTAACCTAGAGATTAGCGTCAAATTCACTAATCTCAAGATTAAACGCTCGGTTAATGGCTGTATGAATCGTTTCATGTGGAGCATTCAGACAAGGGTTGCTTACCTAGAGATTAGCGTCAAATTTCGCTAATCTCGAGGTTAAACTCTCGGTTAACGGCCGTGTGAATAATGTCATGGTTAACTAACCTCGAGTCTAAAACTGGAATTTTAACCCTAAACGATCTTACGGTTAACTAGTTCTGAAGCACTAACCGAGAGTTAGTTATGCACTTATCAATTGCATCCCCGGCCCTGGGGACCCGGGACATGGCGGCGGGGACCGTATACAAACGTACAGAAAGCGTTGCCTGGCTATGCGGGGGGCATTTACCAGGGACGTACAAAAGGTGCCCCTGCTAGCCTGGGCTTGTACCCGGATGTCAAAAGGTGTCCCCGCTAGCAGGGGCGTGTACCCAGGACATAGGGGGGACGTACATCACGGGAAAAATAAGCCAGGGAAATGACTGGGCAGTGTAACGGGGCGTAAGCTAGGGTACACAGATGTACACCCTGGGCGTGCTAAGGGGGGGGGGGGGGGGGGACTGTACGGCGCAACACTTTGTCCCGGCCACGGGGACCAGGACTGTAGCGAGGACGTACAAAAAATGGTGCCCTGCCCTGCAGGGACTGTACATGACTGTACCCGGGATGTCACATCGGCAATTTGTACGTCCTGGCCCATCCCCCGGGCCAGGGATGCAATTGATAAGTGCATTAGTAGAGAGTGTGTCTACTGTGTGAATCCTTCAACTATATGGAGTGCACAGATATCTACATTTGATCCAGTGAAGCATCGTATGTAAACATCCTGATCATGCCATGGTACTCGCACATGACTCAATATTGCACGCGTAACGATAACGTTAGTTTATGCTGGAAATCCGTATATCCACTGCAGGATGGTTAGCTGCATATATTGCGTATCTTGTTACTAGTTGATAAGAATCTTAGGAACTTTGTGAAGTTTTATATTCAAGGTCTGTTGAAAACTCATCCAACCAATAGCATCCTGTAAGACCTTTAGGCCTATATATAACAAGCATTGAGCTCAGAGAGGTTTCATATACAAATGATGCAAATATCATATATCCAAAACAGAACATTGAAATTGTATTACCCCAGTAAACTACATTCACATTTACCAAAGAAAAATTCAGACAAATGTAATAAAAAAAAGCTCTAAATTACTGTAAAAAAAAAAATCAACTTTATAAAAAAAAGCCTGGGGGGTTACTCGCCTAAGATGGTTTACAGGGGTGTGCCGCTCTAATGGGTAGCTTTTTTGGCACAAAATCCCTAAACATGGGGTATGATTTTGTGTTGAAAATTCCTAATAATGGGGTCACTTTTTACAAATGGGTCTATTTTCGCCAAATTTTTGTCTATTTTCGCGAAAATTTGCAAAAAAAATAGGTATATTTTCCCGATATTTTGCAAAAAATAGGTATATTTTCCTGATAATTTGCGAAAATTTGGTCTAAAATGAAGCAAAACCCCTAAAAATGGGTACCGATTTTTCCAAAACACCCCTAAAAATGGGTATGGGTTTTGAATCTCCAGCGGCACACCCCTGACCAAACAAAGTCCCCCCCCCCCGGGAAAATAAGTATATCGCCTGCCCTTTTCCAGCAGCATGTCAACTCTTCCTATACACAAAGCTTACTGACCCATTAAAGCCATATCATTTCACTTTCAAAGTATTTAAATTGTACATTAGCGCTGTATAAGAAGCCTCGTCAATACTATCAGAATGCGTTTAGGACTAAACGCAATCCATTTATACAGCACCTGCCCACAAGTGGACAACACCATTATCTGATACCTTTATTGGTGCGCGTGCATACAACCATGCATCTGTATCAGCTGTTTTGTGTACAGTAATGGACTTGAGTGAAGAATTGCACACTAAACTTAACACTTTCCACACGGCTATTGGTTTCACCCAATACAAAACAGATTTGTCAGAAACCTATCCCAACCAACTTTCAAAGTCTATCTCAAGATCTTCACTTTCTGCTAAGTTGAAAAATAAGCTGCAAGTTGTGCAAAATAAGTTGATTCGCTTTATTTTGAAGCTGGAGCCCAGGTCCCACATTGGTGATGTAGAATTTAAGAAGCTGGGAATGCTGAAAGTTGAAGATAGAGTTAAACAACTTAAACTCAATCATGTTTTTAAAATATATAATGAAATAGCACCTGAGTACTTGAATTCTCAATTTACCAAATTGTCCAACACTCACAGATACAATACCAGGGGCAGTGCAACAAATTTTCTGGTTCCCAAAGCTAAAGGTCAGCAGTGCAATACATTTTTCTTTACTGGTATTCGGGAATGGAACTTGCTATCAACTCAGGTTAAAACATCCAAAACCCACGGGCAGTTCAAAAAGGCAGTAAAGAGTCACTTTCTATCTTGATTTTTCATCCATTTTTATATGCAGTTGTTTCATAAAAAGTGCAATATTATTTTGTGTGCAAATATATATGATGTTTTTATAATGTGCTGTTTTAATAAGGACCCCAATGGAAATAAGCCCTTTTTAGAGCTTTCTTGGGCTATCCTTGGCATTATATGTTTTCTTGTATTAATATGTTGTGTTAATTTGGTAAGTTTTTAAGATTTGTATATTTGATCTGATGTATTGTATCTCTGTGTCTTGATATGCCAAATAAAACTAAACTAAACTAAACTATTTACTGAACCAATACTAGGCATATTTGTACATATTTCAATGCATTTCACATGGTAATTCCAAATATGGTAATGAAATTCAAAATGTTTTAACATTTTTAAAAATAATTGTTACATTTTTGGAATGTCGTCTGCAGTCGCCTGTCGCGTGGGAATTCTATTTATGTGATCATGGTTGAAACATTAATCACGTGAAATATTATGCATCTTATTTACAAGAAATTTCAGCAAACTAATCTGCCCTCTGCTCCTTTTCATGAGAGAGGTGAGGAGGAACACGACACTTTCCAATGATGCAAGGGGCAGGCATCTATCTACAGACGACAGTTCCAAAATGTAACAAATGTTTCAAAAATATCAAAAATATTGAATTTCACTACCATATTTGGAATCATCTCGAGAAATGTATTAAAATAAGTACAAGCATGCCTTGTGTTGATTCAGTAATCCTTGAGACAGACCTAGAAAGTTGGGGAATGGTTTCTGAAAATATGATTTTCAAGGCTCAAGATAACAGTTTTTTTACCAGGAGCTACTTTTTTCAAAGGTAGCGCCTGGATCATGGATTTATTGAGAACCAGGAGCTACTTTCAGTCTACCGGGAGCTAACTTTTTATTAAATCGTATTGTCAAATCGAAATTCTATGTCTTAGGCAAGCTTAACGATCATCAACGGGCGCTGGTTTGGACAAAATATCAGCTCTTGGTTGTTTATTTTTCATCATTACCGGGCGGGCGCTATGGCTGTAGGACCGAGGGGTAAAAATCGCCCAGCGCCCGCTTATCTTGAGCATTGATGATTTTGATATGGTACAACCAATAGCGTGTGGAAAGTGTTAAGGTGTATGTTGTATTGATCCAAACAGCTGTGCATGGAATTTACATCATTTATCCGCATATTTAACCCATGCATTTACCCCTTAATTATATGGGAGCCACACGGGAAGACGTATCCAACACATCATACTTAGTCATACATCAGACTATTTACAGTCTACACTGTAGTAACAAGTTGCATATGGCCAACACTGCTGTTTTTAAATCTTATTTATTTTCAGAGAGAGAGTGGGGAAATCTTCATTTTTCTTTAATTTATACCATCATATTTTTCTAATTAAATTAGATTTTGTAAGATTAAATGTCTACATAGATGTCAGATTAATGGGAAACTGTTATGTTACTGTCAAGTGTCTCACACAGGTAGTAAAGATTCCTAAGACCCGGGGGGGGGGGGGGGGGGGGGGGGGGGGGCACTGGCATTGGAAAGACCCCCTTTGCCCTGAAGACCCCCTTTTCACCCTCTTCTGCTAGCTCATAAGCCCAATCTTTTTAGCTCATAAGACCCCCTTTTTACCCCCGTTATATTGAAAATTCAAATATCACGAACATTTTCATTCCAAAGCCCTAATTGTTTGAAAATGCACGTTCTTATTACTAATTACATTTGAAAAATTAACCAGTTCTTAAGACCTACTTTTTGAGAAAATCAATTCTTAAGACCCTATTTTTCATCATAAAATTCTCTCAGTTCAGTTCTGAGACCCTGGGTGGCACACCCCTACCAAAATAAAAGTTGAGTGCCCCCCCCCCAACTGCATTTGTCAACTTGGTCAAGAGATCTGAAGGTTGCCAATTCGATTCTGATGAGATATACATGTTGAATGTTGTGTTTTGTTTCAGCCTGTAGTATAGACAGTCAATATTGGGGAAAGACAAGTGTTTCTACCAATACAGGGGAAGACACCCTTAGGGGCCTGGACCCAAATATCCAGGGGGTCATAGAAATTAATACCATTGTAAAAAGGGGGGTCAAAACAACAAGATTTTTTCATTTTTGCGCACGCTTTGTGCACATTTTTTCTACATTTGTCCACCCTCATTTTTTCACTTCTGCATCAACTGTTGCTCCAATATTCAATAACCATAACTAGCTAGACCCATAAGTATAAGACTTGTGTGTGTGTGTGTGTGTTGGGGAGGGGGGGGGGGGGTCATAAAAATAATCAACATCTGAGTAGGAGGGTCATAAGAATAATCATGTTCGTTTAGGGGAGAGATGTCATAAAAAATAATGAGGATAAATGATAAATAGTTATTTTATCCAGTTGTAGAGATGTTTCTGCTTTTTTTCATTCAAAATGTGATTCTATTTCAGCATTTAATTTGTCAATGTTGCTATAACAGAACGTCAGGAACGGATCATTCACAGCATCAAATTTAAGATTCCGTTTCCCTCGGTCTTGGGAAGCATAAATTGGTGTTATCTAATTGAATACAGAAGCCATACGGAACGGATTTAATAGATGACACAAGAAGGTCATCCCTGACCATGTAATGCACTTATCAATTGAAAGCCTGGCCCGGGGACCCGGGACTAGCGGGGACTAGGGCCGGAACGTACAAAATGCTAATGTGACGTCCCTGGTACAGTCGTGTACGGTCCCTGCAGGGTGGGGCACCATTTTTTGTACGCCCCTGCTATAGTCCCGGCCCCCAAGCTACAGTCTGCGGGGTCGCTTAATTTCTTTAGTGCAACCATAACGGGATGCATTTTTATGTGTTCCCTATGTGTTATTAGGCTTATTCCGTCAAGCGCATTGCATCTCTAGCTTATGTATGTAGCTACTCCAGGGGTGTACATTTGTGTACCCTAGCGTATGTCCCCGATACACCCCCAGCTAGCGGGAGCATACACTCCCCCGCATTCGCTTACAGTCCCAACCATGTCCAGGGTCCCTGGGGGCCGGGATTGTACTTGACAAGTCCATAATGCTATCTGCTTTCTGCTTGGACTATTTGTCTGCTTAGGTTCAAACTGACGTCCTGTCTGGCGTCCAGGACAGGACAGGTGTCATCCCTGACCATGTAACGCTATGCTGTCTGCTTGGACTCTTTGTCTGCTTAGGTTCAAACTGATGTCCTGCCTGGCATACAGGACAGGACGATTCCAAATTTAAACTGTTATCCTAAAGGCAGGATTGGTCTTGGATGTCTTGCAGGACAGAACGTGTCACAATTCTGGAGGACATAGCTATCCAGGTTGTATACGTAATGCTGGAGGGTGTGTTTCTTTAAGGTGTTTGTAGTAATGTGAAAAAAATATAAATTTGTCACAAGTGGAAATGCGATCTATAAAGTTTTACCACTCCCATCTCCATCCTGCCACATCTGAACATCGGCAATTACTTAAAGATTCATTACACATAAACCTCCTTTTGTGAAATCCACCCATCATAAATGTATGATGTGTCTGAGTTACAACTGATACGTTGTAATTAAAAATAATAAACATTGCACAACAGGCTGACATTCCTACTATTACTAACCTGTTTTGGATCATCTGAACATGGTTCACACATTCCTCCT
Organism: Ophiura sarsii; assembly: GCA_035610835.1. NCBI lineage: Eukaryota > Metazoa > Echinodermata > Ophiuroidea > Amphilepidida > Ophiuridae > Ophiura > Ophiura sarsii. Next base: position 1,448,461 of record CM069447.1, read on the forward strand.
TCCTGAGCGGCATTATAAGCAAAACACCCCTCTATTGATATGGACTCATCCCATTTGAGAGTGCCTAATAGTTTAGCATCGTCCCATCCACACACCTTCCAGCCTATTGCACAAATACTACCACTATTATGTATATGTCCTTCCCATGAGCCTTTGCAGGCTGTCATGGATACTTTAGACTCCAGTCCTTCTGCACTTCCATCTGCACATCCTGTACCAAAAATATAAAAAGAGACAATATAAGAATAAGGCGACAAAGAACAAACCCACCCTGTTGTACGGGCCTTACCGACACATTTTTTTCTTCAAATTTGCAAAATGTTATTTGCAAAACATTTTTGGTTTTTTTCAAACAATTTTTTTTTTGTATTTGAAAGATACTCATTTGATATCGGTTTGAAATGATGACTTTGAAACATATGATATCAAGAAGAGCTATTTTTATTACAAAGTTCCATTGTCCTTGTCTATTTGCCATTCACATTTTTCTCCCAAAATGTATGCTTTCTAGGGGGGGGGGTCCTTTTTCATTATCCCTTCTCATTTGGAAAGCTGGAAGATCATCAGTTTTTAATTTTATTACTCGCATCTTTCCATCAACACTTTATTAATCACAAAGGAAATTTAAAATTGAAGGACAATTAATTCATAGTATTGGAACAATTTCCTTATTACAAGGACTAATCACAATCAACTCAAACAAACCAACATTTGGTTGGTTTCTCTGTTATAGGCCTAGTGGGCGAGCTCAGGCGATTCTGTTAGAATCTTTATACGATTCCATCAGGATAAACAGCATTAATCCTAGCCATGCCAAATTCAACAACCTTCAAGAGATGCACAATCACCTGGACTTGGACCATGGTGATGGCCCATGTTCTATCCCCAGGGGGTGGTGGGGGGGGGGGGGGGGGTACACATCATAGTTTGTGTCTTTATTTGTCCCCTGTTTCCCTTGTTAGCTTTATTAAAAACCACCTGTATGGGTTAGGGTTAAAAGAAAAAAGGAACACTGTGGGCTCTGGAATGATTTCCTAAATCATAAAACTCCTCAATCATGAACATAAACCCAGGGATGTGATTCTTTAAGTCCTTTCTATTTGATTGACCTTCAACATTTCCCCCCTTCCTATATGATTGACCTTCGACATTTCCCCCCTTCCGGATCAGAAGGAAATTATCAATTTGCCAAGGATTGCACTTCTTAATCTTTCAAATGATTTTTTTAATTACAAGGCTTTAAATGAATTCAGAAATAAGAGGAGTTGATGGAAGCGACATCTTCGAGTAGTTGTACAGACCTCCAGCCTAGACTACATCCCACAATCTTCTACTCTAAGAGGGCGACAGTGAGTCACAGTCTAACCCCTAGCCCCCTTACTCAAAACAAAAGTTGGTAACCGTGATCGTTATAAATACCGCTGAAAAGGGGTTTATTTTCGAATGTCAGTGCGGACCTTGAAATTGTGAAATAGGGGGTATTTTATGAATCAGTCTCCGTGAAATACAGAATAAGGGGTGAATACTCATGGAGCTTATACACAACCTTTATCAAATCCTAGGTTGCTTCACCCTGGTACGGTTTTAATTATTTGATCAGAAGATGGTAACAACCCAAATCAACTATTTGTGGTACACCAGTTCATACAGGAACACCTAATATTAAATAATTGGGAGTAACATATTTTTATCTATTTTACCTATATTTATAAAGTGTCATTGAAAAGGGTTGTTTGACATTTTAGTAATCGAAAACCAAATAAATAGGGGGTACTTTAACCCCAATTTTGTGTACGATTTTGAAAAAGGTGGGATAATTGATGAAAAACCCTTGCGAAGGGAGAATTTGAAGAAGAAGAAAAATATATATTTGTGTTGAGTTTGGAGGGGAGGGGGAGCGGCAAGTATAGACTTTATAATTAGAATAACATTTCTGAAACATCAATACAGTCAATCAAAACAAAACAAATACGTGTACAGATAATCCAACGGTCCATTTGATATGAATATTCATCATTTCATATATAATACAGATTTTACAATAATAGAATTACAGCCCTGATTTGCCCAGGCGCACCAAAGACATTTCTTCCTTTTTTGTCCAGACCCACTGACAGACCAACCAACCAAATTACAATCACCATTTGAACCATTTCCTCCGTACCAGACAGACATCTATACAAACGTCCAACCATTATAAACACCAGATGATCTCAAACCAATCACAGATTAAACACAGACCTACTTATAAGATTTTAATCCAGCAAATTGGTCAAATAAGAGAATTATGTGATCTTTTCCAGGGGACGCCCTCAATCCTCGAAAAGAAATTGGAAGCAGATTTTCTTGCAGATTTAGATTTCTGATCATGAATCGTACATACATTCCAAGTTACAGGGCGATACGATTCTTTATTAAATCTATCACTAGGGAGAAAAAAACCTGTCAAATTGAGGGTGGGTGGGGGGGGGGGGGGGGGAATCAGTCTCCACATGTGCCAGGATTGAACCCGGGCCATGTGCATGCAAGTCAGAGGCTCTCTCTATCCACTGTGCCAATGTGTGGAGCTTCAAAAAACTTACATTTTTTTGCAAGATGATACCCCGCAGGAGCGTGGCATTAGATAATCCGGGCGATAACGCAGTACTGCACGCTGGCACCGAAGACATTTTAGTGTTTAGGATGGTTAGGGTTAACTATTTCTTTTTAGTTTAGTCAAATAACTTGACCATATATCTCAGCTGAGTCGGTCAGACTGGTACAATGAACCTTTATCATTAGGGTGCGGTTTTAATTGATCTATTATATAGCACTAACATATTGACACATATAATGAGTATTTTCATTTTGCCTGCTTCGTACACTGGACACTAATTACCTAACTTTATGAAATGATATTGCCTAATACGACATCTCCCATGATGCAATAGGGTTTATGGGAATCCCTATCTTCATTAATTTGTCACTATATTGTATGCCCTTATTTGGTGCAAAAGAAGTTTCTATTTGCAAAGTATCCTTGAAATGGTAAAATTGTCCTTCATTTTGTGCAAAATGGGGTACAATTTGGCAAACACATCTTTAAACGTCACCAATTATTGTAAAGTTTCATTATCCTATAATGAGCACGTTATACTCCCTAAAAAGGTAATCAACCCAAAGTTTGTATCGCACTTCACTGCTTGGTCATGTGATACAAAACATTGCATTGTGGGATGTTATGAGTATAAACACTTTCTCCCATTAGCAGACCGTATATTATGACACCGGGTTATTTTAATAAATAAAAGCGTGCACACTATTATTATATGATGTTGTTTTTTTGTCTATGAATGATGCTTGATATTAAATTTGACATTGGGTGTGTATTTAGTGTGGGTTTCAAGACAAATATTGCACACTACATGTACACTATGTTAATATGAAATGCACACATTTTACACACACTTCCATGTTATAATTGATCATAACTGACAACCAAACATATTTCTCAGAAACAATTTGTGTCACTGGCTGGCTATCCAACTATTTATTATTGAATCTCCTAGTTGGGGTAGTAGAGGCAATTTATTTTAAATTAAATACATGGTTTTGTGGATGTTTTTGTTCCTGGTGTTCTCTCTTCGTAATTCTAATTTGACCCCTTTTTGCGCAAAAAGAGGACACATCTGGTTCAAAATACCCCCTTTTCCTATTCCCATTTGATATGACACAATACTCATTCTATTTTTTTCTTCTTTGTGGACATAGCCTCTCCAAATAACACCCTAATGATTTGAAAAAAGCGACCATAGCTTCCAAAATGACCCCTTATTTTTTGAAATCGCAGACTTAGCTTCAAAAAGCACCCCTAATTTTGAGAACTCACGGACATGGTACGGACATTTTTGGAACGATCATGCATACCCAAAGTCAATGTTGACTGAAACCATCAGGTTTCTTGTTGTTATTGTGTTGGGTGTGATGTGTTGTTGTGTTGTGTTGTGTTGTTGGGTTGTGTTGTGTTGTTGGGTTGTGTTGTGTTGTTGGGTTGTGGTTTGGGTTTTTAAGTGCACAGCGTGAGCTGCTGTGGGTTTGGTTTTGTTGGGTTGCATTGGGTTAGGTTGTATTGTGTTGGGTTGGGTTGCATTGGATTAGGTTGTGTTGGGTTGTGTTATGTTGGGTTGCATTGAGTTAGGTTGTGTTGTGTTGCATTGCGTTTGTTTTTGTTTTGTTTTTGTTTTTGTTTTGTTTTGTTGGGTTGGGTTGCATTGGGTTAGGTTGTGTTGGGTTGTATTGTGTTGGGTTGTGTTGTGTTGGGTTGCATTGGGTTAGGTTGTGTTGTGTTGCATTGCGTTTGTTTTTGTTATGTTTTGTTTTGTTGAGTTGCATTGGGTTAGGTTGTGTTGTGTTGGGTTGGGTTGGGTTAGGTTGCATTGGGTTATGTTTGGTTGTTAGGATGTGTTGCATTTGGTTTAGTTTTGTTTTGGTGCAATGCGTTGCGTTTGATTAGATTGGGTTGGGTTGAGCTGGGTTGTGCTGTGTTGGATTGTGTTGTGTTGTGTTAGGTTTGGTTGGCTTTGAAGCAGGTCACTAGTAGGTTGTACTTGTCATACTTGTTCTGAAATGTCATAATTCTAGCAATATAAATGCGTAATCATTCTAGTAATCTATCACAGTCTGTTACCATCCCATACTACAGTGTGTTCAGGTTATTTAGAAATCGTTATACATGTGGATTACACTGGATTTGAAATAGTGCGGTAACTCAAACAATGAGGTAATGCTGCAAATTAAACTGAATGGTGATTATCGATTGGCTATCAAATATAACAATGCCACATCAGACCTGCGCTGCACATGAATGGTATGAATAGTGCTTCTTATCCCTTTGTACCTGCAGCCAATCCATGCACCAGACTCCCACAAGAATTCACATTTCCGTAACATATCTCACATAATCCACAACATATTGTTTTCCTAAATAATTGCTTATTTTCCTGTCAAAATTTAGAAATCCTAAAACAAATGTATAAGCTTATTCCCTAAGTACCTTGAGCCTGAAAATCACAAATTGAATTAATTTATATTGTAATGTTATAATTTTGTCTGAAAATAAACAATTGGTAAGATATGGTGATCCAGCATCAACTTATAACTCTAAACAATTCATTACCTAAATGTCCATATATAGATTCATCAGGTCTGTAGATAATCATGAAAGAATTGGGTTTTTTGGCAAGACCAATATCAGGTAGATGAAAAACTTATGGTTTTCCCCGAGCTGACAGTTTCGCTGGTCAATGACCAGCTTTTTCTCAAAGCTACTGATCAGCTATTGATGTTTTTACGTGATGCCCTTGTTGGGAGACGAGGCACAGAGGTCATGAACGGAGACGAGGGGGTCTACAATCTCAGTCATGTATATGATTCACTGATCAAGGGGGTAAGACTTAACCTAGGGGGGGGGGGGCATTCTCCTGCCATATGTCTTTATTGCAAAGAAATGTTTACATGTCACAAAGCATGATGTCCATGTTCATTGCACTACACCCGTCTGGTAAATGAATGCCCCCTTTTCAAAGCCATGTTTTGGTAAATGTATTATGGGTCTAAAATCCTTTTGCTGTTTTTCACAGACATGCAAAATCTATCAAATATGTAGGAAAATAATGGGTCTCTGGTAAACATATGGGCCCACTTTCCCCCAAAAATTGGTAATGTTTCGGTCAATTTTCATTTTGCCGGCGGCACATCCTACCAAAAAAGTAACTGAGTGACACCCCCCACCCCCCAACCCGGGCTGAAGACAGCAGTCTGATTTGAATTCAATTAAATTATATATAGGGCTGACATTATAAAATGTAAAGTCAGCTCTACACTCAATACCCATGTCGTCATACAACAAGGGGGGAAGACTTAGGCCAGTTATCCTCCCCTTCCCAGTCAGGCAGCCAGGTTGTCCCCCAGTAATTAGCCTATCACTCCCCAGGGTACAAGTCATATCCTGCTCTAGGTATAGGCAGGGTGTTTCCCTGTGTGATACCAGGCAGATCATTGCTTTGATGCAGTATGGAGTTATAGTGAAACATTTATGGTTCTCTGGAAATCCAGAGTTTCCTCTATAAAGCCTTGATGTAAGTACTCCAGGAATCAGAATAAGTTGAAGGCTTTTCTGATTTCCAAATTCAGTGAAGAGGTATGGGCACTTGGGAGTGTGAGTATCCCCGCTGGTTTTAGTCAACATTTACTTTGAGTATACGCATCGTTCCATAAATCTCGGAAAAAGGGTTTCGTACCATATCCGCTGACATTCATGATTTCCCCAAATTAGGTTTTTTTTTGGAGGCTTCGTCCGCGAGAAAAATAAATAGAATGAGAGTTGTGGCATATATCAAATTGTCCCGGGAATAGGGAAAAAGGGTAGTTTGAACCAGAGGAGTCATCGTTTTTGTGCAAAAAGTGGGACTTTTAGAAAGTGTCCTCGAAATGGTGAAAAAAGGGGGGTTATCTTCAGACAAAATGTTGGTAAAGTTGTCCGTGAAATGCTGTCAAATAGGGGGTATTTCAAGATCCTGGAACGATCATGTGTTAGTTACCTCTGAATACGAAGAGAGAACTCCGGGGAGTATTCTCTCCACACCACGGACACCACACACACATTAAACTGAAAATGGTGAAGAAAAAACATGACAACAAATTTCAGGGTCATAAATATTGGAAAAAAAGCTTGTAAAGACATAATAATGGAAGGCAATAATACTGATTGCATTGAGTCGTATGTTGAGATTGGCACTGTCGCTTATTGAACTCAATTTTTGTCACACCGGTTTGGGCAAATGGTGGGGGGGGGGGGGGGGGTAACCACATCACATATCCTACCCCTATCGCTGTTCACTCACTCGGCGACAATTCTCAAATGTTGACAGCCCTGGTATAGTCTTGTAGTTACACTTTTATTTTTTGCTCCCCCCCCCCTATGAAAAACCTAGCACTGAATGTACACCCACTTTCCATCCAATCTCTGATTGTTTGTGATTTTGTTACTTTACTTGTTGGCTGAAGTCTTCATTCTTCAATCTCTCATTTTTGCAGTAGTCCATTTATCTGCACTAAACCCACCTGTCTGCATTAACAGCAAACCTGCTTGCAATGATGATTGAATAGAAGATGCGGACAGGTGTCCACTTATATGTGTTAATCTAATTGAATAGATCTAGGTCAACATGGTAAGATAACTATCTCAATGATATCAGTTGACTGAATGTCATGAAGGAAGTCACTTGGCTGGAAGTCACTTGGCTGGAAATCTTCCTGTAAATTAGATTTCATGCCACACTGCACTGCTACTGATCATCTTCCATTCCGTGAATGAACATCATCAGCATCTTCAATCACACCTGTATACTTCATACACCTGTATACCTTATACTAAAGATTTGCTTTATTTGAAGCTATGAGGTCTTTTGTAATCAGAAGTGGGAGGGTCCGGGGGGGGGGGGGGGGGGGGTGTACTTAGTGGATATGAGGTTACTGGGATTTGCCGCCAAAGAGGGTCCCAATTTTCACCCTCTGGTAAATGGATGACCTCTTTTCAAAGCCATTGTTGGTAAATGTATGGGTCTAAAATCCTGATGTTGCTGTTTTCACCAAATTGTTAGCAAAATCTGTCAAATATGCCAGGCAAATTAAGGGTTTCCGGTAAACATATGGGTCTTCCCCCCCCCCCCCCCCCCCCCCCCCGAACATTGGTAAATGTTTAGGTAAATTATCATTATTGATGGCTGCATTCGAGCAGCTTTTGAAGGCTCTCCATTTTTCACAGTAAGTGCTTTATTCCTGATACTATAGTAGACATATTCATAAAAGCAACAAAATCTCAATATGCGATGGAAGGAAATTGAAGGAAAATTGAGTGGAGTAACCACTTAAGTGTGGCATTTCCGGAATGCACATTTTGCGGGTACATAGTAACTTTTGCAGTTGAAATGATTGTGAGAAAACTACTTTGATGTATATTAAAAACATTACTGATGAAGTTATGAATATATCTTTTTTTGTGTCATTCATTTGTCATCAATCTTCAGTGGTGTGGGACATATCCTCTAAACCCTTTCTCTACCCATGCACAACTCCTAAACCCATTCCACCCCTCCCCATTAAAATCTATGTACAAGCATCTGCATATTTTCAATTTTAAGATTTACATTCTTCTAAATAAAAATGAGGATTTTTAAAATCTGATCTCATACTGTCAGTGAGGCAAATTGACTACACCATTTGCTCTTCACTCAAAATCCCTAAAAATGTTTAAATAAATGTTGAACACAGTTTCTTGTTTTTGATACCGGTAGGTATTTATTCGTATTTCGAATACAAATTTGGAAACAAATTATTTATTCAAGTGGATTGATTTAAGCGCTAATGTTTTAGTATTGATACCATATTGGTTGCTATTGGTTACATTAATAATCTACCAGCCAATCAAAAAAGTTTATAACAGTTTTATGTTTAACTTGATCTGATTGTGTCAGTTGAAGATATTGTAAAACACCATTATTTCACAGATACTTATTTCGTGAATTTAAAATTACTGCTATTTTAGTGAGCATTTAATTTTGTGAATCTGGAAATTTCACTGTATACTCTCAACGCAAAATTGTCAGTTTCGCGGGTATTTAATTTTGCGAATCCACATCCCTCACGAAAATTTGCAAAAATTAAATCCCTCGCAAAATTAAGTGGTTTTACAGTAGGTCTAGTCTATTTTTGACTGGCAACATAAAGAGGCATTCAAGATGATTGACAGGTCCATAGGCACAAACAGCATTATCTTTTATTTCCCTTCTTTTTTTCCTTTCCTAGTATTGTTTTTACATCCCAGTATTGCACATCTGTTTTGCTTATTACATCTAACTATAAGCCTTACAAATGGACACAATGTATTCACCTTTGATGTGATGCCGCACAAAGAAATCCTGGACTTGCTGTCTCCTAGGCCAGGGGGGAGACCCTTATACACCTTTAAAGTAGAGATGTGCCGCCAGCGAGAAAAAAAATTGACCCAAGCGTTTACCAATTTTAAGGGGGCAATGGACCCATATGTTTACCAGAGACCCATAATATTCGTACTTATTGGACAGATTTTGCTACTATTTCTGTAAAAACAGCAAATTTGAAGATATTGTTAGAACCATAAACTTACCCCATAAAAATGGCTATGAAAAAATAGGTGAAAAATTGGACCCTATTTGGCTCACATCCCTGTGACCTCATATCCACTAAGTGCCCCCCTGGCTCCTAGGATCTATTCTTAGATATATGGGTTAGACACCTATACAAATGTAAACCTATCACAGTCACAACTTACGCATCATACATGTGTGTAATATTGATCATAACTTTTGATAAAATCAACTAAATTATCGTCAATAATTGATCGCTTTGGTTGGATCAATTGCCACACACAGACTTGCATTGCCCTTTTTCAGCCTCATCTATGCTTGCCCATTTATCGCCGTGCATTTCATGTAGGCCTATAAGCCAACACATAAAACAGTCTTGAGAAATAATGATAGAACAGGGTTTTTTTCTTCTTGGCCTTATGGGCAATTCCCTATACATAATAAATCTACTCTGACCATAGACCATATAGAAGAAGGGACGATGCTTGATCCATGATAATTTTGGCAATACATTGACCTGAGCATGATTCAGACTTGTGTGTACCTGTCACACGTCCATGGTAACATTGTGTGCATGTGGTATTTGACAATAACTTTAATATTATATTTGTATAGCCCATGCAGTCTGTCCTAAAATTCAAATGATTTAGTAAAGGATCTATCAAAACACGATAAACCTGTGAGTTCATCTCAGTCGCTGCAGACAAATCTTTAATTCTTCAAACTAGACACACATACCTAATTCATGTTTAACTTGTGGAAAAAGTTAGCGGAATGATTTATTTAATGTGAATATTTCGGGTTAGAGTAGTTTTTGACTGGCGTTAGAGAATTAGTTTTTGCTACGTACTATAACATTGGTGCCCTGGTGTTCTCTCTTTGAATTCAGAGGGGTACACATGATTGTTCCAGCATCTTGAAATACCCACCTATTTGACTGCGTTTCGTGGACAATTTCGCTAATTTGACCCCTTTTTCACCAAAATTGAAATCGCTGACATATCTTCCAAAATGACCCTAATCTTTTGAAATCATGGACATAGCTTCAAAAAAAAACCCCTTCATTTTGGGAAATCACGGACACGGACATGAATGTCCGCGGACATGGTACCAAAAAAAACAAATGTCTGGTGTTCTGGTGTTCAATGATTCATAGGGCATGTAGGATATGAACAGGGTCATAAAGATGGCAGGCCAAGCATGTGATGCTGACTAATTGCTCAGTAGTATTTAGATTCATCCATGTTTCCTCATATTTAACCAAATATTAGGTCAAATTTGTAATACATTTATCCATCCATCTATTTTGGGCACAAATACCATGTGGTCAAAGCTAAGATGATATCCTATGTTTAATGTTCCATGGATTATCAAGACAGCAGGTATGGACAAAGCTAAGATGACATCCTATGTTTAATGTTCCATCGATTATCAAGACAGGGATCATGGACAAGTGGATATTAACACTTTCCACGGGGCAGGCGTCTGCAGACGACATTCCAAAATGTCACAAAATGTTTCAAAAATGTCAAAATTACTGTATTTCATTACCATATTTGGAATCACCATGATAAATGCATTGAAATAAGTACAAACATGCCTAGTGTTTGGTCAGTAATCTTTGAGATAGACTTTGAAAATTATGAAAGGTTTCTGAAAAATCTGTTTTGTGTATGGTAAAAATAAAAGAAGTATTTTAACTTTCACCGTTGCTTTTTTTATCAAACTAATTGTATGTATCCCATTAGCTAGTATAAGGTGTAGTTGCTACAATCCCAATCAATAATAATAATTATAATAGATACCCGGTTTACCAGGCTTTTCAAACTGCTAGTCATACAGGTGTGGGTGAAACAAACATAGTATCAGCTCCACACAACATTTCAATAGAGATAATCATCCCTCTACGAATGTACACAATTCTGGAAGTCTAGAACAATAAAGGCATGATTTCACTCCTTCAATTTCTTTTTTCGTGATGGTTAAAATTCTTGATGTATTTATTTTATCAAATTAAGAAATGCAAAAAAAGATTTGATCAAATTAAGAAATGCAAAAAAAGTTTGAATTATTAGTGAAATATAAAGCTCATTCAATAATAAGTTCTAACTCCTACCTTGCAGCTTTGCTATTATATAAGCCAGTCATATGAAATATTCCACAATTGTAGCTTAGAATCTCACCTCCAAATTCATAGTGAATTGGTCTGAGTACTGGTTGTACTTTTCTGGAGATGAAGTGAAAACCAAATATCCATTTATTGTGACGGAAATGGTTGAAAAACAGCGAAACATCTCCAAAAAGTGCTTATCATTTTGCCAATTCTAAGATACAAAACGTGTCTATTGGTCAAATATAATCATTTTTAATTTCAGATATCTGTTTAACAGACTATAACCAATAAAAGTTACTGATTTGATATGAAAAATGTGGTGTCTGATTAGCCAGAACCCGATGAGGACAATCATTAAGGAGTCCAGGAAGTTCCTAAGGAAGAGAATCTTACACATAATCTGTTGCTCTCATCCATTTACTACTACTCCCTTCTAACATAGATGAGCAAGCTATGGACTATTGCATCTCCTCATAGTCCATGTGAGGGAGGAATGTGGTGGGATGTGTATGCCTCTCCTCCTCACCAACCCACCCCATCCAACCTCTACTCCAGCCACTGAGATACATTTGTATGTAGTTCATGATACAAATCCCGATGATTGCCACAACTGTAGAGCACTGCTTCCTCTAACTTTGTAAACATACTTTTTGCACAAATTGTATACTGTCGCGGCAAAAGGGTGCAGTTGTTGGTAAAATGCATTTTAAGATATTGTGTGGAATTAGCCATGGAAAAACAAACAAAATAAAGACAATTTTACAGTATTTTTTTTCGTAAAATCAGAAAGCAGTGTCCAATGTTAATCACAAAGTGTCTTTTTGAAGCATTCAAAAAATCCTTTGTTGGCATTGAGATCTTGTGCGACAACTGCTGTGACCCTTTTGATGTGTTTGCCGGATACAAATATCAGTAAAACAGTTGATTATTTGGGGACCTCCCCAAAATAAGTGAGGAGCCAGTATCCAAGCTGGTGCACTAGATTCCAAGCATGGAAACAGTTAATCTGGAAGACCTGCCCTATGACGTACACAGTACATGTACATCAACATTCTCAAACAAGACACTGGATTGGACACCTGTAACACCAAGACAGCAATGAAAGACTGACAAGTGTGGAGAACCAATGGATCAGGGACAACACCTGAATTAAGCAAGCAAGCAAGCAAACAAACAAGGAATTTGAAGAAATAAAGAATATAAATTAAAAATAAGGTTTACAAATGAGCCATTAATTGGAATGACAATGTTTAAACTTATATTTCTAATAGTACATACTGCAAGCAATTATTCTCTTTATTATTTCCAGCAATGGTGGAGGGGGCGTCATTCCTTTCTTGGTTTATTGGACATTAAGTAGTCAAAGAAAACATCATAAATTAATGTTGACATTTATAATTTAAAGGAAAATATCACCTATTAAATTTGGCATTTATTCAAGATATGCACCCATTTTCACAGTCTGCTGATTAGATCAATACTTGGTGAATTGATTGATTACTAACACTTTCCACGCGGCAGGCAGCTGCAGACGACTATTCCAAAATTTCACAAAATGTTTCAAAAATGTCAAAATTACTGTATTTCATTACCATAGTTGGAATCGCCATGCGAAATGCATTGAAATAAGTACAAGCATGCCTAGTGTTTGGTCAGTAATCTTTGAGATAGACTTTGGAAATTATGAAAGGTTCCTGAAAAATCTGTTTTGTGTATGGTAAAAATAATAGCCGCGTGGAAAGTGCTAAGATGAATGGATACATTGATTAGACGCAATATATTGAGGTCATAATGAACATAGTACATGCCATTACAAATTATATTCACATCATAATATGAACATAGTACATGCCATTACCATTATGTTCACACCATACAGGTGGGTTCACGTGCAGACAAATGTTAGATGTTGATAAATGGTGCTCATACGTGACGCGATCAAGAGGAATGAGTCACATGTCGGCAGTTTTGGATTTTGATATTTGTCCATCATTCAACGGCAGGTGAAAATGCTACAGTATGGTCCAAACCCCACTAAAAGTTACAAACAGTTTACCAACTGAGAAAACAAGGTAAAACATAAGAATTTGTCACTTCTTTGTACCCATAAGGATATTCAAGACATACGACTCATTCCGCTCGATCGCGTCACATATAAGGGAAGTTTGTTGTGATTGTACTTCTCTCTCGATATTTCTTATCAATAGCTTATTGATGACAAATACTGAGTGTTTGAACTCGCCATACAACATTATATTGGACCATGTTGAGGACATTAATTAAATTATTATGCAGTGAAAATTGTTTAGACAGGAGCAGCAAACATGAAGATGCAGAAGTGGAGCGTACTTTTTCCTCTAAAATAATCAAATGTTTTTACATGACTACATATGATAAGGTATGGGGCATCACAAAATGTTCAATTGATAGTTGCCATAACTAGTCGCCGTAAAGGTGTGGGTGGGAGCACTACCTGTACTCGGTAGTTATTAATCCTATCATGGTCAGGGATACATGAGTCTTATCCTTTTCTGTTTCCCAAATGAGAGTCTGTCTTTTATCATGAAAATCACAGAATACTGTTTGAAAGTTGACCAATAAGTCTATTTTAAGATATTCGCATAAATAGGTTAATCATTTTTCAAGTACGCTATTGAACTTCAATTTTCAACATGTTCAAGTGAGCTATATTGAACTCCACCTCAAGTTTTGCCAGTTTTGTACAACAAAACTAAATCCCTGCCACAATCTTGTCAAAATTGTATGACAGGGTTAACCAAATAGGGCTAACAAAACTGAAGAAACTTGGGAGGGGGGGAGGGGGAGGGGGGGGGAGGGGGGAGGGGGAGGGGGGGGGGAGGTGGGTCCATTTCAATATTGCACTTGTAAAATGATTGACCTATTTATGTGAATATCTTAAAATAGACTTATTGGTCAACTTTCAAACAGTATTCTGTGATTTTCATGATAAAAGACAGACTCTCATTTGGGAAACAGAAAAGGATAAGACTCATGTATCCCTGACCATAGGCTACTAGCATAGGAAAGTAATGACTACCGGTCATAAGCACCTGATTATTGTCCGTTCGTTTTGCTGTATTTTACACCCGAGAAGAGGAGGGGGGGGGGGGGGGGGTACTCGCCTAAGACGTCATACGGGGGTGTGCCGCTCTAATGGGTACCTTTTTTGGCAAAAAAAATCCTAAACATGGGTTATGATTTTGTGCCAGAAATCCCAATAATAATCCCAATACAAATGGTCTATTTTCGCGAAATTTGTGTCTATTTTCGCGAAAATTAGGTCTAAAATTAATCAAAACCCCTAGAAATGGGTACTGTTTTTTTCCAAAATCACCCCTACAAATGGGTAGGGGTTTTTAATCTCCAGTCGCACCCCCCCCCCCCCCCCCCCCCCCCCACCGGATTTTACACCTAAATATAGTTTTTAGTTACAGAGTGGAGGTGGCAGGCTCAAATCATTATATATACACATGGAAAAAAGTATCGCACCACTCTTTTGTTGTTGAAAAGTGCAAATGTGGCCTCAAAGGTTTTTGTTCTGGTCTGAGGAATTGTCCGAGGGGCGCAGCCCCCAAGGGACAATTCCGAATGACCAGAACAAAACCCGAAGGATTTCAAAACAAATTCACGAAAACAGTTGGTAAGCAGTCATTATTCTCATTCATTACTGAAAAAGATGCATATTTTATCCAAATCGTTGATTTGTACCGATATAATCTTGCTAATAATTAATTAGTTTTCTGTTTATTTTGTCCACCCCTTCTTAGTTATTGAAACAGTCCAAGTCGGGTCATCCCCTCATTACATTTTTATCATTCAACCAATCAGAAATAAGCTTTAATCGTGTTTCCTCATAACTCATTGAATATTCAGTTTAGGGGCGTGGGCGTTAATTTGATCGGTCGGTCAGTGAGCAAAACAATGAATCACTTTGGCGCAGTACTTTCGGGCAATTATTAGTAACCCGCGCTCGGCTGTGCGCGTTCTCATCTAAACGATCAATTTGATTGGAACGCACTTGGTACGCAGCTACCGCGAGTATTCATGAAGTAATGAATAAGGATCATTTGTTTGCGTAAGCTGTCCAACAAAAATGCTATGACAATAAAAGGGGCCACATTTTAGTTTGTGACGTAATCAATATTGCGTTATACCCAAACTTGTTTTATGCATTTTCACTTTGGCCTTGAAAAAACATTAAATCGATTACATCACAAACTAAAATGTGGACCCTTTTATTGAGCATAACATTTTGTTGGGACAGCTTACGCAAACAAAATGATCCTTAATATCACACCATGGTGGCAAAATTCGAGGCCACATTTGCACTTTTCAACAAGTGGTGCGATACTTTTTTCCATGTGTATAGTTGCAATCTCTATCTATGCAAGTTACAATATTTGTTGGTACATCCAAAACATCTTACTGTATAATAGTATGTAGCCTTCGAGCCTACTACCTGCCATGTGAGGAACACCAGGGGCGGAAATTTCTTATTAGGTGTGGGGGATGATAAATGTTGGCCCCAAAAAATGAAATTGAGCTGGTACCATCTATGCGGTGCGCAGCACCGCACTCTGAGCTATGCTCGGACAGGGGTGTGTCTGAGGGGGGCCCCTCAGAAGTAAACTCATTTGGTGCGATCTGGTGTATACTTTTGACCAATATTGTATAGAAAAGCCATCGCTTCATTTTCAATAAATATTTTGTTTTTTATCAATGCACGAAAGAAGTTGAGCATTTTTTATACTGATATATTCTTGAACTTAGTATAGATGGTTAAAAAGCTCCAACAGGGGGGAGTCTGAGGGGGGATGTGCCCCCCTCAGAAGTAGAAGAAAAAAAAATCAATTTTCAAACTCATTTGGTGCGATCTGGTGTATACTTTTGACCAATATTGTATTGAAAAGCCATCACTTTATTTCTGATCAATATTGGCTTTTTAAATAGGCAGATAGGCCAATGCCAGAAAGAAGTTAATTAGTTACCTCCAAAAGATGGATTCTAGTCAACGTACGTATGTATGCGTATGTATCCTGACCAACGTATATACAATAAACTCCAAACGTTCTTATGTCCCTCGCATGCCTCCCCGCCCGCCTTTCTTTCTCTTTTTCCTTTTTTTCTCCTTTTTCCCCCTTTTTTACTTTCTTTTTTCCCCCCTTTTTTCCTTTTTTTTTTGGTAGATGTGAAAAATCAGGGGGGGGGGGGATGATTACATTGACCATCCCCCCCCCCCCCAGGTCAAAAAGTGGGGGATATATCCCCCCCCCCCTATCCCCCCCCCCCCCCCATCCCCCGGGATTTCCGCCCTTGCCCAGGGGTAAGTTGTAGTACTAACATTTAAAGTATAGATATGACACTAAAGATGCCTCTAATGGTATTTATGACACCTCCATTTGCAAGTTGTATTAGTTCATATGACACCTATTCTTCTTATTCAATTTGGTTTCCAAAGCTGTCACTTGTGGAAACCCTGATTACACATCATAGCACATAGCACATCCCTATCAAAGTTGAGTGCCCCCCCCCCCCCCCCCCCCCCCCCCCCCCTCCTCATTCATTATGAGGAATTCTTGATAATTCTTGATTTGAAATTGTTTTTCATTTCATGTATGCCTGGATTTGACATTCGTCTGGGGAGGGCTAAATGTTCCCATGTCCGTCTTCCCATCCCCCCCCCCCCCCCGCCCCCACCTCCCGCCACTGATTGCAATTGATTATTGTCTAATGAGATATTATTTTAACACTTTCCACAGCTATTGACCAAATACAAAACAGATTTTTCAGAAACCGTTCCCATTTTTCAAGGTCTATCTCAAGGATTACTGAACCAAATACTACGCATGTTTGTACTTATTTTGAAGGGGGTAGACAATACCACACTTGTTTCATTTACAAATTGGGTAGCATACACGGGGGCCTATTTCATTAGCCTATGGCTCTTCATGAAAATCTGTTTTATCCTGTCTTTCATAGATGTATTTCCAAGTATTATGAAAAGGTTGGCCCTGTATCTCATTTCAACTAATACTATTGTAAAAATATCAAAAGATAAACCGTATGCCTTGTACGACGAGGCTCCCTGTACTGCGAAGCCAGCCTTCGTGGCCTCTAGCGAAACCGACAGACATGTTTAGGTTCACCTCCATATTTGACCGAATGTGGTACAGTTAAGGGAGATTAGATACGGCCCCTAGACCATGTATGCTTCAAACACTAGTATCTAACCTGGTGTACTGGGAAGAGTGCCCAGAAACCATTAGTAACCACCAAACACTGGCTATGTGTAACTAAACGCTACCGCGGATTGCTAAACATGTCTAAAAGACTATCATCACTCCGTGAGGAGTCCGCAACACAGCCTACTTTACTACATAGTAGCTTGCTTTATATATAGGAGTCAAATACCATGCATATGGAATCTATGGTGTTTTGGGGATTTTTTATAGAAGTGAAGACCATGTCAATATCCAATATTGGCCCTCTATAAATTATCAAATGCCAATTTTCAATACTTATTGTATTCACAATGGGAATTTTAAATAACTAAGTCACAAATATTTATGAATAATCCATCAACATGTTTCTTGATTTGATTGTTTGTATCACTGCTCTTAATAGGCCAGGCTTCCTTTTGTAATTCAAGTGTACAACAATTGATGTAGTATCTATTTCCAACAACTGTTTTCTGCATTCCTGCTGGGCCAACTGGTGGGGAGGCACCCAGGGAACACCTGTGTTGTAAAGCCTCTAATTGCACTATAGAATCACTTGAAATTGAGCTGAAAAGTCCATGCAATTCCACGCAATCATTTCCTAGCTGGTTTGTCATATCCATCAGTAAACCCACTTTTATTTATTAAACCAAAATTATAATCTTATAAAAGTTTGTATTTTCCAAAGACATTATGCAAACTCAGAAGCGGTAATTGAATATTATAAATTACGTAATAAACATTTTATTATGTAGATTGTCATATCCTTCCCCTGCTGCACTCCCTCCCACAATTGATATGGTATAATTTTGATGACTGATAAAGGTATCACTTTCCACGCGGCTGTTGTTTTTTACCATATACAATAACAGATTTTTCAGAAACCTTTCCCAACTTTCGAAGTATTATCTCAAGAATTACTGAACCAATACTAGGCATGTTTGTACTTATTTTAATGAATTTCTCATGGTGATTGTAAATATGGTGATGAAATCCAATAATTTTGAAATTTTTAGAAACATTTTGTGAAATTTTGGGACTGTCAACTACAGAGGACTGCCGCGTGGTACTTCTGTACCCATCAGCACTGGGAGCAAATAATTCCATCATACATTCATCAGCGCATCTTCCATTCAGTTAAATTACTATAAAGTATCTGCATGTTTTCACTGAGCATCATAACCGTGTGATACCATACAGTGCTATACCATATGATAGCTGTTAACAAGCTACGTGGAAATGTAGCAAGTGACACGGTTGCCGTTTACATTAATTAATCTGTTAATGAGCATCACCCACCTTTTGAGGGGGTTGATAGCCAATTAAAAGTGTGTGATGCGCGATGTGGAATCAGGCTGGTAGCTAAATACACAATGCTACTTCTGCTAAACTGAGAATTGCTTTGCGGGTTTTCGGTAAATAGTCGTGCACATGAAGAAAATATTTACTCTCAGTGGAAAAATGACGGGTAACAGTTTTCTGCATTCCTGTCTCCGCACTCAAAAACTAAATTATGGCACTAAGTGACCCTAACCACGCTAAATCCAAACAAAATCCAACAGAAGCACTGTGGAGCCCCATTCTCATTGCACAATCACACAATTACACAAATGTACACAATATCAGCTCTGAAAATTTAATTTTGGAGTGCAAACTTTGTAGCGTGATACACGATCACCTGGATTCCGGCGACGGCAGCCAGGGTTCGATTCCCAAGGGTGGCATGCATCATTTTGTGTGTAATCATTTGTCCCATGTTTCCCCCTGCTAGCTTGACTGCTGCAACCACCCCCCCCCCCTCCCATGGCAGGGACCATGCGGGACCATATTCGCAATCATACAAAAAATGTTGCCCGGCTATGCGGGGGCGTGTACCGGGGACGTACAAAAACATGCCCTGCACGACTGCCACCCGGGGACGTCACATCGACATCGGCAATTTGTACGTCCCGGCCCTATAATCCCCCGGGTCCCCCGGGCCAGGGATGCAATTGATAAGTGCATTACATAGGCGTAGCCAGGATTATTTTACCCGGGGGGCACTCAGGCTCGGATCTATAAAAGTTAATGGATGCCCCAAAAATTGAATTTGATAAGGTACCATCCAAGCGGTGCGCAGCACTGCCCTCTGAGCTATGCTCGGACAGGGGGGTGTCTGAGGGGAAAGTAGAAAAAATTTCAATTTTGGAACTCATTTGGTGCGATCTGGTGTATACTTTTGACCAACATTTCATCGAAAAGCCACCTCTTCATTTCCAATAAATATTTTGTTTTTTATCAAAGCACGAAAGAAGTTGAGCATTATACTGATATATTCTTGATTAAAGTATAGAATGGTCCAAAAGCTCGAACAGGGGGGAGACTGAGGGGGATGTTCCCCCTCAGAATTGGATTTTTTTTTCAATTTCGAACTCATTTGGTGCGATCTGGTGTATACTTTTGACCAACATTTTATCGAAAAGCCACTTCTTCATTTCTAATAAATATTTTGTTTTTTATCAATGCACGAAAGAAGTTGAGCATAATTATACTAATATATTCTATATATTTGCTACATATTACTGGCAATAAAAACATTTTCTTTTGGGTAATTCTATCTTCTTTTTTGTACGTTTTTTGAATATCAAAATCTTATTTAAAAGAAAACTAAAGCTGCAAATCAAAATCATATATTTTTGAAATTATTATTAATCAGATATACCTATAAATTGACGAAGTAAAGAAAAAAAGGTGACCTGATACCTTAACAGGCGCGCGTAGCGCGCGAAAAATGTGCTATTTTACAGTTTGCTATGATTGAGGCTTGCCTTCATAAAAGTTTCATAAAGATAAAGTTAATGTTTGAAGTCACATTAGCGCTTAGCGCACAACATTTGATACTAATTTGTTATGAAGCTAAATGTAAAAAAATGTAAAAAAAGGTACATTGGTACCCAAAAAAAGGTACATTAGTACCCAAAAAAGGTACATTGGTACAAAAAAAAGGTACATTGGTACCAAAAAAGGACTTTTTTCAGATTTGGGGGGGGGCCTGGTTTTAAGGTTCATGCGAGCTTAGCGTGCAAAATTGCATATTTCACACTATTTTGTCATAATTGAGCGACTTTTTTGGCTGATAACAAGCTTCTAAAAAGAAATGTATATATTTTGAGGTTCTAAAACATCCACCCACCCTTCACCCACCCGCTCGGCCCTCGGGCTCTCCGAAACGGACAAGAAATGAAGTCACACAAGGACTGGTCCCCAAGTCTTATCGTTTGGGGCATGTGCGTACGTAGCGCGCAATTTTGCTTGCTATTCTACATATTTTGCCAATTTTCGCTGGTACAAGCTTAAAAACTAAAGCAAATATTTCGAGGCACATGAGCAAAACGCGCGAAATATTGGCTTCTCAACACTAACTAATTTTGTCATGATTGAGATATATTTTGTCTTAAAATTAGATTCCACAATTAAAGTTAACGTTTTACGCGCGCACGATTTTTTGGGGCTATTTTACATAAATTGTGCCGCGATTGAGATACCAACCACGCAAAATTGACTTCTTTACATTAATTTTGCCAAGATTGAGATACATTGTTGCTTCTATTAAAATGTCACATTTTATTTTTATTTTTTTACGAAAACCCCTGGCTTCTTTATACTACTTATTTGCCACATTTGAGATATATTTTGGCCTTATGACACTGCTTTTATTGTTAAATGTTTTGCTATTTTACCCGGTTTTGCTAGGATTGAGGTACATTTTGGCTTCAAACTATCCTCTTAATTTGCAATGAATTTATTTTGGGGGAAAGGGGCACATACAACGAAAAATGCTATTTTTGTTTTTGAACGTCATAATTTAACTATGATTTCTCTTATCAAAATTGAGGCGACAATGGCAAAATTGGGTGACAGGGAGCGGAGAAGGAGCGATCGGCCCCTTCTTAACCCTCTGGCTACGCACGCCATTATTGCCTTAATATGCCGGGATCTGTGCCGAGAACGTACAAAATAAGGGGTGGGGGCATGGAAACTTACTATGTAACAAATAAAGAACTCTATACCCTCTACTATTCTCTTTTCTTTCTTCCTTTTTCTCCTTTTTTCTTTCTTTTTCTTTTCCTTTTTCTTTCTTTTTCTTCTCCTTTTTTTTTTTTTTGGTGCCAGGGACCCGGGGGGCACGTGCCCCCCAGGCCCCCCCCCTGGCTCCGCCAATGCATTATTATAAAGTATTTCAATGGAGTTGAAGTACTATATATATTTATGCAGAATCATTGGTGCACTTGTACTTCACCCATGTGTAGTAAATGTGACATATAACAACCTGCTGTCTAACCTCTTCTTACAAACATCTCACCTCAACAAAATATAGGGGAAATTAATGCAGACAGGCCAAGGGCAAATTTATCATAACCCAACCATCATAGGGAAGAACCAAAGACACTAAGAACTCTGCATAGGAAAGAAAATTGCATTTTTGCAAACAGAATTGCTTAGTGTTTCAAATTTAACACGTTTCCATGCGGCAGGCGTCTGTCCGCGGGGGTACTCGGATTTGGTTTGGTCGGGGGACTGTGCCGCTGGAGATTCAAAACCCCCTACCCCATTTTGGGGGGTGATTTTGGAAAAATCAGTACCCATTTTTAGGGGTTTTGCTTTATTTTAGACTAAATTTTCGCAAATTATTCGGGAAAATAGACCTATTTTTTGCAAATTTTCGCGAAAATAGACAAAAATTTCGCGAAAATAGACCCATTTGTAAAAAGTGAC